>CM046387.1:9684627-9759627 GCA_025413485.1 Ficus microcarpa
AAGGGTGCTAGAGGGGTATTGGAGATGTGGAGTAGTGTTGGTGGTTTTTGGGGTTCGATGATGTTTAGAAGGGCTAGGTTTTTTAGCATAACTTATGTGAGAGTGAAGTGAAACATTAGGGGGTTATTATCAGTCAATGTATGCTTTAAAAAGAGTTGTATGTGAGGTTTAAAAGTGAAAAGTATTTGCTGATTTCCACCTTGAATGGTGCCACTTTTAGGGGGGTTTTGTGTGGAATTTTTTGTTGTACAAAGTGGAAGACAAATGGTCTCTTTCATCTTGTACCTCTATGTCATATTCAAGTACTTGCTTTGCCTAAACAAACTATGCCATCTCTTACTTGGGCTTGCATGTATCACTACTAGAAAATGTGGATACCACGACGGATATTCGACGACCGATTTTAAAAAAAACCGTCGACATAAATTCAGAAAAAATAAAGAGCCAAAAAGCCACCTAAAAACCGTCGTGGAAACCTGAGCTTCCACGACGGTTTTTTAAAACCGTCGTGGAAGCATCAGGAGCTTCCACGACGGTTACATAAACCGTCGTGGAAGCTTGACCTTCCACGACGGTTTTTAAAATCGTCGTGGAAGGTCAGGCTTCCATGACTGTTTTTTATTACTATTGTGGAAGCTCCTGATGCTTCCACGACGGTTTTAGTAAACCCTCGTGGAAGCTCCGGCTTCCACGACAGTAAAAAAGGCGGCTCAAAAACCGTCGTGGATTCCCCAGAGCTTCCACAATGGTTGAAATAGCTGTCCTCGTATACTAAGATTCCATGACGGTTTTCTGAAAACCGTCGTGGAATCTACACCAAAATTTCTCAAAAAATGCCGAGTGTTTGTCATCCTGAATTTTTTCACAGTAACAAACCGTCTGCATATCCCAAAATAAGATCAGATTATTTCGAATACAGTCAGTACACCGTTGAACGTCACCAGTTACTCTTTGTAAGTGATAACTGATTAATTAACGTCTTCTTGTTATTCATTATGTGTGGGATAAATTTATATGTATGTTTTATATAAAACCACAAGGTGCATGTTATATAAATATATGTTTGGGATCAATTTAGAGTTAAATTATGTAATGGGTGTTCAATAAATGTTATTTTTCCCCCGGTATTTAAATATTAGACATTATTCATTGTAGTTTTAGATGGTTTTGTTATGTTCTATAGATTTTTTATTGTTGATCAATGAATGGGCCGGTGTAATAATTAGTTTGACTTATAAGTATTTTAATTTTTTTTATATAGGATTTCCAGATCATACATAGGAAATGGATGTGGTTTGATAGATTGTCTAAAGCATATGTAGATGGTGTTGAAGAATTTTTGTCATTTGTCAAAGCTCACATACAAGATGATAAGATTCCGTGTCCGTGTCAACTTTGTGGTAATCATAGATCTCATTCCATTGATAATGTTAGAGGGCATTTGCGCGCTTATGGGATTATTTGTTCTTATCAAACATGGTATTTATATGGTGAAGATTTTTTCGATATTAAATATACATCGACGAATTCTAAAGGTAAAGAGCCAATTGTGGAAGAACACGCTGGTGATAATATGTTCAATATGATAAATGATTTGGAAGAAAACTTTGTGCATCGTCCGGAGTTATTTAAGGCAATGATTAATGATGCGGAAACGCCCTTGTATGTCGGGTGTACAAAATATACAAGATTAGGGGCATTAGTTAAATTATAGAATATGAAAGTGTCAGGAGGGTGGACGAATTCTAGTTTCACGACTCTTTTACAATTTCTAAAAGATGTTCTCCCGGAGGATAACAAAGTACCACCTAGTATGTACGAGGCGAAGAAGATGTTGAGCACTTTGGGAATGGAATATGAAAAGATACGTGCTTGTCCAAATGATTGTGTCCTTTACTGGAAAGAATATGAAGATTTAGACGAATGTCCGGTTTGTAAGGAGTTAAGATGGAAGAAGGGCAAGATGCCATCGAATGGTAGAAAAGGAATGCCGGTTAAGGTGTTATGGTACATTCCACCGGCTTCACGTTTGCGTCGTTTATTCCGTAATGTCGAGCATGCAAAGAATTTGACCTGGTACCATGATAAATGCGTTGACGATGGCAAAGTTAGGCATCCGGCCGACCCACCACAATGGAAGACCTTTGATGACAATTATCTAGATTTTAGTGCAAAACCAAGGAATTTATATCTCGGTTTGTTGACGGACGGAATGAACCCACATAGTAACATGAGTAGTCGGCAGAGTATCTGACCAGTCATACTTGTCAACTACAATCTCCCTCTGGAATTGTGCATGAAGCGGAAATTCTTGATGTTGACATTATTGATCTCAGGCCCTCAACAACAGGGGAATGACATTGACGTATACTTGGCACCATTAATCGATGACCGAAAAAACTTGTGGGAAGATGGTTTACAAGTTAGAGATTCTTACCGTCAAGACACGTTCAATCTACGTGCAATGTTGATTTGGTCAATTAATGACTTTCCTGCACTTGGCAACCTATCTGGTTATCCCGTGAAGAGTTCTATAGGATGTCCAGTCTGTATGAAGGAAACAGCCTCTATCCGATTGAAGAATGGTAAGAAAACCGTTTACCTTGGTCACAGAAGATTCTTGCCAACAAATCATCGATACCGCAAACAAAAGAAGGCTTTTGATGGTAATACTGAAGAAAGATCCGCTCATCGGATTTTGTCTAGTGAAGCCGTATTTGAGATGCTTAAAGACGTGAAAGTAGTTTTGGGAAAGAGAAAATGTAAGGCTCCTGTTGTCGATGGACTTTGGAAGAAGAAATCAATCTTCTATGAACTTCCATATTGGAAGTCACTTTACGTTCGTCATTGCCTAGATTTTATGCTTATTGAGAAAAACGTTTGTGAATCGATAGTGGGCACGTTGCTTGACATCCCAAACAAAACTAAAGATGGTGAAAAAGCACGGTTGGATCTTAAAGAGATGAAGATTAGACCAAATTTGCTCCCCGACAAAAGATCGAACGGCACATACTTACCTCCAGCAAAGCACACATTATCCAGACAAGAAAAGAGAAAGCTTTGTGAATAGCTTGCATCCGTGAAAGTGCCAAGTTGGTACTCTTCTAACTTCAAAAGGTTGGTGTCGATGAAGGATTTAAGGCTCATTGGAATGAAAACACACGATTGTCATATCTTGATGCAACAATTATTACCTCTTGCATTGTGGGGAGTTTTAACGAAAGATGTGAGATATGCAATTACGAAGTTATGCTCGTTTTTCAATTCAATTTGCTCCAAGGTAATCGATCCACTTATGCTAGATTCGCTACAATCTGAATTGGTGATGACTTTATGCATGCTTGAGAAGTTTTTCCCACCAGCCTTTTTTGATATAATGATCCACCTAACGTGCACTTAGTTCGTGAAGTTAAGCTATGTGGACCGGTCCATTTGAGATGGATGTATCCTTTCGAAAGGTACATGAAGGTTTTGAAGGGTTATGTGAAGAACCGAAATAGGCCGGAGGGATGTATAGTGGAAAACTACATAGCCGAGGAATCAGTTGAATTTTGCTCTGAGTATTTGTCCAACGCGGAGCCAATAGGGTTGCTAACAAGTGGGCTATTTACGTCGAAAGGACTATCTGTGGCCATTTATTCACCAGCAAAGCAAGATAAATGGGAAAAAGCTTGTCTGTATGTTTTGCACAATGCTAAAGAACTGGAGTCGTTCGTTGAGGTTCACATGAAGGAATTAAGAGTCGCACATCCAAGGAAAACAAGATGTGAGAAGTGGATTCAAGATGAGCACAACCGGACATTTAGGGAGTGGATAAGCTGACATTTGCATATGAAGCCTAGCGTTTCCCAAGACTTAATGAAGCTAGCAAGAGGACCGTCATCGATAGTCACAAGATATACATCGTACTTTGTCAATGGCTACACCTTTTACACTCGCGAAAGAGATGAGAAGCATCCAGTCCAAAATAGTGGTGTGAGTCTTCGTGCCGAGTCTATGCATATTTCATCCGCAAAGGACAAGAATACGGTATACGGTTCCATGAACTACTTTGGGTTCATTGAAAATATTTGGAAGCTTGATTATTGCGGCTTGCGGATAGCACTCTTTAAATACAAGTAAGCTGACAATAATTTTGTTAAGATTGATAAGGACGGCGTGACAGTGGTGGACTTTAGGCGTATGGGATACAAAAATGATCCTTTCATTATGGCATCGTAAGCAGTACAAGTCTTTTACACAATGGATCCCGACAATTTAAAGTTATCATTAGTTGTGCCAATGAAGTCAAAATTAATCCGGGATAACCACGAAGATGTTGAAGATTCCACGGAGATTCCATCTATCATGGCGGGTTTACCACCGATGGAGGAGATTGATGATTTGGACGATGATTCCTCACATTTGCTTTGTTTAGATATCGAGTGGACACGTGTTGAGAAGTCCAAAAAAAAAAAGCAATAGCTTTAACGTGTTTTTTTCCCCGGTTTTGTATAAATAATTTATAATAAGTATTATTACGGTATATGATAGATTCCATCTATCACGGCGGGTTTACCACCGATGGAGGAGATTGATGATTTGGATGATGATTCCTCACATTTGCTTTGTTTAGATATCGAGTGGACACGTGTTGAGAAGTCCAAAAAAAAAAAAAGCAATAGCTTTAACGTGTTTTTTTCCCCGGTTTTGTATAAATAATTTATAATAAGTATTATTATGGTATATGTTAATTTCATGTGCACATTATAATATTTATTATATGCAACAGTCTAAACGAATACAAGATCAAAAAGAAAATTGGTATGGACTGATTTATGCATAACACACATGTGTGGCCGCCTGTGGGATTATATATATAGTTGAAAAAATAATGGGTTCGAAACTTTTAAAAGTCAAAATTAAATAATGGGTTTTTGTAAAACCGTCGTGGTATTCGTCCTGGAAAATTTAAAAAATTACCTGGGAAGCGTGCGATTGTGCATGTGGCCGAAATTTTGCTCTTTTATGCATAACAACAAACCGAAAACATCATTCCCTCCACTTTCTCTCTCTAATTTTCGGCAACTCCCTCTAACATTTCTCTCTAATTTTCGGCAACTACCTCCTATTTCTCTCTAATTTTTTGCCTTCCATCCTTCATTCTCTCTCTTTGCTTGCCTTGAATCCTCCATTATCTCTCTTTACCTTCCATCCTCCATTTTCTCTCTTGGGTCTCATCTAAACTCTTTTGCTCGTCCTCTCTCTTTCCTCGCCGCCGTCGCTATAACCATCCAAATTTTGTGGTGTTTCACCGTCGTCCACGCCCATGCCTACGCCCACGCCGTCGCCAAAGCCCACGCCCACGCCGTGGCGAAGCCCGACGCCCAAGCTTTCTCGCCGTCGCCAATTGACCCGCCCATACCCATACTAAACGGTAAATTTATGTTGGCTATTTCATGAAATGGTTGATATAAGTTAGCTAAGACAATTGTAAACTTTATTTTCGATGATTATTGATTGTGTTTGTGATTTTGGGTCATTTTTGAAACGGAGAAAAAGTATCGCTCTTGCATGTTAAATTTACACACACTACATGTTCGACCAAATTCCTCTTTGAGTGAGACTTAGTTTCGGTATGTTGTACAATGGTTGGGTGACGCGATGGTTTACCAAATTTGCATTGATTGTTGATTTCGGAAGTTTCCGTCCTATATCCGTCCCTATTCCGTGAGGGTTGATTGCAACCGTGAATTAGATTGCTTTAAATTTGCTTCGATAATGCACGGATTTGGCAATTTTCCGGAAAAAATGTTGACGTTGGAAGTTAAAATTTTGTATATGACATGTTCGTTAAATTGACTTTTGAGTTAGACATAGTTGTAGCTTGAAATAAAAGGGCTTGTGTAAGGCACGGATTCAACAATTATCCGGAAAAAGTGTTGATTTTGTGACTTATATGTTAGCGTTTGACATATTCGATAATATACTTATTTGAGTTTGAATTAGTTTTATATTGAATTAAATTGATTGGGTTATGCACGTATTTATTATTTTCCGGAAACCGTCGTTGATGTTGTGACTTAGATGTTAGCAAATGATATGGAAAGATCACATGCCTCTTTGATTAAGTTGTATGTCATTTCCGTAATTAATTAATTAGAAATCTAGGTTTACTTGCACAGATTTTTGGTGATTTTGTAATGCTTTATTGAAAATAATTTTTTGTTTCGTTATGTGTTTCAGTACGGAGTTGCTTTAGATTGATTTAAAATGTCGCCAGAGCACGAGGAAGAGCATTCAACTCAAACTCAAATTGGAAAACCACGACGAATCAACTCACCTAGATTCAATCCCGATGAAGAAGGTAAACGAAGAGCAACCCTTATGAGAAGAGTCCACCAAGTTAGGACAAAGGGAGAACGACTTGAAGTTTCGTTCGACTTGAAAGGGCAACCAATAGGGAAGGGAGGAGATGCATTACAGAGTTGGATTGGAATGCTTGTTCGAGAGCACATACCCATTTGGATATCCGACTTTAGAAGTGCCGATTTAGCCCAAAATAAAGAATGAGTGTGGATGGAAATCGCAAGTTCTTTCACTGTAGATGACTTGTTTAAAAAACAAGCTTTAAAGTCATGTGCAAAGTCCGCAAAAAATTTTAGATATGATCTTTACCAAGCTTTTGTAAGGGATCATATTGACGAAGAAGCTGTGTGGCAACGACCCGCAAAAGCGATTCACAATTACCCCACCATCATCCAAAATGATTGGGAATCTTTCATTGCCTATCGTCGGACCTCGGAATTCAAAAGACTATCCAAACAACGAAGTGAGACAAGAAAGAAACTCAAATACGGATCAACGGGAGGCCGAGACGGATATAGGAAACGTGACCAAGCACATGTACGTGAATAACTTACACGTAATTTGTAAATGGTATGTTGTACTTCCAATTCCATCTTATATGTTTACTAAGGTAATTATTAAACTGTAGTTCGAGAAGACGAGAAAGTACGCAAAGCGACATGATAATTGGCTGAACATGTGCGTCAACCCCGATGGATCTTTCAAGAATGAAGCATATAAACATATTGCTGATATAATAGTAAGTATTCGAATCCGATTAAACTATATTTATCTTGTATACTCGTTTATGTTTACAAAGTCATAACATATTGTATAATTGTTACAGGATGACATCAGTGAACAACAGACACAAGGAAGTTTCGAATCTGTGGGGACAGAAGACATATTGACCAAGGCATTAGGCAATGTCGAGCATTCGGGTCGGATTCGAGGTCAATCGAAGTTTGTCAAGCAGTCGCAATACTTCAACCCGGTGGGAAGTTCTTCAGAAAATGCCGAAGTCTTGGATATGAAACAGCAACTAGCCGCATTAGAAAGAACCGTACAAGAACTATGTGCAAAGCACGGTATCAACCGAGAGACAATGGCAGAGGAGCCGACCGCACCGACAGTTGATCAACACAACAGCTTCAAGGCTAGTTGTACTCTGAATGAAAAAGGAGCTAAGGCGTCGGATCTGAAGACCGTGCCAAACGCAAGTAAGGAATGCCATCTATTTTTGCCTGATTTAATTAACGGAGGAGTTGTTCTTGTTGCAAACGGCAGGGCATACATGGAATGTGTTCCAACGGACACCGTCCATGGGATTCCTTTAGGTGAGGAAAATGTACGAGTGACAATTACAGTTCCAAAACTAAGAGGTGAACTCCTACCTATTCCGACATATGAAGCCACATGTATTGAAGAAGTTGTCGGTGGGTTTGTTGCTTGGCCAAAACACTTAGTCGTCGTTCAACCAAGTTTGAGCCAGGCAAGCAAAGGTCCTAGTCATGCTCCTGACCGAGAAGCCGAGGGGAGCAAACGAACCAAAAAGAGAGCGAGGAGGAAGAAAATACAGTCACAACCAGAGGTACAACAACAACCGGCACAAGAAGAAATGCCTTCGTTTGACTTTACTGACATGCCTTTCGATTTGAAACCGTTGGCATATTACGCACAAAATTCCATGCGTAACGGTACCCAAATAATCTACCATCAACAACAGTTTGCAAATGGCGATGACATGCCCATATATATTGGGTTTGAAGATGTCTACCATTTCATAACATTTAAAGAAATCAATGCAAATAGTATAATGGTTTACATTAGGTAATACATTTTTCCTTAAACTATTTAATTATCTTATATACATAATTTTTGTGTAACAAGTCAGCCTAATTATTTTACAGATACTTAGCGAAATGTTGTGCAAGAGCAGGAATGGATCAACAGTTCGAGTTTATTTCTCCAATCCTCGTCTCACCAGTTCAACGCGTTACCGATCGCACTGCCTACGTTCGAGAGAGGGCCGATTGCATTATATGGAGCTTAAGAAACGCTCCACAGGGAAAGCTATTTCTCATGCCATATAACAGCGGCCAATATTGGATATTGGCAGTTATTGATCCGTGAGATGACTCGGTCCTATATTTTAATCCTCTCGGAAACGAACCGGGTGATGATTTTAAAGACCTAATTATGACGTAAGTTTTTTTTTATGTTCATATATCTGATTCTATGCATACAATAATTGTTGTTGTAATATATTGTTTTAAAATTGTTAGGGCACTTAATGATTGGAAGGTGTTGGTGGGAGGAAGAGTAAGACAGCGACGGAATTGGGAGACTTCGATTGAGACGGCTTGATGTCCAATATAGGAAGGTTATGTAGAGTGCGATTATTTTGTGTTAGCTTTCATGCGAGAAATAACTCTCACTGTTGATGGACTAGTTGATCTTCAAACGAAGGATTTTTTTATCGATGCTGACATGACTTTGGTTAGGAACGAGTAGGCTAGGTTTGTTATGTAACGACCCACCTAGCACGGACCGTTACCTTGCTTACGTACTTACATACATGAATAATTTATACTTAACTTACTTATTACATGAAAACACAGCGGAAATTTTTTTTTTCTTTTCTATACGGTATATGTACAAATACGAAATATAAAATACGAACTAAAGCATAGTTATGCGTACGAGCATACTACTAACTAACTATCACTGGACATTACATAACTTTCTTATAATATCAAAACGCGTAGCGGTTTCCATTTCCCACTATTCACAGTGCCCGGCCACGCGACTCCACCTTGCATCATCATCAGCTGGCAGGTGGCTTACCTACAGCACAAACTTAAAACAATGAGCTTTCGCTCAGCAAGTACAACTCCTATACCGCGACGCATAATCTACACATAACATCATTCTATTGCATATACTTCAAGACATATAGTATGCATGAACCAATTATATTCATGTTATGCTTTCTTATTCCTTCTTAGCTTACTTTCTTAACTTATTTAATCTATGGGCCCTTACTTGAGTGTACGTACCCGGCGCGCAACTATGAATTGGTTGGGGCGGCCAAACCAAGTCCAACTCAATCCACAGTCCAACCCGACCTGGTGCGGATGGCGCAACACAGGCAAGCTTTCTTGCCGTCCAGCTATTCTTCATCTCGTTATGTCATACTTACTCTTATTCTTATTATAGTTAGTGAGCATGCATCGTGATGCCACTTATTCTTCTTCATAATCATATCACATTGACATATAATTATACATATCATAACATACTTCATAGCATAAGCATAAATCATATTTTGATATGCCCCGTAGCATATCAATTAACACTTAGCATAATAGCGCATCACATAGCACATAACATATCAACCATGTCTAGGTAAAAATATCCTAATAGCCCATGCTGTAGGCGGCGTTGTACTTACCTCGTCTACTCCTGACGTGAAGCTGTTCCACCTCGGGGCTCAGCTGCAGGTTACTTCCTGCTTAATCGAAAGACTAGGTAAGGTTCTAATCTAAGACCATAATATGTTGGTTCTCTACCAACATTCATGCATGGCTTTGGTTATATGTCCCCCTAAAGTAAAACATATTATGAGTGGTTACACTAGGTAACCTCACCCACTCGGGTTACTACATCGCTCTTACGAGCTCATACAACAATCTACTAGGTTACGTTGGATAACCTTCCATACTAATCTTACTTGTGAGCTTATAGGTTTAGGCTAGCACCTAACCTCGGCTTAACATTTATCTTACCCACTAGGTTAACCAAGGTTAACCTCTAAGGTTACTAAGGTCAACCCTCTTTTGGGCCAACCTCGGGCTTTGGGGCTAAGCCCTGTAACTCGGGTGAATTTCCCAGTTACTTATCGTATCTACTAACCTTACAAACCTTGAACTTGAACACTTTAATTCCTTTTCTTTATCCTTGAAAAAGTTTTTAGCATAAAAGCCGAAAAACTGCTATACTTCCCCTTAAAAATCCTTGAATTTTAAAACATGTTTTATAAAATGTTTGAAGGCTAGAAACTGCCGTTGGAACAGTTTCTATGTTCAAAACAGTGTTTAAAACAGGAAAAACTGTTTTTCCTAACTGGTTCTAGAAAATCCTGTGCAGGGATTTCTTGCTCTCTGCACGGTTTTCAGATTTCAAGTTATAGTTTAAAATCCTTTTAGAATCAGAAAAAGTTCCCTTCACGAAAGTTCTAGCTCTCGAAGAGATCTAAAACTTTCATGTTTTAAGCAAAGTCTGGTTCTACACCGTTTAATACCAATTTTTATTTGAATCACGTTGATCATAAAAACTGCGTCCTGATGGACCATCCTCGGTTTTTCATAAAAACGGAGGCTTTTGGAACCTCATTTTGAGAAACGGTCTGCCATGCCCCCTAGGAAAGACCCTGTTCTACAACTTTTGTGTTTTACGTTTTTGCTCATTCGGTCTCTAAAGGCCTGCAATTACCCATTTCCTGAGACTAACCAGTTTGGAATCCGAACTGGTAGCCTTGCTTACTAGAATTGGTTTACGTCCTAATTTACGGTTTCTACCTCAACCGATCACATCGGGAGCTTAATGACAAATCATGCAGCATTTCTAACGTCTTGCATGTCCCAACATGCAGCCCCAACGTGTCCATGCAGCCCATGAAACCGAACTCTAACCTAGGGGTGCATGGTCTAGCATGTTCATACCATTCATCATTCATTCTCATTCATGCATACCATTCCATTCTAGCATATCCTGACATACAATCACATATTCATTCATACATCTAAGGGACATATAACCTCATGTAAGCTTTAGCATGCAATCCTAGCATATCAAACAAAACATAAAAACATTAATGACATAAAAGAACCAAACCACTCTAGCAACCTAATCAAGCACTAAGCAACTTATGGGCATAAAATTAAATTTGAGCTTATGCTCTACAAACTTGGCTTGAACAAATACATTTAAATCTTGACTTGAAAACTTTAAATAAAATAGGTTTAAGGTTTTTGAAAAATACCTTGACTTGGTTAGGGATTGGCTTTAGGTTTGCACCACAAACTCACACCCTTGACTCTAGGCTCCCTAGATCCGGTTCTAGCTCACCAAAATGCACCAAACTTGGCTGTTTTGGACCTCAAAATCAGTCATCACCTAGTGCACGGCCACTCCACCTAATTGGACCCAAAAACTGAAAATTTTTCCACTGTTTTACTGCTCAAACAGTGGCTGCCTGCAGGGAGAAAATAGCTCCCAAATCTTGCTCAAATCTAGTTTTCGGTTGCTCGGATCACACCCGAACTCTCCCCTAGTGTTTCCCTTCAATTTTATGATTTTTTTCCTCTCTTCCCCTGCTCACTGCCCACGGCTACAGCCAAGGAAATGGGCTAGAAAAATTTTTTCCACTCTTCCTCTTGTTCTCCCTCACCAAACCGAACACACACACAAGTTTGGTCCAAGAAAATTTTTGGTTTTCTCTCTCACTCTCACTCTCGGTTTTGGGCAGAAAAAATTTATCAAGAGTTTAGTTGTATTTCTTGATTTAAAAAGGGGAGGAAGCACTCCTATTTATAGGCAATGTGGGACACAAAAGTTTACATTTTGGCCCCCAAAATTTTTAAAATTTTGCACAAAAACCCAATGAGGTGGCCGGCCAAATGGCTTGGAGAACAAGCAAGAATTGTCTAGAATGGACACATGGCATGTGTGGATTTGCTCTCCAAAAAGTGATGATGTCATAATTAAAAAAAATTATGATGTCATAAATAAGATAGCTTAGTTGTCTTACTTATCCAATAAGCAGTATAATTTTAACTTAACACAGATAAGTTTAATACTGTGTTGTACTAATACACAGCATTAATATTTTATACTGTCATAAAAATTTTATCTGTGAAAAACCGGGCTGAAAATTTTTTTCTTTATTTTCTCAAACCCTTTTGCCCTGTGCTCTAATTTTGCGTGCTTGATTTTTCTATGGTGGTTTTAGATCTTATTTATGCTATCTTACCTGAAAAATGGGTTTTCGCAGTATTTTTCCTATACTGCATCCCACAAAATTGTACAGTGAGGGTTTTGACCATTTTGGTCAAACTTTGATTTTTCCGGGTCAAAGTTGACTTTTTTGGTCAACCCTTTGACTTTCCTAGAATGATGCAGAATTCATCTCTTTTCATCCGAAAAGACCATTCATCAATCAAAACAAGCATATTCGAGTCTTATAAAACTATAAGAGCTCGTAACACATATTGGAGTTCTAAAGCGAACTTTTCCCTAAAATGCCGATACGGCATACATTCAATTCCTTCTAGAAGGAAAAATATTCACATAGAAAAGCAGGTATTACATGTTATGCGGCATATTGAATATTGAATAAAAACAATATTATTTTTTGTATTATATGCATATTAATTGTACAAATGTAGATCATTATTTATCCACTTATATAGGCTGATTTTGCCATGGAGAATGAATCAGATTCGTAAATTTTTTTTTTTACCCTTACCACGACAGTTTAAAAACCGACGTGGTAGATCGGCCTACCACGCCGGTCCTAGAAACCGTCCTCGTAGCCAAGCTACCATGACGAAACCGTCGTGGCAGCCGACTACCACGATGGTTTCTAGGCCCGGCGTGGTAGCCCGAGATACCACGCCGGTTTTTAAACCGTTGTGGAATCTAAATATATACCACGATTGTGGATTGCACGACGGTTAAAAAACCGTCGTATAAGTATTACCACAACGGTTTTTAATCGTCGTTGAATCTGTATTCTGTAGTAGTGTATGCATGCACCATATTCCATTTTTCCATTGTTCAAATCTCCTCTTGCTTTTGACTACAAAGATTCGATCCTCCCACTTGATTTTCCCATTTTTATTTTTGTTTTTCTTTATTCCAAATTTTCCACCATTGATCAAAGGTTATTATCTTTGTTTTCATCTATTGGAACTTCCACCACACTAATCCTTGTCCTAAGCTCTAATTGGTCACTTAAAGTCCAAATCTTGGTCATTGATTTGCCTAGGATCCCTTCATATATAATCTACAACATTAATTTCAAATCTAATCACGACCATTGATCTCTTGATCAATCCTCCACCTTTGGATTTACTCCTAGTTAATCGTAACCATTCATTTCTTATCTATGTGACACATTGATCGATGAAAATTTATCACACCTATTTTCTACTCGCAAGTGCACGAGGTCATCAAGTAATAAAGTAGTGAGTGAGTGTCGTGTCCCACGAGGATTGTGTTCCTAAAATCTAGCTAAGTACTACGACTAAATAACCTAGTTTTATCCAGACAAGTCAGAAATAGAATGATGTTGACAAAACAAAATTAAAATGCTAAACTAATTTAATAAGCAATTAAACGATGCAAAGAGTGTCTTGGGATCGAAGGGGGCTCCTATGATAAGGTAGCTAGGGTTCTTGATTTCATCTTACCTAGTTATTCTAATCCTATTCAATGCTATTGATCTTCCTCAAGCCAAACATTAATCATGAATTTCCTATAATAATCCAACTCCCTCTCTCGAGTGCCGAGTCAAATCTACACAAAACAACCCAATTAATATCCCTATTAAAAAGGTTAGTTATGCATTCATTAAGCTATAATTCATTTGTGATTACCTAGCGCATATTCATCTCCCGATTCCAATACTTACTAGGCTATGTTCAACAAATCCCAACATGTGCAAGTGACTCTCTCAAGCCTAAATCCACATATCTAAATCCTCTAGCCAATCTTTCAATTGATTGAGGCATTAAACAAAGAAGAACACAAATGTTTGGGCAATGAAAAATATCAAATAGCATTAAATATTCATATCATAACTGTGGCAAGATTACATCAAGTCCCCTAGCATAAAAATCTAACAAGACATCAAGATTCTCAAATCCACAACAAAATCTGAAACAAAAATCAAACCCATGTTCAAACACGAATTTAAAGAGTAAATGCAAGTTCAAGAACTACAAAGAGGGAAAAGAGTAGAAAGAAGAAAAACTAGTTGAAGAACAAGCTCCCAAGTCTTCAATCTTCTTCAATCTCCAAGCAAAACCCTCAAACCCTAGAAATATTCTCTCTATTCTTCGTCTTTGGTTCTGGGTCTCCCCCCTCTCCTTTTTCGCACCAGCTTCCTTATATATCCCCCAAGAATCAGTTCATTTTCGCCTAAAAATCAGTCATCCACGTGTGCGAGCGCTGCAGCGGACGAAATGGGGCTGCAGCGCGCTTTCTTCGTGCTCTAGGGTTTTAGGAGGCGCGCTGCAGCGGGCCTTTTGTGCGCTGCAGCGCGCTTTCTCTTGTGCGCCAGACTTCATGAGGCGCGCTGCAGCGGGCCTTTTGTGCGCTGCAACGCGCCTGGATCAGGGGCGAACTGGGGCTGCAGCGGGCTTTTTTGTGCGCTGCAGCCTGCAAAGTCATAGCTCTCGGCCTTTAAGCGCGCCATAGCGGATGTTTAGTGCGCTGCAGCCCGCCTTTTGCTTCTGAGATTCCTCTATTGGTGCCTTTATGCTCATTCTTGCAATTTACCTTCAAAACAATAAGAACAAAATAAAAAACTAATAAAAGTGCTCAAAAACCAACCAAATGCCTAAGAATAAAGAACACTAAAAACACTACATCACACATTTAATTTTATCAATCGTACTCTCAATATTTAAATATTGAGATGAATAAATTAAATACTAAGATCATTAAATGGACCTGCTAATAATAATTGGGATTCCTTCCCAAAAAGTAACATTTATGCCTCTAATACGACATAATAAATTTTTCACATAAATTTATATGTCGTTCGACATATTGTCTTTGTATGTATAATTTCTCATTTAAATAACCAAATTCAGCATTGTTAGGGTATCGACATCATCATATGGCTGATACAAAAATCATTCGTAATTTTGAAATTTGATCTCCATAGCTCAATAGAAGTCTATTATGAAGGAAATCCATGATTAAATGATAATAATCCGTAAAATCAAATTTAAGAATTTCTATGGCGTCGCATTTAATGTCAACAATAAGTTTTGTCGATTGCTTTGCCGGCAATGTTCACCAGTGAGATTTTTTAATTTAATATGTTGTTGAAGGCTTCATCGGTGTTTTACTCTCTAGACCTGCCTCGACTCGACTCTCCCTTTGTGAAAATTTTCCACCAACTGAGAATTTTTTGGCTTCTTCGCAGAAGTCACATAAGCTCTTATCTAATGATGTTTGTGCCTTATGTGTTTCGAGGGTTGAAGATCGTCAGTGTTGATAGAGAAATGATGGTGGTGGCTACTTCATCGTCGGAGTTGTAGGAGCTTTGATCTTCCCAGGAACAACGATTCTTTAACTTCATCTTTTGTGAGAGAGTGGGCAAGCAATAATTGTTTTTTCTTTTCTTTAAATGACTTTTTTCTTTCTTTCTTTCTTTCTTTTTCCCCAAATTTAGTTTAAGCTTTCATTTTTGGATTCAACATATTTGAAGTTCTTCTTCTTCTTGGTTTTTTTTTTTTTTTTTTGTTTGTTTGGAAGGGTTCTAGAAAAAGTGGTTATGATGTTTGCTATTTGTACTCTTGTATATGTTATAGTGGAGGACTTATGTCAAGTCGGGGAAAAAAAAGAAAGATAATAAAGTTGTGTCTAGAAGAAAAGTGAAAAAAAAAAAATTGATGAGATGTTTGAAAAATTATCATAACATAACAGTTAACTCCATGTACAACAATCGCTGATTTCTAAAAATTAGATGACATGTCAAAATTTAATAAGGGAGACAACAAAAGAGACAATCATTTTAGGGCAGTAGATCCGGATTCAATTTTTTGTGCTTATCACTGCAAGTTTTGAAAGTTTAGGGCCCGTTTGGTGAATGAGTTTGAGTTGAAATTTTTAAGTTTGAATAGTAATTTTTGTTGACTTTTTAGAAAAGACAAAAAAATTTTTTCAAAAAAAGACAAAAATTTGAGTCTAAACCTTAAGTTTAAACTTGAGCTCCAAATGGAACCTTAGAGTTCATGTTGGAAAAAACGGATCTGGTATCAGAGTTACAGCGCAGCGGAAGTTTTTAAAATTTTATGCCATTTCTAGAAAATAAGCTCATGATGCATATAACAATAAATTAAATTCATGATCAAGCGTACCTTATTTCTTGGATTCCGGAATTGCTAGAGCGTTTGACCAACGTGTCTTCTCTACTATTCTCGAGTTCCACGTCTCAGAGTGTGTGTGGGCACACGTTCTATGAATCCAAGCAACCGGTAATACTTTCCGAAGTCTAGATCCGTCCTTCTCAATTCCGGTGATCCTTGTTGAGAATTTGATCCAATTTCTTTCTTCAAAACTACAAAACAGGAGCCGGTTAACCTCCTATGAAAAATTATCACTTAGTTTAACCTTTCTCACAGTTTTGATTTAATGGAATTTTCTTTTTTTTTTCTCTCTCACAAGATAGCCGAATTTCATGATGTGGAAGAAACACAAATTTGTTTTACCCTTTTTTATAAAAACGTTTTTTTTATATAAGAAAATCAAATCTTGGTTTTTCAAGAACTTCTAATCTTTATATAGTATTCTAATCCTTTTCAAAATTTATCTCCTTCTTGAAAAATAATTAATAATTATTTTTTTAGATAAATTTTGAACCAAAAGATCATACAACTTTAGGGCTAGATTCATTGAACCTAAAAACAATTTTCAAGAGGAAATCACTCCTCAAAAATTCGGCCACACTAAGAGATAAATCATGATTGGTGGTTCAAATTTTAAATCAAGAATTTAGACTAGTCAAAAGATCCTAGTTCTATCTAGATTCAAACTTCTTTTAAACCTTTTCGAATTTAAATAAAATTCACATATTTGAATAAATATTTTCCGTAAACATTATCCATATTAATTAATTTAAATCAATGAAATATTTCAAATTTTCTTTCCTCATAAAAACCGTGCACCTCTTTAATTAGGAAAGAAAAATCCATGAAATAATCTCCATTATTTAAACCAATTAATAATTTAATGTTAGGAATATATTTAAATAATTTTGAAACAAAATTTTCTTCTCTCCACACAATAAAAAAACGTGCACCTCTTTTAATTAGGAGAGATAAATTTTGTTTTCCAAAATTCAAACACAATCTTATTTTCAAAATTCAAATTAACCAATCACATGTTGACAAATCATTTGTCTACAAATTTTACATGTCCAATCCTTTCTTGATTGCATGTTAGAGAGTACCATGTCTTAATAGACATTATCAAATTCCATTTATAATTTACCGATCTCATTAGGAACAAATCCCGAAACACTTTGTGGAACTATATGAGCTCATAGAGGGACCTGATGGAAATATGTAAAGAGACTCCTATAATTGTGAAAAATTAATCCCAAATTAATTATCCATCAATTATCAACTTCAAAACTATTCCACGAAAAGTTTGAAGCTGAACTCCTGTTTACATACCGTATTACGAAAGCTCTCTCACGTAGTGCTTCTTTCATGATTTATTCATCGCTTGCTTAATCCCCATATGTTATCCATGATTAAATTAAGGACTTTTTCCGTTTTACCTTTTCAATCATTTTAACTTAAAGTTCCATTATTCTCCATTGAAAGAACCACCAATTGTAAAATCATACAATTGGTAAACCACCAGAGAACACAAAGTAAACCGATGGCTAAGATCTTATTATACTATCTTTCAATCCCCGAATAATACCTTTAAGTAGATAACATTTACTATCGTTAAGATAGCTATGAATTCCGTATCTATGAATCTTGATTTCTCCATCTATAAGTCATGCACCCAAAACACAAGTATGTTGACCATGAATTAACAGTGTCTCACCTTTAGTGCATCAAAGTACATAAGTCATGGATATGAACTCAAGTAATCATTTCAGAATTAAGATTAATGCAGGATGATAATCAAAGCATCATTGATTCTTATAAACGGAATTATTAAACTGAATCAATTGACACTTTAGGTCCAGTCCAATGTCATACCTCAATACTGGTATACATTAAAGTTTCTACTCGGAACCTATCCGATAGTCAAGACAAACCATCCCTCCAAGGAAGTAGACAACCTTTACAATCTTATCATGAATAAGATCCCCAAATCTTATTCCGTTGATTGCGGACTATTTATTTAGACTGTTATCAAATTACCATGTCTTCTTTGCATACCCCGTATACATTTGGTAATTCGATATATTACCAACAGCCTAGGAGTATTTTATGTTTGCTCAAAATAATCATACAATCAACAAATGAAAGTAAATAGGACACAACTTATTAAACATGAATAACTTCCACTTATTAATATCAAAATATCATATTTACAGAAAATCCCTAATAATGATTTTCTATCCTTATGACACATATAGATCCTAACAGTTCAAGGTCTTATGAAAGCTAAAGAATGAATAAAATTTTTGTGTTCATCTCTCTAACGACCTAGAAATTAATTATGAGATTAATTAAATTAATTTAAGATTAGTGGGGTAATCTTAAATTATTATCAACCAATTAGCAAAATTATTTCAAGAATTAAAGGAATTCCCAGATGTTAATATAACCCGTAGATTGTGAGAAATTACAATTTAACCCTAAAGTTTAGATGATATCTAAATTGAAATGCCTGTTGGATTTAATTTTAGATTGGATAAATAAATTAAGTTGAATTAGTCGTAAATAATTTTGAGAACGATTTTATTTTAGTAGACTTCAAGTAGTGATAATATTTTGATTAAAAAGTTTGATAATCAAATAGGTTATTTAGTGGAAAACCAATTGGAAGATTGTTTGTCAAAACTAGGCCCCCAGAAATGAACCCAATGCCTATTTTTCCTATTTTGATAAACATCACAAAATCATGTATTAGATTGATTTTTGTCACATAGGAAAAAACAATTACAAGAAATACCATTGATGACATCATAAATATTTATTTATTTGCGTTTTTTTTAAATATCAATTATAATTACTAGTTGGTATCCATGATATAATCATACTAGTTGATTATCTAGTAACTAGTTGGTTAGAGACTGCCGGCGAGTTTTCGATCGATAATCACTACCACCAATAGATAACTAGTTGGTTATCAATGGCCAATAGGTTTCCGATCAATAACTATATGTAACGACCTGAATTTTCGAACCGTTAACAAACTTACTTAATTTTATCTAATTTAGTCTTAACACTTATTTAAATTCGGTTCTAAAAAAATACATAAATTTTTTTTTATTTAAATCATATCCATATTATAAAAATTAGAATTATTAAAATTTTTATTTGTGGAAATTAAAAACCTCTAGTAAATAATTATCTTATTTAAATTCGTGTTTAAATAATATTTAAAAAGCTATAACTTCATGTTGATTAAAACGAAAGAGTCTAAAGTCTTTTTCTCATAGAGTACTCATACTAATTTAGTAGTACCAATACATTGGAACATAACTATAATTATAGTCGTTACAAAATAAATTATGAAGTCTAAATGCGGAAATTATTTTCATGGTGGTATCCCACTCCCTTCTTTCACCGCCTCCGCATAGCTTCGTCTGTCCATAAGAACATCTAAGTAATAAGTTGCTTACCCGCGTTACCTATAGCACGAACACACACGTATGAGCTTTCGCTCAGCAAGTACAAACAATATCTTACAAAACATTTTCATAAAGTCATATCATCACACGTAATATCAAGAATGTTCAAAATGCATGGAATCATGTGTGTTCAATTATGCTTTATTATATACATATCTTGTCTACTTAAGGGTCCCTATGTCGTACTCATGTGCGCGCAACCAATGGGGAGTTAGGGGAGCGACCCTCTAACAACCTTCAAGGTCATATCTTATAACTTTCGTTCTTATCATATCCTCTTGCTAATTGGGGGTTGGTACGACACTTAATCCTGTCTTTCATTAGCCTCATTCTTATTATTTGTGACAATATATAGATTTACATGTCACTATGCATCTATCATTACGGCATATATATATGTGAGGCATGTCAATCATATCAGTGTAAGAGAATTTATGCACATCAATTATTTAATCAAAACAATACATATAATTTATTTACTCATCACATCATCAGATCAAGTCATAGCAAACGTAGAGCATATCAAGGAAAACATTTTGTTTCATGTTGTAGGTGAGATTTGTACTTACTTGTCTTATGTGCTTAATTTTTGGAGTTGTATCTCCTATTGTGTAAATTTGAGAAATTGTTCTGATTTAACAATACTCATTATTAGATAGAATCATAGTTACATTACTTTATTCAATTATTCAATTATTTTATAAACTATAGTGAATTTAATTTACTTATATCATAATTAACCTCAATAATTAATTCTTATTAATTATTAAGTATTAAAATAATTTTCTATTATTATTTAATTAATTTAATTAATTAATTAATTTTATAAATTAATTAATCAATTGATTAATTAATTGATTAACTACTTAATTAAGTAATAATTAATCATTATTTTATTTAATTGAGTAATTATATGTAATACCCGGAATTTTCATGGACTTAAGATTTCTCTTTTTATTAGAAATTAGAAGTCCGCATGTTATGTTTATGAGATGTTTTCATGAAAAATTATGAATCGCATGTGAAATTCGTAATTTTATTAGCCAAGGTTAGAATTTTCTTTTAAATCGGCTATGAGACTCGGAATAAAATACCAAAGTCGGTAAACGGCATTTTGAGTCAAAAAGGACGAAAAGGAAAAGAAAGGCATGTGATAAAGCCTTGATTTAAAGAAAAAAAGTTGGTCAACAAAGCCACCAATGCAAGCTAACCTCTCCCCCATCTTCCTCCACAAAATCTGCTGCATGTCCCCCCTTTCCTCTCCTCATTTTCGGCAGCAAGCAACCCCATCTCCCCTCCCTTGGATTTTCGGCCAGCTAAGGGAAAAGAAAGACATGGCATAAAGCCATTTTTTGAGGGAAAAAGCAAGACAACCAAGCCTCCCTCTTTCCTCTATAAATACCCCTCTAGAAAACCCACATTTTTATTGGAGAAAAGCAACAAAACTCTGCCAAAATTGCTGCTCAAAAACCGTGGGAAGAGAGGGAGAGAAAGAGAAGAGAAATCTAGAAAAAAATCCTAGAGGGTGATGCATGTGTGGTGTTCGGCTGTGCTAGGGGAGAAAGGAGAGAGATTTTGTTAGTTTGGAGACCCATTTGGGACACCAAAACCGTGGCTTTTAGGGAGTGAAAGATGAGGAGAAAATCTGGAATTTTTGAGGGCTAGATCATGAGGTTAAGTTTGGTTTTGGAGAGGAACCAAAAGGAAGGATTTCGGGTGCCTTGATGGAGCCAAATCCGTGAGCATGGAATCAAGGAAGAACAAAAGGATTTTCAAACCCTAACTTGGGTTAAGGTAATTTCTTGAACTAATCTTGGATTTAAGCTCAAGTTAAGTATTTTTATGATGATTCAAGATGGGTTTGTAAGGACATAAGTCCATCTCTTTTTATAGCCCTTGATCTCGGTGTATGTGCTTGATAGAATTAGGGTTTGGTTGGCTTATTTGTGATAATTTGCTTATATGATTTTATGCTTGAAAAATGGTTAGGATGCATGCTAGATGTGTTGATAAAGTCCCCTAAATTTTGGTCACAAAATCTGCCAAGCAGTGGATGTATGGCTGCTTGTATAAGGAGGAATGTGATGATGGAATGCTAGCTAGAAACCATGCAGCCAAGTCTAGGGTTTTCGGTTTTTTTATGGGCTGCATGGGTATGATGGATGGCAAGAATGAATGTATGGGACGTTAGAAATGTTGCTTGATTTGTGTATAAGCTCCCGATGTGATTGGTCGAGTAGAATCCTCGAAATAGGACGTAAACCGGATTAAGCAACCGAAACTGCCATTTCGGAGTCGAAACTGGCCAGTTTTGGAAAAGTGGAATTTTGAGGCCCTTAGAGGCCGAACGGGTTAAAAGTTAAAACATGAAAGTTGCTTGGAACAACTTTTACTAGAGAGTAACGTGGACAGAATCTCGAAATAAGGCTCCAAAGGCCTTCATTTTTATGAAAACCCGTGGCTGATCCCTGGGGCCAGTTTTCACTCTGTTTTTCAGGATCAGCCAGTTTCAAACGAAAACTGGTACTAATCTAGGCCGAACTGGATTTTATGTAAAACACAAAAGTTTTAGCATTTTTCGTTAGCTACAACTTTCTTGAAGACAAGTTTTTCATATTATAAACGGATTTTTAAACTGGGTTTGTTTTACGAAGAGTGTGCAGAGAATCCGAAAATTTCCAGCACTTTAGTTTTACTAATGCTTTCTAGAAAATGTAAAGTTGCTTTTAAACCGTTGTTTTGACTACAAAAACTGTTCCAATGGCGGTTTTCAGTCCTTAATGATTTTATGAAGTTCTGTTTTAAAAAAATGAATTTTTACAAGAGTTTTGGGATTATTCACCCAAAGCTTTCAAGTTGAAGAAAAATGAGATTTTCCATATGTTAAAGGAAAATGAGATTTTCCATATGTTAAAGGAAAATGAGATTTTTCAAGATTAAGAAGGGAAGTGGAATTTTTAAGGTTTGGAATTGAAATTCCACGTTTTTCCAAGAAGTAAAGAAAAAGATGATTTTAGACAAGTATTTTCAAGATCAATGAAGTAAGAGCTTTTACAAGCAAATTAATGGATTTCTGGAATATAGTAATACAATGTTTTCTAAAAATCAAGAAATGGAGTTTTAAGGTAAAATGGGTAATCAAGCCAACTACGAACAATAACCAGAATTATGTCCGAGTTACCGGGCTAAGCCCAAAGCCCAACGTAAGACCCAAAGGGGGTTGACCTAGGTTGACCACATGTTGACTTGGGTTGACCAAGAGTTGACTTTAGGGTTACCCAATATAACCCTAAAGGATACCAAGATTTATGAAATGGGCTATGACCTAGGGTTATTGAAGAGATAATAACCCAATGGATTATGAACCAAGAAAAAGTAAAACATAAGCCCAAGAAAAAGGAATTGACCAATCAGGCTTACAAGAGATATTAAGGGGGACATACAACACATACATCTAGGATTGCTCATGGATGTTGGTTTGGATACCAACATCATATATCATGGTTTATGGTAAGATAAGTTAACCGTATCTTACACCTCTTTTGATTGAAACAGGAATAGGAACCTGTTGATGGATATCGAGGAATGTTACGTCAAGAGCGTAGGACCTAAGGTAAGTACAAACCTCACCTGTGGTATGGAAAAATAGTAATGTATGTTCAAATATGCAATGCTATGTTTAAATGCTATGTTTAAATGCCATGTTTTAAAGATGCTATATTTTAAATATATCATGTTTTAATGAGGCCATGATTTAAAGATTTTCAAGTTTTAAAGAATGCCATATTTTAACGATGCCATGTTTTAAAGCGGCCATGTTATGTTAAAATATGTCATGTGCATTAAGATATGATTATGTGATATCATAAAGTATGTTCACTAATGATAACCCACTTGGTAAAAATACGCAAGTAAAGTGTCGTACCAACCTCCCCCTAGGTGGAGGAATCTTTATGTTCAAATTATGGATTCGCCCTCTCGTTGATGCGGGAGGGTGTAATCACTCATGTTTCCCAGAGCAGTTAGGGACCTTGCAAACCCTAACTGTATCTGGAGGCGCGCTATATGTTAAGGGTACGTACACTATGGGGCCCATATGAAAGATAAGTACAAGTTAAAAGGAAATGCATAAATGGACATAAATGGTTCATGCATATGTTTTATGATGAAGTATGTTTCAAGATGTTTAAATGAAAATGTTTTGTGAGATCGCGTTTGTACTTGCTGAGCGCAAGCTCATCAGATATATTCCATACTGCAGGTAGAGATATAAAGGCTTGTAGCCTTACTTGGTGGGCTTGGAGATGATGCAGCAAGTGAATGGCGGTGTGGGATACCACTACGCATAATTTTCCGCATTATGTTATGTTGAAGTTATGAAGTTTTTCATGTATGTTTAAATGACAAGATATGTATGTATGAAATGTTTTAAAGTACGATGTACAAGTTTGTGCATGGATTTCAAGTCAAGATTTTAAGATGAAGTCTCAAGTTTTAAAAGGAAAGAGAAGTTCAAGTTTTCAAGTTCCAAAAGAAGTTTTTAAAGTGATGAAGAAAAAAAAGAAAAAAAAATTTTTTTATTCCGCATTTTCAAAATATAGTAAGTTATGTATGAATGTGACGGTTCCGGCGCCCCACATCCGCGCGGTCGGCCCCGCGTGGGTGTCAGGTGGGTGGTTCGGGGCGTCACATTATAATTAAATTACATAATTTTAATTGACTTATTATCTTGTTAATAATTTAATTATGTTATTTAAATATTATATCTCATGTACTAATTATTAATTATTAATTCTAATATTAATAATTGATAATTTAATTAATCTAATAATTAATGTTTGATTAATTTCTAGTTAATTATCCCTAATTATTTTGATGATTATATCAATGATTAATGATTAATTAATTTATAATTAATCATGTATTATAATTATGTAATTATTTAACATAATATTCTTGATTATCATATATTAACTCTTATAATTAATTAATTAATTAATTAATTCCTTTATTAAATTACATTAGGTTATGTATTAATTAATTAATAAATTAATTAATTAATTAATCAATCAAGGTGATAAGAAGTCACCTAAGGGTATACCTCTATTTTACTATTGGGCTAGTCCAAACCCCTTAGTTATGTTCATTTAGTTGGGCCAAGGTAATCTTATGGTATAGGCCCAGTAACCTTCTAGTATACTTTATCTTAGCCTATTAAAACCTATGATTTGTGACGCCCCGACCACCCACGTAGGGCCGACCACGCGGATGGGGGACCGTCACATTACTTGCTCGTCTTAATTCTTGATCTTAAAACACTTAACCTTTGTAGAAAATTTCAGAACAATTTTTTTTTTTCTTTTAAAACTTCTTTTGAAACTTGAAAGCTTAAACTTCGTTTTGAATCGTGACTTGAAATTAGTACATACATACATAGCGTAACTTGACATTTAAACATACTTGAAAAACTTCATAACTTAAATATTGTGTGGAAAATATTGCGTAGTGGTATTCCACACCGCCCTTCACTTGCTGCATCGTCTCCAAGTCCACCAAGTAAAGCTACAGGCCTTTTATCTCTACCTGCAGTATGGAATATATCTGATGAGCTTTCGCTCAGCAAATATAAACTTTAATCTCACAAAAACATTTTTCATTTTAACATCTTGAAAACATACATCATCATATAACATATACATGAACCATTTATGTTCATTTATGCAGTCCATTTTTAACTTTAACTTATTATCTTCCTTTAACATGTGGGCCCCTTGCGTACGTACTAGAATTATAGAGCGCCTCCAGATAAAGTTAGGGGTTGCAAGGTCCCTAACAGTTCTGGGAAACATGATTGATTACACCATCTCGCATCAACAAGAGGTTGATAATCATAACTTAAACATGAATAACCCTCCACCTGATGGGGGGTTGGTACGACACTTTACTTGTGTATTTTTACCAAGCGGTTTATCATTCGTGAACATGTTTCATGATGTCACTATATCATACATAACTTAACATTTCATTCATAAAGTATAGCATGGCATCTTTAAAACATGACATCTTTAAAAGCTTGACATCTTTAAGACATGACATTTTTAAAACATAGCATCTTTAAAACATCATAACATGAAACATAGCATATTCGAAAATACATTATTTCCATACCACATGTGAGGTTTGTACTTACCTGAGGTCTTACGCTCTTGACATATCGTTCCTCGTGATATATCAACAGGTTCCTATTCCTGTTTCAATCAAGGTGTAAGATAAGATCATCTTATCTTACCATAAATCATTACTTTTGATGTTGGTAGCTTAACCAACTTCCATACATCACCTTAGTTGTATGTCCCCGATATCTTGATATCTTGCTTGGTCACAAATAGTCGTCTTACTTTTTAAGAATAATCAAATTTGATTATTCCTGATTATTCTTAAAAAGTCACGTTGGATAACTTCTTTTTAGTGCTAAGCCCTTAATCTTCTCACTAGGGTTTAGGTTTAACATTCTGTCTTTGGGCTTTATTCTTACGTCATAATCATTGGGTTATCTCCATTAACCCTTAAATCCTAGCCCAATTATATTTTGGGTATCTCTTAGGGTTTTATTAGGTAACCCTTAAGGTCAACTTTAATTAAAAATCGGGTCAACCCTTAGTCAACCCTTGGTCAACCATGATCACCCTTCTATGGTAAATCTTGGGCTTTGGGGCTAGGCTCAGTAACTCGGATACTACTTCCGGTTACTATCCGTAGTCGGCTCATTTACCCATTTTATCTAGAAAATCTCATTTTCTTACCTTTGACAACTTTGGCTTCAAAATTCTATTTCTCTTCTTAACATGAAAAAGTTGAGGAAAATTTCCAACTTTAAAATTATTTAGTCTAAATACTTTAAAATCTCATTCTTTTCTTAACTTGTAAAGTTTTGGGTGAATAAGTCCCAAAAACTCTTATCTTAACTTGTAAAAATTCATTTTCTTAAAACAGGCTCCTTAAAATCATTAAGGACTGAAAATCGCCTATTATGTCCATTTTGCTTTACCATGGCTTAAAAATGTCATTTTCTTTATCTTGAAGACATTTGGTTTAAAATCTCATTTTTCTTATTTTTGTAAGTTTTGGAATTTCAAATCCGAAACCTTAAAATTCGTGATTTTTGAAATAGAGACTTATAAAAATTCATGTTTTCAAAATGGATCTTTATAAAAATCATATAGGGCTGGAAACTGCCTTTGGAACAGTTTCTATAGTCAAAACAGTGGGTTTTAGAAGAAAAACAGTTTTTTTGAACTAGTTTTAGAAAATCCTGTGCAGGAATTTTCAGTTCCCTACACAGTCCTTGGAAAAACGATGTCAGTTTAAAAATCTACTTCGAATTAGAAAAAATTGTCTTCATGAAAGTTGTAGCTCTCGAAAAATGCTAAAACTTTCATGTTTTGTTAAATATCTAATTCAGCTTGTATTCATGCCAGTTTTTGTTTGAAACCGGCTGATCATCAAAACTGGGTCTGGGCAGACTAGCCACGGGTTTTTGTAAAACAGAGGCCATTGGAACCTCATTTTGGAATTCTGCTCGCAAAGTCCTCTAAGAAAAACCTTTCCGAACAACTTTCATGTTTTGAGTTTTACCCAGTTCGGCCTCTAAAGGCCTTAAATTTTCACTTTCCCGAAACTGGCCAGTTTTGAATCCGAACTGGCAGTTTCGGTTGCTTAGTCCGGTTTATGTCCTATTTCGTGGATTCTATCTCGACCGATCACATCGGGAGCTTATACATCAAACAAGCAGCGCTTCTAATGTCCCATACATTCAATCAAGCAAATCCCATGTGCCCATGCAGCCCTTGACCGAAAGCCCTATTCTTGGGCTGCATGGTTTCTATCTTAGCATCACAATCAAGCATTCCTCATCACATCTACCATTGAACTAGCAGCCGCACAAGCACTGCCTTGGGCAGATTTTGTGACCAAAAAATCAGGGGACATACTAAGCATAATCATTCACCATCTAGCATGCTCCCTAACATTCATCAAGCACAAAATCATGCAAGCAAACATCATAAATAAGCCAACCAACCCTAATCCTTTAATCAAGCACACACTAACATATCTAGGGCTGAAAATTAACTTGGACTTATGTCCTTACAAACCATCTTAAACCACAATTAAAATGCTCAACTTGAACTTAATTGAAAGATTTGGGTCAAGATTTACCTTAAACCCAAGTTAGGGTTTGGAAATTTCCAATATCCCCTTTGTTCCTCTTGGTTCCTTGGCTTCCTTCTAGCTCACGGTTTTGGCTCCAACTAGGCACCCGAAAATTTTTCTTTTGGTTCCTCTCAAAAGCTGAACACTCACCAAGGATTTCCCCTCAAAAAATTCAACTTTTCTTCCCCTTTTTCTCCTCCCCAGACCCACGGATTTTTCAGCCAAAATGGGTCTCAAAACTTCTCAAATTTTTTTCTTGGTTTCCCTAGAGCAAGATCTAACTCTCCCAAGCAAAAACCCCGTGGAAGATTTGATTTTTCTTTTCTCTTTCTCACCCCCAAACCCACGGATTTTTGAGCATAAAAATGGCAAGAGTTTGGCTTGGTTTTGTGAATAAAAATGGGTTTTTGAGTGTCTATTTATAGAGGAGGGGGAGGGGGACATATGGCCGGCCTTTGTGGTGGGTGGAGAAGGTTCATGAACCTTCCTTTCCAAGGCTTAGCTAAGGTGAATGACATCATAATTTAGAAACTTGGTGATGTCATTCCCTTAAGAAATAAGGGCCTTGTTTGGCCAATGCTCCAAAATAATCCATTTTTTGTGCTTTCACAGATATTTCCAATACTGTGCTTCGTATTTTCATACTGTACTTTGGTCCAAAATTTTTCTATGTAAAATGGGACAGTAAAAACTTTCTTTTTTTTTTTTCGGAGACCTTTTTCCCCTTAATCTTAACTTAGTGTGATTGATTTTCTAGGGTGGTTTTAAGGCTTATTCTTGCTAATTTGATCATAAAAGTTTTTGCAGTCTCTTCTTATACTACATTTCATCATATTACAGAGTCAACGTTTTGACCCGTCCTTCATCAAACTTTGACTTTTTGGTCAAACATTTGACTTTCGTAAAGTTACATCCTTTTTCATTCTTTTCGACTCAAAATGCTGTTTGCTAACCTCGGCATCTTATTTTGAGTCTTAAAGCCGATTTAATGAAAATTCTAACATTAGCTAATACAATTATGAATTTCACATTAGTATTCATAATTTTCATAAAATATCACATAAACACATAATACAGACTTAAATTCCTTTAATTGTAAGTCCGTACAAATTTCGGGGTATTAAATGATTCAACTTTATAAAATTAGGGTTTTTCAAATCATTAGATCATACACTTAAAATTAACTCATTTCATAACTAAATATATTCATATGTTATGACTTACTCTTATGTCACATTTTAAATGTTTAATCGTTTTATCGGTGTGGGATTTGAACTTGCAAGATTTATTTAGTTTCGAGTATTATTCTATTTTAGACACTTGATAACTTGTTCGAAAGCTTAAAATATATAGTTTCTGTCCTTATAATTAGTTTTCCAAGATTTCAAGCATTTCAAATATTAATGTGGACGTTTTCCTAAGTGTCTTATGGTAAAATCTCGGATTTCCAGATTTCAATATAATTTTAAGGGATTTATTAAAATTCATGTACATATCCGTTTTAAACACATGATATCTCATTTTGAAGCTTGAGATGTCTACTTTACAGTGGTAAGATTATTTCCTTTAGTACTTAAGCATTTCATACCATAAACTTAGGTTTTGTCACTGTTGGTTTCACGTTTGTACCACAAGTCCAGAGTCATGGGTAAGATTAGAAAATCCATAACAATTTACTTATAAGTCTAAATAAGACAAAAGATATGTCATTGGAAAGCTTATAATGTCTATTTTGTATGATAAAAACAGTTTTATAAAAAGTTATGGTTTACTAACTCAAAATCTATAAAACACGTGGCTAGTACAGGGTTCCAGCAAGGATTTTTGGTTTATAGCCCAGACTTGTAAAATTCATCAAAAATTGCACATTTATCCATTCAAGGCGTATGATACCTTGTTGGAAAGCTCAATGAATCTAGTTTTTAGTTCTCTAACTTATAATCCAAAATTTTGAGTCTAAAGGGTTTGAAGTATAATAAACTCGTGGCTGATCTGTGTCTCGGAGGTTCATTTTTTTTCTCTATTTTTGTGTCACAATTTCAAAGGCACATAACTTTAGACATATAAAAGCAAATCAAGTTATTCTAAAGCCTAAAATGAAGCTTATCCTCTGTAGAATCTTAATATATAATTTATTTTTCATACCAAAACTTCTAATGCATGCTATATTACCACAACAACTACAACCTTCAACAAAGTTCATAAATCTTACCGAAATGCTTCGGGGATCCTTCAAGATCTCGAACCTCCCAAGTCCTTCTCAAAACTTTTTCCTAGATAAGAAAAGTCTAACATTAAGATCATAACTAAACATCATGCTTTAGTTCTCCAAAAATGATTAAAACACGAAGAATACCACTAAGTTACCTCTAGTAGAACGTCCTCTAACACCCTCTCACACTTCTTCGATCTTGGTGACGGGGTTCCCTAGAGCTTGAAAATGGATGGAGGAGGCTGCTTGAGGAGTGTTGGAGATGGAGAGTAGTGTTGGTGGTTTTTGGTTTTGTTTAGAGCTTGGTGGTGGTTAGAGAAGCTAGGTTTTTGAGTTTGATTTGTGTGAGAAAGGAAATGGGGTGCTACGGGATTGTGCTTAGCCAACTTTGACCTTGAGAGAGCTTTCTTTTGAGGGATGAAATTTGAAAAATATTTGGCTGAATCAGCCCTTCAATGGCTGGTACTTTTGGGAGGAGTTTGGAGTGGAATTTTGGTTCAACAAAGTTGAGATGATGGGTCACTTTCACTTGCCTCTTCCTTAGGTCAAATTGCCAAAAAAGACCATGCTTTCTCTTACATGTGGTTGCATGCATGCACCACTTTCTTCTTTTCTCATTTGTTCACATTTCCTTCTTGTTTCTTGAACCAAAAATCTGGATCTCCCTTGGCTTCCCTTTCTTGTTTTTTTTTTTTTTTTTCTTTCTTTCAATTTCCACCCGTGATCCAAAGTTGTCATCCTTATTCTCATCCATTGGATCTTCCATTACACCAATCCTTACCCTCAGTTCTCATTTGTCACTTATTATCCAAGGTTTGGCAATTGATTTGCCTAGGATTCCCTAGCATCAAATCTACATCATTGATTTGAAATTAAGCATAATTTTTGATCAATCTTCCACCTTTAGATTTCCTAAGAGTAAATACCAATAATTCATTTTCTATCCATGTGACACATTAATTCCCAATCATGCTCTCAAAGCTTGACTATTAATATGATCAAAATAAATACTAAGATCATTAAATTGATCTACTAATAAAAATCGGAGTCCTTCCGAAAAATTATCGTTATCCCTCTAATACGACATAATTAATTTTTGCGTATAAAATTTTACGTTGTTCATCTCATATTTTATGTATTTAAAATTTCTCATTTAAATAGAGAAACTCAACATTGTTAAATCATCGACATCATCACACCAATGATACATATATTATCAGTCATGATCTTGAAATTTGATATTCATCAAAATAATTCGTTAAAAGCATATTAATGAAGAAAATCCACAATAATAATTCATTAATCAAGCTTATGAATTTCTAGGGCATCACACTATCGCCACTGACAAGTAACCAATTAGTTATCGAAAGGTAACCAGTTGGTTACCAAATGCTGAAGGGTTTCCGATCGGTGACTACTACCTGACGGGTAACTAGTTGGTTACGAAATGGATATAATGAATGTTCAAAGTATATTGATAAATATTGATTGTGAAGGAAGTGAATAAGAATTATCATAATGTTTTGAAATCAATTGCGAAATAGTTGAAAATATTATTAAAGTTTGTCAAGACGATGTTGACCTATGATAACTATTTTGATTAATTTTATAATTTAGAATTAACATTAGATTTGGATTTTGCTTTATTCTTATCTTCTTCTTTCTTATTTATTTATTTGAAGGGGGAAATTTCATCAAACTCAATAATAATAAAATGTGTTAAAATTTTATTATTATCACGAGCTTGCAAGAACTTTTGCCACAGAGTATCTAATATTAACGTTATTAGCAGTATTCTATGAGCGAGGGTTATCTTTTATCATATTACATGAAGAAACTTATACCCAGGGCTTGATTATTCACAATTTTTAGAGATCAAATATGATTTAAGAACTTTATCCACAAAAGAGAAGCTAGCAGTTAAGCTATTAAATAAATTAAAAAGAAAAAAAAAAGAAATTGATCTAATCATAAAGAAACAAAACGAGACAAAGTAAATGAATATGGGTAACATAATTATGCATATTCTACTAGAAATACATTATAATTTGGTCACAATCATTTTACTGATAGTAATTGATGAGTTTAGCATAAAGATAATTATTATTGATTATTGTTTTAATTACCAGCAATGACTTTTGAGCTGAAAATTCTAGAGTATTTTCGACAATTTCGAATATGTGGCCCAAAAAATATGATGTGACTGTACTACAAATAAAGTATCGAAAAGCAGTGATAGGTTTGAAATAAAAATTATACAAGGGTTATTACTGAAAATCTGTTGAGGGTATTTTTATAAGGGTAAATTTTATTAATAGCACCTCTAGAGAAAATAATATTAAATTTAGCATCATTTTTTTTTTCATTCAGTTCTAGCACTGTCATGTTAGATCTATGGGACCTAGTAGCATTTAATGTAAGTAAATTTCCAAGTTTACCCTCATCTCCTTCATATGCTCCTAAAAAATTTTCAAACCAACATCTACAGTGTTTTAAAGAGAGAAACTGAAATCTAGAGAAAGAAAGAGTTGCAGTCGGCCGGAACCGCTTGGAAACCATCCGAAACCACCTTGAAAGCCCTCTATAAACCGCTTGGAAGTCTGTGAACGTCGGAAAATCTTCAAAAACTACCCATGTCGAAAGTCACGAAATTGATTGAGAAAAACATTACTCCCGAATGTTTGCTTAAAATACATAAAGTTTTTATTTTTATCTGATTTTGTAACATAAAATTTAGTGTTTTAGTTTATATAAAATTTGGTTGGTCATAACAGTTATAACCTCTTTCCATATCGTGAACAAGAGTAAAGGTCATAACTGTTATGACCAGGTGGTCATAACGGTTATGACCGATACTATTTATAATGAACTAGAGTAACGGTCATAATCATTATGACCGGGTGGTCATAGCGGTTATGACCGATACTATTTATAGTGAATTAGAGTAGAGGCGGTTATGATTGCTACTCTATAGAGTGAATAAGAGTAACGGTCATAACCATTATGACCGGACGGTCATAATCGTTATGACCACTACTATTTATAGTGAACTAGAGTAGCGGTCATAACCGTTATGACCGGGTAATCATAACCGTTATGACCGCTACTATTAGTTCTTAAAATAATAGCGGTCATAACGGTTATGACCACCAGGTCATAACTGTTATGACCGCTACTATTTATAGAACGAATAGTAGAATGGTCACTATTATTAGTTCTATAAATAGTAGCGGTCATAACGATTATGACCAGGTGGTCATAACCGTTATGACCGTTACTATTTGTAGAATTAATAATAGTAAAACGGTCATGACCATTCTTCTACTAAGTTCTATAAATAGTAATTATAACCATCCGGTCATAACCGTTATGACCGCTACTATTTATAGAACTAATAATAGTGACCATTCTACTATTAATTCTATAAATAATAGCGGTCATAACGGTTATGACTGCTACTATTTATAGAACTTAGTAGAAGAACGGTCATCACCGTTCTACTATTATTAGTTCTACAAATAGTAGCGGTCATAACGGTTATGACCACCCCGGTCATAATCGTTATGACCGATACTATTTATAGAACTAATAATAGTGACCATTCTACTATTAGTTCTATAAATAGTAGCGGTCATAACGGTTATGACTGGGTGGTCATAACCGTTATGACTGCTACTATTTATAGAACTTAGTAGAAGAACTGTCATGATCGTTCTACTATTATTAATTTTACAAATAGTAGCGGTCATAACGGTTATGATCGGATGATCATAACCGTTATGACCGTTACTATTAGTTCTTTAAATAATAGCAGTCATAACGGTTATGACCACCCGGTCATAATCGTTATGACCACTACTATTTATAGAACTAATAATAGTGACCATTTTACTATTAGTTCTATAAATAATAGCGGTCATAACGGTTATGACCGGACCATTATGACCGCTATTATTTATAGAACTAATAGTAAAATGATCACTATTATTAGTTCTATAAATAGTAGCGGTCATAACGATTATGACCGGATGGTCATAACCGTTATGACTGCTACTATTTAAAGAACTTAATAGAAAATGGGTCATGATCGTTCTACTATTATTGGTTCTACAAAGAGTAGCGGTCATAACGGTTATGACCGGGTGGTCATAACCGTTATGACCGCTACTATTTTAAGAACTAATAGTAGTGGTCATAACGGTTATGATCACCCGGTCATAACGGTTATGACCACTACTTTAGTTCATTATAAATAGTAGTGGTTATAACGATTATGACCACCCGGTCATAACGGTTATGACCACCCGGTCATAACGGTTATGACCACCCGGTCATAACGGTTATGACCACTACTCTAGTTCACTATAAATAGTAGTGGTTATAACGATTATGACCATTCGGTCATAACGGTTATGACCGTTACTCTTGTTCACTCTATAGAGTAGCAGTCATAACCGCCTCTACTCTAATTCACTATAAATAGTATCGGTCATAACCACTATGACCACCCGGTTATAACGGTTATGACCGTTACTCTAGTTCACTATAAATAGTATCGGTCATAACCGTTATGACCACTCGGTCATAACAGTTATGACCTTTACTCTTGTTCACAATATGGAAAGAGGTTATAATTGTTATGACCAACCAAATTTTATATAAACCAAAACAATAAATTTTATGTTACAAAATCAGATAAAAATACAAACTTTATGTATTTTAAGCAAACATTCGGGAGTAATGGTTTTCTCAATCAATTTCGTGACTTTCGACATGGGTAGTTTTTGAAAATTTTCCGACGTTTACAAACTTCCAAGCGGTTTATAGAGGGCTTTCGCGGTGGTTTCGGACGGTTTTCGAGCGGTTCCGGCCGGCTGCAACTCTTTCTCTCTCTAGATTTCAATTTCTCTCTCTAAAACACTGTAGATGTTAGTTTGAAAATTTTTTAGGGGCATATGAAGGAGATGAGGGTAAACTTGGAAATTTATATACATTAAATGCTACTGGGCCCCACAGATCTGACATGACAGTGCTAGAATTGAATGAAAAGAAAAGTGATATTGAATTTAATATTATTTTCTCTAGAAGTGCTATTAATGAAATTTACCCTTTTTATAATATACATGTGAGACCTACAAAATTTGATATGACAATGCTACAAAAGAAAATAGGGAAAGCTGTAATGGGTTTGAAACAAAAATTTATAAAAGTATTGTTATTACAATTAACCCATTTTTCATAAAACTGATTTCCTTTTTTCTTTTTCATTATTTACATTTTTATACCATATATTTCGCTTTTGTTTACAAAATATATCGTGTAAGTTAAATTTTTATATTTTGATGCCATCAAATTACATTTAATATATAAATTTATACTTTTTTAGTTCAACATTTAATTTTAACCTAAACATACTCAAAATACTCTTAAAATGAAAAAGTACATTTTCGACCACATTTTTGTTTTTGTTCAAAAAATATACACTATACTTTTAAAATCATGTATGTTTATATCATTTTTTATTCATAAAAAATATATATTATATCCGTGAACTCTTCATTTTGACCTCAAAATGTCCAAAGTTAAATTTGAATTTTGTCAATTATTTTTTAAATTTGAATTTTGTGGGTATCTTTAATATTTTTTTAGATCAAAATTAGCATTGATCGAGAAAAAAATTATTATTTTTATTTTCTAATTATATAAAAATATGGAACTTTAAAGTACAGAGCATTCTTTCTAAATTAAAAGTAAAATAAAGGATATAGAAAGGTAAATGATACTAAATTTTAGTTTTTCAATTTAAGTATTGTTTAAGAAAGAGTATGAATTTTAATATAAATCGTAATGTGATGATATAAAAATATAAAATTTTAAACATTATTTTTTGAATAATAAAAAAATATAACGCATAAAAAAGATAAACAACTCTTTTAAAAAAAATTTTCCCACGTCATTTTTGTGGGGGTGTGAATAACAAACCCAAACAGTTAAACACGGTGTACAAGGGAAAAGAAAGGGGGTGTTTAGTCATTTTGCTTAAAATTGGGGTGAACCAAAAAACCCTAATTATAACTTCTGCTTAAACCCTAAAAGTACTTTCTCACTCACTCACTCCAACTTTGGACATCTCCTTCAGAGCATAACCAGAACCAACGCCTCTTTGCCTTCGAGTCACCCCCAGACAAGACAATAATGCGACCCCCCAGAGGCAGAGGCGGCGGTTTTCGGGGTGGCCGTGGTGGCGGCGGCGGCGGCTTTAGAGGCGGCGGCTTTGGAGGCCGTGGTGGCCGCGGTGGTCGCGGCGGCGGAGGATTTCGCGACGAGGGACCTCCTGAAGAAGTCGTCGGTCCGTAATTTCCCTTTTCTTTTTTCCGTTTTATTATTTATATTTACTTGTTACGATTGTTTGTTCATTTTCTGTTTGGTTGCTAAGAAACTTCTCAGTGGTAAAAAATGGGGAAAAAAAAAGGAGAATGTTTTTTCAGTTATTGCACTTCAAATTTCTGTTCTTTCGTTGCGTTATCATCTTCCTATTGAATGATGAAAGTCAGAAACAGTGTTGAATGAGTTTTCTTTTTTCTTTTTTAATTATTTTTGTTTTGGAGAAAATGAGAAGTGAAGTAAGGATGTTTGGTGGTTTGATGCTGGGTGTCTGACTTTAGATTTGAGGATTTTTACTCGGATACTAGAAATATTAGAAAATCTAATGAAGAATTGCCATTATTTTTAATGTAAGTGTTTGATTTACAGAGATTTTGTTCTTATTTTCTTCTAAAATATGTTTGTCTGGTCATTTTACAAATGACAGAAATATCGAAAATTCTCTGATGCATTTTTAATATTTTCATCCTTGCTTTGGGTCTCAAGCTGTGTTTTGTATCTCTCTTTTTTTTTTTTTTTTTATACGTTTGCCTCTGTTTCATTGTGTTGGACTAAAGTTGAGTATTTGTTTGTTTGTTGATTTTTCGGGGTATCTTCAGAGGTTTCGTCATTCCTTCATGCATGTGAGGGTGATGCGGTAACAAAGCTCACAAATGAGAAGATACCCTTCTTCAATGCACCGATCTATCTGCAGAACAAGTCCCAGATAGGGAAAGTTGATGAAATCTTCGGTCCCATCAACGAGTCTGTGAGTTTTCTTTGGTGCCTTATGTCGGAGTTTCCTAGTTTGTTCTTGACTTGTGGTGTGACTTTTATGTATGTTGCAATTGCAGTACTTTTCGGTTAAAATGATGGAAGGCATCGTCGCGACTTCGTATTCTGTCGGTGACAAGTTCTATATTGACCCAGCGAAGCTTTTGCCTCTTGCGAGATTTCTTCCGCAGCCAAAGTAAGCTTTTTCATTGTTATTGCTTTATACTTTCAACCATTGAAAAGCATAGAAAGCTTCTGCTTAGAATGAATCTGTTTCCTTCTGAATATAATTGACACACAATGTCTTGGACTTTTATCCTACTACCGTTGTTCTAAATTCCATTTGATCCTTGAAGTGTCGATGTTTTGATGATAAATTCTGTTTCAGTTTTCAGTGGTGCAATCCAATTATTAAATACCTTTACCCTTGTGTTTTTCATTCTCTGAAAATTCTAAAGACTGGTGTATATTAACAGGGGACAGGGAGCTGCTCGAGGCGGAGGTCGTGGGGGAGGTCGTGGCGGAGGCAGAGGTGGTGGTGGTGGTCGTGGAGGTGGAGGCTTTCGTGGAAGGGGTGGTCCAAGGGGAGGCAGAGGTGGCCCACCCAGAGGTCGCGGTGGCTTTAGGGGCAGAGGCGGGAGATTTTAGAATGGCTTTTTGTAATTTCTCTAGTGCTCTTCTCTCTCTGTGTTGTCATTTCAGGATGCATAGGCCTTACTACAATAGAGTAGCTTATCTTGAACCGAATTTACTGATATTGTTAGTCAGTTGAGTGGTTGGTTCTTGCTGCATTGTAATTTTTGTCCTGACCACATTCTGGACCTTTAATGGAGTTGCTTTTGGATATATTTTGGAAACTTATAATGCGTTTTATGGAGACGGTCTATGTATGAAACTGAAGGGTCTTGGTCTACATGAATTTGAGGAAAATTCTACCTCTAAAAAGTCCTCAAAAGCATTAAATTTCTTGCTTTTTACATTTCCAGATCATTTGTATGATTGTCCTTGAGGAACAACATTGTTTGCAAGACGTAATGTAGGACTTCAATTATTTTATTGTGAAATTGCTCGTCTCTCACAATACTTGGGAAAACGCTGGATGAATGGGACTCATGCAGCAACCAAGGAACTAACTCCAAAAATAATGTGAAATTGTGAACTTTTGCTTCATGTTCTTCTTATCTAAAGAACAAAAAAAGCAAAATCCTACAAGACAATGAGAAAATCTCGTGAGAGTCTCTCATCTTTTATTTTGAAAAGCAACCGCCTCAGGCTTCCCAACCCCTGAGAACGGTTGCCCTTGCGACGCGGTTGACACCGAGGGTGAAAGCACCCATTCGAAGATCGCAATTGTGGGTCTTGCACATCTCCTTCACATCTTTGAACCCTTTGGTCATGTAAGTCCTCAGCTCACTGTTCACCTTTTCCTCATCCCACAAGAATCCTTGGATGTTCTGCCAAATTCACCAAAAAACCACCAATAAGTTGAAAGTATTAATCCACGAGGTAGTACTAAGAATTTTGTTTCAGCTTTCAAAAGAACATTGTTCTAGACCTATAGTTTAAGGTGATCAGCATGTAGTATCTTACTCAAGCAAAAGCTTAAGGTCCTGTTCCGGATGTAATAAATAGCATTTTTTTTTTTAAATGAAAATAATCGAAATAAAATACCTGAACCCATTCAAAGTAACTAACTGTAACCCCTCCTGAGTTTGCATATATATCAGGAAGAATCACCACGCCTTTCTTTGACAATATCTGCAAAAAATCATATTAGAACTTAAGAAGAATGCAAATCCTAATAAAGAGTTCTGGTTGTTTTCTTAATCTAGGATTATATATCTATGTTTTTCAAGCAAAAACTAACCTCATCAGCCTCAGGGTCAGTTGGGTGGTTAGCTGCTTCAATAATAAATTTGGCTTTTATATCATCTGCATTTTCCCTTCAATCAAAATCGAAAAGAGCAACAATTTATATCCACTATCCAATATAATCAAATAGGAAGAAGAGCTACTCATCTTGGGATATTGAAAGAACCTGTTTATGACACCTCCAAGAGCAGCTGGAATGAGAATGTCACAATCTTCAACCAATATTGAGTCAGGAGCTATCGGATCCGCTCCTCCGAATCCTTTAACACCGCGATTTTCCTTGGCATGCTTGAGAAGGCTTGGAATATCAATTCCTTTGCTGTTCTTTATAGCCCCAGTAATGTCACTCACTGCAACAATCTTGCCACCATTCTCGTGTATCAACTGTGCAGCCCACGAACCGACGTTTCCGAAACCCTGAAATTGTGAGGGCTTATAAACCCACTACTAATCATCTTATAATTATTCCACACGAGACTTTTGATATCTAACACCTCTATCTTCTACACCTAAGGAACAACGGGGATAAAGGCTCAAACCTGAATGGCAAACCTCTGCCCAGCGATGCTTTTACTGTGCTCGTTAAGCAGAGCTTCGGTTGCGAAAAGGACTCCTCTTCCGGTAGCTGCATCTCTTCCAAGAGATCCACCGAGATCCTATGTCAAGAATTAGGAAGAGTCACATGATACAAAAATTCGAAAAGACACACTTGGGTAAGCTACAATTTCCACAAATACTTACAGTAGGTTTTCCTGTGACCACTGCAGGTGAGTAGCCATGAAATTTGGAGTATTCATCTAGAATCCAAGCCATAGTCTGTTCATACAACAACTAAATTCCATTCTTCAAGCCAATCACTCCGCTAACTTAGATCATCTCTAATTTACTGATGAATTTTTATATACCACATCACTATTTAAAAAATTTAAAAAAATTTTATGTTTGAAAATTTTCCTATACAAACTTCAAAGCCAAGTTTATCAAGTAAAGTAGTTAGAACATTTTAAAATTTCACCATGTATTCAAACACAAAATAAAACGATACATCAAATATGTTTTTCCTATTAGAACTATCTGGACGCGAAAAAAAGAAAGGCTCGATACTCGACCTGTGGACCTGTCCCCATATCCGGGGCAGGAACATCGGTGTGGATGCCGATGAGATCATGTATTTTCTGAGTGAAAACTCGGGTGAGTCTCTCCAGTTCAGATGCACTCAGGTCCCCTGGATTACATCCTATCCCTCCTTTGGCACCGCCATATGGGATATTTGCCACCGCTGTCTTCCATGTCATTAGCTGTGCCAAAGCGTTGACTTCATCTGGGTCAACCTACATATCATCCACCACGACTTTTAACATCAAATTTTTTTTTTTTTTGTTTTTTTTGTTTTTGGTTTTATAATAAGTTTTGATCATGATGAACTCTTCAATCTCTTGTTTCTTTCCATTTAAAGTCGATCTGATAAACAAACCTCCGGGTGATATCTGATTCCTCCCTTCATGGGGCCTCTGGCATTGTCATGTTGGACCCTGAATCCGACGAAGGACGCCAATGTACCGTCATCTTTCGGTATCGTACATTCGACCTGCAAAATCATTGGAAAAGCCGCAACATGAGCAGAATTAGACCTTTGTTCTGAAGATTGCAAAGGGACGAACGAACAAACGACCGAACGGAACACTAAATCTTAAAAGATCATATATGTTTCTCCCTAAAAAATTAAAAGCCGAGCTACCAACTTGAAGTTTCTGTTGAGAAAGACAAAACAATTATTTGAGTTACCTTAATTTCTCTGAATGGAATGAGTAAGCTCCTCTCAAGCTTGGAGTCTAACCCCAAAAGCCGAGCTGCCAACTTGAAGTTTCTGTTGGTTGCCACTAATGCATTCATGTTTTGTTTATTTGCCTCAACGAATATATACCTGAAAATGCTAAACAGAGACAAGTTGTAAGGCCACTTCTTCTTCTTCTTCTTCTTCTTCTTCCCACCCCCCCTTTTAAAAACTTTTATTTTTTATTTTTTATTTATTTTTTGGGCACGCAAGAGCTAGTTCTGTGGAAATTAAGAGAAAATTCAATTGTACTTATAATGAAGCAGAAGTAGGTAATTAGTTAGTCAAAGTCAACATCAAACAATTAAGAACACATTAATGAATAAAGGAGGGGAGTGAAAACAACATGCACATTAAATCACAATTTCTTTTTCTTAATTAACTTTTAAGTTAAGTTTTAAAATGCCGTTATCTGATTAAGTTTCCCTTTGATGAAACAGAAATTTATTTGGAGGGGAGTGTGGCACGGAGTCTTGGTTTTGGATTAGCTTAACTGTTCATATAGTTTCTTTCTTTTTAGTTCTTTAAATTTTCTTTACCCTTATATTTTTCCTAAATTAAGAATTGAGAAAGGAGGCGAGATTAATATATTCCTCTAAATGTTATCAAATGACCTGTCCAGATACTGATAGAAATATTTGTTAAAGGCTCTAATATCAAGTCATATCTTTTGAAAGAGAAGTGTGTCACTTCAACTCCACAAATGTGTTAGCCGGTAAGATATATAAGAACGTTGTCCTAATACTATTAAATTGAGCATTGAATATTGAATTAATAGAAATCAATTTTTACATTTAAGACTCAAAAAAGGGCCACCCGACACTCAAATCTCATATCACAAATCTAACCATAATAATCTTTTAATGCTAAGCCATTACTTAATTTTCATTAGCTCTAGAGTATTGTTTTCATATCTTGAAAAATGTTGATTTACAATTTATGCACTTCTTGAGGAATATTGTGGTTCCGTACTGTGTATGTATGTTTATAACAATTACAAACGTGTTGTTTGCAACTTTTTTATAAGTAAATTATGTCTATGGGGTCATAATTATTATTAAGATAAATAAACAAATGAAACAATAAAACGTGATATTGTTGGTTCATCTGGAATCCCTTACGATAAGGTTTATACGTTTGAAAAATTATTATCAGCTCTATGATAGGAAAAATAAAAAAAAAAAAAAAAAAAAAAAGAAGAAGAAGATGTTAGGTGATTTCAATAATATTCCACAATCTATTATTATGCATGTAGCTAAATAAGATTAAACAATAGAGTCCCCTAGTTTTGATTTGCTGACTGCTAATCCATTTTTTGTCCTCCTTATTAAAACGTTTATCACGTGCAATGTTGCAAATAAGATAACTATATATATATATATATATATATATATATATATATAAAAGAATCGGATAATATGTAATTACATGCATTATACGTATCTTATTGAGTCCCTAACTAAGCAGAAATAGGAATTTTGTATAGATCCCATGGGTGTAAAAAAAAAAGGAAAAATTATAAAGGGACCATGAAACATGCACTCACTTATAAAATATCTTATTTTTCATGAGTGAATAACAACAAAAACAACTACTCAACACACACCCAAAAATAAATAAATAAATAAAGAAGTAAACTTTATGTCAAAGCCTTAGTTGAAGTACCACCGAAGAAATGAAACAGTAAAAAGCCAAAGTAAATCATGCAATAAAGTATAAAGTGCATTCCACTTAAAGCCCAATTATTAAAGGATTTTTCTTTTAATAATTTATATCCATAGAGGGAAAAAAAACGACAAACAAAAGACCATGCCAAGATGTCGTTGGAAACAGAGTCATATTTACTACTTGTCCGTTTGGATACACACACACACACACACATACATATATTCTAAAGTATCAAAAATTAAAAAATTATTTGTAAGGACTACATTCAAATTGGAAGTCTGATCTGGAGTGGATAAAACACGATATTTGTTGAGAGTTGTGACATGTTCATTGTATGCAATTAAAGAAGCCTAAAGTGCCAAGGCCACTATCATTATAATACACAAAAAATATTAATATATATATGTGTGTGTACGTATAGATAATAAACGTGATACAATGTGTGTATGTATATATTTGTTATTGTTATTATTTTCAATTAAACAAAATCTCCCACGCCCCAGCATACCCCAAAGGAGGAGGAAAGCCTAGACTAGCTTGCTGATGCATTCACTGAATTAGGTAATAATTAAACCACTAATTCTATGAATATACATATATACACATATTCTAAGAATGCCCAACTCTATAATCTACACACACTCTTGAGTCCTGGCTAACTCTATACATAAATAACGCCACTTATAGCCTTTCGAAATCTGTGGGAGTGATATTAATAAGCATTAATTGTTAATTAACGACATGATTATCGCTAGTAGTAGTGTGTCAAGAAATTAATTAAATTAATTAATGTAGTCATAACCTAATAGAGATTCAAAATATTGAAGTGAATCATGTAGAATAGAAGAGCCAAAAATTAACACGACTTTTTTCATGTCAACGAAGCCCCACATTCAAGCCTAGCGCCGGACTCAATTAGTTCCCATTTTATAAGAGGATATATATATATATATATATATATATATATATATATTTAAACTAGCTTGGAGAGAGTTCAACTATTTAGTCACAAGTTTAGTCTAAACAATTTGTAGTGTTCGTTACAAAACAAAACATCATATATGTCGACAACAAACAAATACAAATTTAGTCACTATTCAGAATTCAAAGAGGGAAAAATGGGAAAAGTCGTACCAAATGAAATTGAGATGAGTAAAGAATTCAAATGCAGCAGGGAGCTGATTTCAATGGGTTTTGTTCTTGATGATGATGTAACTGCAGCTACCAAGCAGACAGAGATCTCCTTTATGTGTGTGTGTGTGTGCGCGTGCTTGTTTATAACGAAACGACAAAACCAGAATCTAATTCCCTAAGGAATCAGAAATGATCTGCGCATATATCTGCACAAAAAAAGAAGAATATATATATGAATGTATGAATATGAATATGAATATGATACTCTCCTCAAATATTCAAGTCTCTGTCGTCACTGCTCGTCCGCTATGGCTATATATGTGTGTGTGTGTGTGTGTGTGTGTAAATATATAAATATATATACATGTATATATATATATATATGTATGTATGCAATTTCTGAGTGGTGGCACTACTAGCCTACTGCAAATTGTGTCACTATCACGATCAGTAAAGCTAGCTCTTGTTGTCATCAATTGGGTCTTCGTGTTTATCATCAAAATTGGGTCTTTGTGTTGATAGAATGGAAATGGAAATACACTGAGACGTAGAACCATTACACTCTAGAGTCTAGACGGTAAATTATATCACAATTTATTCATATAGAAAATAATAATAATAATAATAATTATTATTATTATTATTATAATATGAAAACTTCATACGACAAAATTATAACCCAATTTTTGCAAATATTTCACATCTTAAGAGGGTTGGATCCTATCAGGTGTGGGGTTCATCCGGTATTTCAAATCTCGATCTAATTTCAATAGGGATGTTTAGTAATGCTTTTCGAAAAATATGTGATTTCTAAAGTTGTTATATCGGCTAAAGATAGAGAAAGAGTCTGTCACTTATCTTGCTGTCTTACCTTGTATGTTATGAGAGTGAGAGGGACAGGACGAGGAAGAAGGAAAGAGTGATGCACACTAATTGTAATTGTCTTGCTATGTTATTATTATTATTTTTTTCTATTATTTTTTTTTATTTTTTTTAATTTTGAGAGAAAGAGAATAATCAAACGTGGAAGCACGATGCAAAGAGCAAATGCACTTCAAGGTACGTGCATACGTGAATCCGACGCTATACCCACATTGCCGGCCAAACCTTCCTTTTTTTGAAGACTAAAGTGTAATCCAAATTAAAAGGCCTTTTTGGACAGTGAAAGAGGAGGGCTTTTAACGTTTCTTTAAAAGCTGTCCTTTTTTTTTTTTTTTTTTTTTCTTTTTTTGGAGAATAACGCGTTTTATTCCATTTCATATCATTTTTGATTTTGAACTCTAGTTCTAATGTGGATTAATTTATTATCAAGTTTAAGTCTGTAATAACTCATTTTAGGTGATTTGATTCTTTACATTTTCTTTTCATGGTGCTTATCGATTGTCAGCCAAACATGACTTTCTATGAAACAAAGAGAAATGACCATTAGCATGATACTTTTGGATCACAGCAATTTAATTAACGAATCAAATTCCCAAAAAAAAAAAAAGTGATGCAGCGGAAGCGTGGGGAAAAACTCGTAGTCCGTTGATTCACGTAGAATGTCGGAAAAATAAGGGCGCAAGTATTTCATTGATTTGAATGAATACCGAAAAAACAAGCAGTTGGCAAGAATAATCTCACCTTTTTTTTTTTTTAATTAATAATCTAAAGTTCTGAAGAAAATTACAATGCTGAAAGAGCCTTTAAATAGGCAATTGAAAAACAACTAAGGAAACGAAAAAAGGAAACAATCTTAAACTAATTATAGAAACTAGAAACAGGAATCTTAACTTATTACTATTGCGGAAATAACCTATATGGAATAAAAAAATAAAACTAAAAGAAATAAAGATACAAAGCATTATGGAAACTAAGCTGCTGCATCAAAAAGTCTCTTTGAAGTGTCCTAGTCTTTTTTTAATTTATTTTTATTTTCTATTTTTAATATTCCTAAGAGCATACAATTCGAGCATTGCTATTGAAACACACGATCATAGGTCCCACATCTATGCCGAATTAGTTATGAGACTCATAATTTATTTCTTGTAGTACCCGACTATGAAGGAACTCAATCGAGATTTATTGTCTTGGATTTCTTATTTTATTGGCTGTCCTTCTAATGATGTCATGTCATATCATTTGCACTTAAAAATTTAATCTCATAAAAAGTATTCAATATTTAAAATTCTTCGACAAATTAATGAGTTGTCAAAATCCTATTAAAGAGAGAACCTTTAAGATAGGAAAATGAACATCCGGACGCAATTGAAAAGACTATCAATTTAAATAGTGAAAGCATTTATTTTAGTAACATCAATCAGAGTTGAAAGGCATTAATTTGCAGGGGAAAATAAGGATAATAAATTACAAAGGTATATATCCCCTGGGCAACTAGCTAGGATAGTGGGTTTTTTTTTTTTTTTTTTTGGAAAGCAACGGTAGTGGATGAGTGGACACCAAGAACACCTTTATATGTTGCACAGAAGCTGTCTTCTTACTTACCATCAACGACTTCAAAGACGCGAATCAAATAATTAATGTGACTTCTTCTTTACATTTCCAAATTGATAACCAATAACGTAGTTAATTTGGTGATGAATTTGATGAAGTCCTTTTTTTCGTTATTACTTTCTTCTTCTTCATCTTTTTGTTTTTTTGTTTTTTTGTTTTTTTTGAGTAAATGAATTTTGTTTAAGTCCTTTGGTACTTGTATTCGAACACTTGAAAATTGATTTGGCTTTATTAAAGTTGAGGGGGGAAACAAAAAAGTACATTGAATTGTGTAACTCGATACATACATATATATATTAAGAAAATGGACGTCATTTCCATTATGTTTGGGATCATAGGAAATAGAAATATTTAATATATATTCTAGTATATATGATAACACTTTGAATCTAATTAGCTAGCACTTTTTCATAAAAATTAGGAGGAAGATGAAAGAGAAAAGAAACTCTTCAAGAGAATCAAATAACTTTTTTTATGATGACATGATAACAATTATGTAATAATCAAACTTTTAGGCAAAGAGGTGCAAGAACTTTCCATAAATTATTATTATTATATGACTACAGTTATACTTTTCACGTTAAGATAATATTCTGCACTAAAGGCTAAAGCTGATAACTTCATATACATTGCAAAACTGACATAAGCGATCATCGATCACCTCAGCAAAAGATTCACTTGTCCTTAATTAATACACTTCCTAGAATATTCCATCGAGTAAATATTGAAAAGGCAGCAAAATTATTTATTTTTTGTCTCACTTAAATGGGAAATTTTTTTTAATTCTTTAATTCTTTAATTTTGTTTAATTTTTTGTTTTCAAGGTATCTTTTGATCAGTTTTGGAGTGAATAATTTTAAAATAGTTCCCATGAATCCCAATCTCTCTCCAGTATCAGAAGCCAACTAATTATAGCCTATGCATTATTTAATAATTTAGGGTTGGGGTTTTTGAATCCTGGAGCTCAATATTGAAAGTTGGGGTGTGAATTTATATTAATTTGGAATGTGTTTGGTTGGAGGGATTGGTGGATGGATGGAGAGGAGGGAGGGAAGAGTTGTATCACTTGATTGGTAGGAAGGAGATGGGAAGGGACAGAAGATGTGGGTGGAAGAGCTCTCCTTCCGAGCCCACGATTGTGCATCCGTCCTCTAGTGGATGGATCAGGAGGGAAGCAAAAAGCTGGAGGGAACTTTGGGTGGGAAAAACTCCATTTTACCCTCCAATATCTACTTTATCTTTTCTTTCTTTCTTTCTTTTTTATTTTTTATTTTTTATTTTTTATTTATCTTTTCTTTCTTTTTCTCTTTCTTGAACTGAATAATAAAAGAACCCAAAAGCTAAACGTGCACTTTTTCTCCTACTCCTGGCTACGTTTAGTTATAGTACGAGTTTAATACCCGTGCGCTGCACGGGAAATGAAGAAAAAAATAAATAAAAAAATAAATATTATATAATAAAAACAGTTAGTTAAGATAAATATTATAATTATAATCAATATAATTTTTCTTAAGATCTCTCCCAACAATAAAGATGCAAAATCAAAATAACAATAGAACTAACAATAATAAAAATGAAAACAAAAGCAAAAAAGAAAAAAAAAATCTTCTGTAGTTATAATTATTTAAAGAAAAATAAAGCAGAAAACAAAAAAAAAAGAAAAAAAAATCTTTAAACTCAAAAGAATCGGAAAAAACTAACCCTAACAAAAACATTATAATATAATAAAATATATAACTTATTTTCTTCTTTTTTTACTGTTTTAAAAAAAATAAAAAAAAATTTTATCAGGTTATATACATGCAAAAACTAAAAAAAAAATGATTTTTAAAATATAAAACAAAACAAACAAAAAAGAAAAAAAATTGCATGCAGAATCCTTAAAAAAATGGGTCTTTAAAAAATAGAACAAAAGAAACAAAAAAATACACAAAAAAAATCCGAAATAAAGATAAAAAATTTAAAGTAAAAAAATTGTTTAAAAAAAAAAAAGACAAAGTGAGCAAAAACACAATACAACAATAGATCAGAATTTAATGTCTAAAATTTCACGAAAAAAAAAGGCAAAATATGTGAGAACAAATCTGTCATTCCACTGTAGATAAGCCAAAATCAGTACATAGGATAGGGGCAAAATTGACAGTTTAATATAAGAAAAGCAGCTACTGTGCATCACTGTAGGAAAAAAGAACCGTACAACAAAGTAACAAAAAAAAAAAAAAAACAGAAACAAAAATCACTGTTTATTAAACAATGAAATATTACATTTTTTTACTGTAGCAAAACAGTAAAAATTAAAAAAAAAACTGTAGCAAAGCAATAAAAGTAAAAAAAAAAACTATTTATTAAACAATAAAACAAAACAGCAAAAGTAAAAAAAAAAACAAAAAAAAACGTAACAAAACACCAACATTTAAAAAAAAACAACAATAACAGAAGTAAAAAAAAAAAAATACAACAACAACAACAAAAGTAAAAAAAAAAAAAATCAGCAAACGTGAAAAAAAAAATAAAAAAAAAAAAAACAACAACAACAACAAAAAAGGAAAAAGAAAGCAGCACATGTAAAAAAAAAAAAAAAAAGAGCAGCCAACGAAGAAAAGAAAAAAAAAAGTAGCAGCAAAAGAAAGCAAAAAAAAAAAAAAACTGTTCATGAACAGTGCGTGCGAGGACAGTGGCAGGCTGGCAGAGCAGATTAATGAGTGACAAAATGATCTGTTCACTGTTCGGGCCCAAAAAGAAGAATAAACTGAAGGGCAATAGCATAATTTCACTGTGCAGCACTGTTTCACTGTGCGGTACTGTAGCTATAACGCCGAAAAGAAAAAAAAAAAAAACCAAAAATCACTGTTTTTTACTGTTCTTTGAACAGTAAAACTCCCTTCTCCTTTAGTATATGTATATAATATGTTAAAAATTGTAAACAAAAGTTTTCTTCTTTTTTTTTTTTTTTTTTTTTTTTTCATGTTTTTACCATGTGGGTTGTGTAGGTATAAAATGGTATTTGAAGAAATATATTCAAAAAAATTTACACGTAGTCGTTAGGATAATATAGTGATTTAAAATTAAAAAACCATTCATCCTCCCACTTCACTTTTTTGATACCAAACAAAGGAATGGAGACTTGTCTTCTCTCCTTCCTCTCTTATTAAACAACACACTATTAAACAACACAAAGGAGAGTACCATCCTCTCCATCTGTCCTGCTTTCCATCATTTCTTCTGTCCATCCCTCCAACCAAATAGAGCCTTAGACTAAAACCTACAAAGGGTGGGGAGAGGCCCTGAATTTGTGAGAATTTTTTTTACGCTCCTAAATTTTTGGAATCTCACTATTGCTCTCCTAAATTTTTGAGAATTTCTCTTTTGTCCCCCTAATATTCGAAAATTTCTTACATCTTGTTTTTTTTTTTTTTTTTTTAATATCTTATTTATGCCCCTTATTAACAATTATAAATATTTCGCTCCGCAAAAGTTCTTCAATATTAGCTAGGATTCAAACAAGAAACGTCATTAAAGTTATCTTCTTTAATTTCAGTTGTGGGGAACAAGACATGGTGGAAATGTTTTGTTAGACATCATATATAATTACTCCTCAGCCACGTAACGTCTTTATCACCAATTAAATCTTATATTTGCATAAACAAAAATGATCTGATAAATAAGTGACTTTAATATACCAATCAATAGAGTGATGGGGTTTCATTAATCATAAGCAACGTCATTTGTATTTTTTTCCCCCAAAAAATTTAATCGGGTGAAATCTATGATAAAATTAGGGCAAATGACCGATTTGACAATGATTGCTGTGCATGAACAAAAAAAGTAAAGTGCAAAAAAGAAATAAAGAGAGATTTTTATAAGGATTATTTACGTAAATGGTCAAATTAGAGTCAAGGTTTTAATAAATTTCAAGAAACATTCTTATTTGCAAAATTGAACCAAAAAAAAAAAAAAAAAAACTAATAGAGATGGCCATGGACCGGGGCAGATATGAGTATGCCTCCCCCCACCCCCTACCCACCTCCCTTTTTACCTCCCATACTGCCTAATTTAATGCTGGTGTGAGGGTAATATTCACTGTGGGTGCTATGCTCATACCTTATCTATTTACCCATCAAGAGTTATTAAAAAAAATTAAAATAATTTTTTTCAAGTTTTCATAAATTTTTAACACATAATCATAATTGAAAATGAAATTAAACTATTAAAAACAAATCTAAACTTCAGAAATTTATAAAACTAAATTCATTAAGCAAACTAAAACATTGAAACACTAACTTTATTATTCTTCTTCTATTATAAGGGAATATATACGAGGTGGGTTCTGGTATGGGGGAGCTTCTCTCACCCCCGCCCTTGACTCTCATGGGTGGTTAATCTTAACCCCCATACCCGCTCCTGCATCCATATACTATCTCCCATACCCAACCCATGAGGTGCGATACCTGATCCATACTCTAACTAGTACCACAATGTACCTAATGTTTGAATAAATGGCGGATGGCACAACCAAAAGCGCGAGAGAAGAATTTTTCGAGGAAAAAAATATTCCACAACATAAACCGATTAATATGACGGCCTAACTCAAAAAACTAGAATTCATAGACTCCCATAGAAAAATACGAAAAAAATAAATAAAAATTGATATTTGAAAAAAATCCTCCACCTTCTCCAAAAATAAGAAGCACCACTACTTTTCACCTTAAAAGAAAAAAGGAAGTACTACGTGAATCTACAAAACAAAATCCCATTAAAAAAAAAAAAGAAAGAAAGCAAAAAAGGCAAACATAATCAAAATTAAATTTAAATTTGGAATGTATTTAACTAACGGCCTCTGCTTCTTAATAAATAAGATTCTTTTCCATAAGTGAAATCCAAAAACTAAAACTATTTTTTTAAATGTGACCACAAGCATGTGGAGCGATAAAAAAGACATAGTAACAGAAGACAGTTTAAAATTTGTTTCAGTTTGCAAATAAGTTCTATGGTGTTCGTTTTTCAGAAAGGGGATTCTACAATGGCCATTTTATGTAAATACGTCTTTCGTATGGAAACTCACATGTAATCTCATGGACTACATCCTCTCTAGTGCTTCGAGAGCCTTCACTATGATTGATATGATGAGTGTAATAGAGCTCGGTATCAAGAATGGGAAAGAAAAGAAGAGAGAGATGCATAGAATACAAAAACCTAAGGGGTGTTTGGTATGGGGTGATCTTTTATAAAGGAATAGAATTTAAGATTATCATATTTGTTATGAGGTTATCTTATTTTAGATACTTTTAATCTGAAACCCATGGGATTTAGATACCCTTATAAAGGGGTAATCTGAAACCCACATCTCCCTTTAGGTTTCAGATTACCCTTATCTAAATATTATGGTAATCTTAAAATTTAAATAATTTAGATACAACTATCCTTTTAACTTTTAAATTTAACTTAAAAAAATAATCTACAGATTTACAGAGATTAAAAAAAAAAAACCTATGGATTTACTACATATATATATATATATATATAATCTTTTCATGGTAACCTTCTCCTACCTATATAATTTTCATCGCAACACCTCCTGCAAACATTAAATCCACCACAATCACTGGTAATCATTGTTCTTTTCTTCAACTTCTTTTTTTTTTTTTTTCTTTTTTCCATCCTTTCTCACGTGATTCTTCTTTTCTACTTTTTATATATTTAATATGCATGTATTTTGTTTACATAATATCGTAAGTTATATACATAATTGCAACTTTGGCTTGTTTTTGTTGTTTTGTTTTGGTTTTTTTCTTTTTTTTTTTTTTTTGTTTTGTATTTTTTCCTGATATGTACCTTTTTTTTTTTCTTTTTCATCCCTTTTCCGTTACTCTGTTTTTTTTTTTAAACCTTTTGTATTCTTGGATTTTTTTTTAGAATTTTATATATATAAGTCAGTCTTATTTATATTTACTAAAACTTTTGTGGTTCTATTTCAATGTTACAATGATGTGCTCAAGATTTTTTTTATGGCTACCAGTGAAGATTAATAAAAAAAAAAAAAAAATCATAAATCTTGATTTTTTTTTGTTTTTGAACAAAAGATGAATATTGATGTAATGTTATAGATTAACTTCCTAAATTTTATCTATAATTTTATCTATGTTTTTTATTTCTTTCTGAATATGTCTAATTATAATTAGAGATATGGATCATTTTACTCCAATCAATAAAAATTTAAGAGTTGTTACTGCTCTTAATCAACAGATACAGATATTAAATGATATGTCAATGTTGTTTTTGCTAATATTACAAATATTGAAAGTATATATTAATTTAGTAAAGGATAATTTTTACCCATTTATTTAGAAAAAACAATATTCATGTTTACAACCAAACACAATAATCTAATATTCCTGATAATCTTACTAAAATTGTCTACATACAAACTAAATACTATAATCTAATATTCTTAGGAATTTGATTACTTTTAAAAGATTTTTAGGTATCTGATTACATTTGATTACCTTCAACCAAACACTCCTAAGAGGAATGATCGTGAGTTTGTGATGAATGATTGCTTGAGCTTCTGGGCGTATGGTGATGGTGGCATAATTCTCATGTAAGAATGAAGATGCCCCGCGATTTTGAGGAGATTTCCCATTTATACATGGGAACTCTTACACCACCTCTAAGTCTTATCCTGAATAGCATTTGATCTAGATTTGATGTTTGAATCTGATTGAGACTTATCCAAATCTACTTGTGAGTAGATCTTCTATTTAAATTCCGTAATTTGAATTGGGAAGCTCTAATTCGAATCTATCTTGTGCTGGTGGAATTATCTCAATCCCTAAACACGTGGAGTGGACAATTTTGACAACTATATGTTAGATGTTCCACCAATCTTAGATTGGTAGACACGTCAGTCATTCCGGGAGTCGTTCGGTGAGTCGCCTAATGACTCATCCAGTGAGCCGTTGGTGAGTCGTCTAATGACTTGTTTGGTGACTCTTTGGACTCTAGAGGCTGTTAAACTTTCAGTCGATCTGGAGCTCACTAGCAAGTCGATCCGTGAGTCAGTACCATGTGACTAGTGAGTTGCATTTCTACTCTAGTTGATGATGTTTTGGGAGTTGTATCCGAACTTATTCTTGGTCTTCGAATTATCTGTGTTTGACATGTGAATAGTGAGAGATGAATTATGAAATCTGAAGTTAAACAAATGACATAATTAATTATAAACATTAAACAACATAAGATATAGCACATCCACGTTAACATACTTATCTGCATGCACTATATCTTAATTAAGATGAAAAAAAAAAAAAAAACATAACATTGAAGTGTAATATTAGGAATCTTTGATTGGACCTCTAATTGTGGATTGATCACCTCCAGCGACTGCACTTTTTGTTTTTTTCCTCATTTATTTTCATTCCTTGTATAGCTCTAGCTACCAACTGCTTCCTTTTTTTTGTTTTTTTGTTTTTTTGTAATTTTCCATGTAAAGTTCTTCCTCTGTTTTTTATATATACAGATAGAACAATAGAATAAAATATAACTTTTTGCCCATTACAAGTCCAAAAGTTTCATGTAACGGGAAAGAAAAATGGAACGGAAATCTGACGGAGAAGCATTAGTAGTGGATCTCAAGCATTATTGAGCAATATTCCTTATCTCCAAGCAATGGAAACAAGTAGATGGACATTAGCTTGCTTTTGCTCGTAAAGAAAAGTTTGATTTGATGTCATGATATATAGTTCCAGAACCTTGGGGTCAAAATGAAGAGGGAAATTATTCATTACTTTTGACGGAAAAATGTAAATTGTCCCCACCAAAAATACAAAATGGGGAAGAAAAGTTGTGTTTCCCACCACCTCTTTTCATTCTTTTATTTCTTCCTTTTTTAGAACAAATTCTTTTCATAATATATGGAGAAAAAAAAAAAAAAAACCTCCACAATATAAAATTCAATTCAAGATACTCGATCATTTAAAGCAAAATAAAATATGTAAATTTAATGAAACTTGATAAAAAGCTGAGAGTTCAAAAATACAAACAATTCTAGTAGGACCTATATCAAATAATTCTCCTTATTTGCAATATGGTACCTACAAGTGATAGCCTATAATCAAGAGTCCCATTAAGAGAACTCAATAATTAAGGAGGTCTGATCAAACATAATAATGGACCGTGCAGGCTGTTGTGAGAAAAAGAACCAAGTAATAAATGACAAGTGTGCCACTTGAAGGAATCTCTATGGAAATCCTCCAAAAGTCTGTCATATTCTCCTTTTCCACTACATGGGAACCAAATGGGTTGCTTTTCAATTGTGGAAGTCTTTTGTGTTTTCAATTTGATCAAGAAGCAATTGCATTTTCAAACTCTTTTGCATCTTCAACGCACTAAAATAATGTTGATGGGTGTTAGGAATGCCTAAAAGATATTTTATGTATTTTATTGATTATTTTGAATTGATTATTACTTTATATTTGAGGTTTTTAATTATATCATTGCTATTCCGTTTTATTAATTTACATGTTAAAGTAAAGGTAAGTAAATAAATTGTTAGAATGTTGCATACAATGGATATTATTTGCAAGAAGACAACATTCTATAGTAATAATCTAAATTTATAGTCCGCAGTCAATGAAGTTAGATTGAGCATCTAACTTATGTCAAGGCTATTATGTTGTCTAAATCCAATTGGGAAATAGTTTGTCTTGATCATCTAGAGTGAGCTGACTCCGAAGTAAGACATAGATATATTGCTAGTGGTGTGATATATTGGACTAAGCTTAAGTATAATTAATCTATTTAATAAGTCCATATACATAAATTAATTCACTTACAACATTCATTATGTGATCACCTTAATCCTGCGTAAATAATTGACTCCATGTTTATAACTTGTGTACTTTGATGTTTCAAAGGTTAAAGCGTCTCGAAGTAGTAAGCTTATAAACTGGTTCATTGGGTACATAACTTATATTTGATTAGAGATTTTATTTATAGATATGGAATCATAGCTCTATTAAAAGAGTTAAGGACATTCTCTTAAAGCATTATTAGGAATTGGAAAATGAACAAGACTTGGTCATTTGTTTTACAAATGATTTATTATTCATTTCGGTATGATAATCATTTTCCTCTAAGTGTATCATGGATCTTTAAGACAAAATGATCGAGAAGGAAAACGGATATTAGCCTTAAATTGATTATGGATATCATATGAGGGTATTGCATATTTGACAAGGTCATAGACTAAGGCTATCTATAAGCTTACATAATACGGTATATAACTGGGAGTGCAATTCCAGTTTTAAAGTGGTGTGACTCTGAAACTAATAATTATATAATTGATTGATTCAATATAGATATTTAGTCATATAGATTATTGGAGCCTAAATTATAAATGTCCAATTGGTCCCTTCACTAGCTCAAAATAATTTCACTAACGGATGGTAATTTATCAAATTACTAATGTGGTTTAAATTCTCATCGGTGTTGTGATAACGTGCCAAAGCAATCACTGATGTGACAGTAGACGTGTACAACTAGTGGAAGAATAGATTTTGTTTTGTTTAGTATATTTGTGATAAATATCTAGTTGAATAATTATTTATTTATTAAATAAGTATCATAACATTTATTTATTTATTTTTGATTTTAAATTAATAGTATTTATATTTTGTGATAAATATAGAGCCTAATTTAAATTAATAGATATGGATAAATTAATTATTTGGATAATTAATTAAAATATCTAGAAAATATTATTTAAATAATTAAATTTGATTAGATATGGATAATATCACAAAGAGATTTGAATTGAAATAAAATATGGTCTAATCTCCTCTAAATTGGCCTTTTTTACTTTTGTGGAGAGGATTAGGAAGAGATTTTTTTTCTCCTCACGATTTGATTTGTGGATAATTAATACATAACTTGTATTCAAATAAAGTTTTCATAATTTTATTTGAATTAAAATTGAATTTATGGAATATTATCTAGATAAACAAAATCTCAAATTTCAAGATAATTGACAAGGAGGAGAGAGAAAAATCTTTTCAAGGAGTCCTATTCAAATTCAAATACCATCTAGTTATTTTCCTATAAATTGGAGGTTGCTCTTCTATTTTTGGGTAGACCACAGACCTCTAAAGAGAGATTATTTTAATACTCACATAAGTGATAATAAATTCTAGAGCTCTAGGTGGTTGGAAGGAGAATTTAAGTCCGCACATGTGATTGGATAAAAGGTAAGAGTTCCCACACACTCCACCATCAAGAGAAGACTAGTTAATTGAAGCTCTTCTACACGGATTCTTGGATAATTCTTGGAGATTCTTGATTCACAATGTATGTAGATTAAAGGTAATTCATTGTATATGACATTACAGTTTGTTCGATCATTAAAAATTTTGAAATTCCACTGCGTATTATTCCTTGTAGTGGTATCAGAGTCAACTCATGTTTATGCCCTGTACATGGATTATATAACAGAACTGATCTTGCATTTTTCATCTTCAAAAACAGTACCGTTAATCCTAGCCTTGCATTTCAATCGCTTCGAGATGTTTGACATTGTGGAAAACTATTATTGTAAGCAGAGAAATTGTTCGATTAGTGAATCGAAATTCAGAACATCAACGTAAATGACAAAATATGGCACTTATATTTTTATGCAAAGAGAACAAATATTAACAACATGTAACAAATATAAATATTATGAATATATCAAGAGATAAATACATTGACAACTAACATTAACAACGCTAGCATATATGTATATAAGTTAGAGCATATATAAAACGTAAAATCAGTGGTTAGCCAAGAGTCTCGTGCTATTAACGCATTATAAATGTGAGGTAAATTACTAAAATATTGACATAGGATAAAAACTAACAGAGCACATAAATTTGAGAAGAGAGTTTTATATATTTTTAACCTACAGAATTCTCTCTCTTTATCTCTTTCTTTTCTTCTCTGTATTTTATCTCATTCTTTCCATTTCTGTCATGTTCCCTCTCACACACAGGAACCTTTCTATTCTTTTGGCTCTGTCCACTTCACACAATTACGAAGGAGAACAAGCCTATTTATAGGCAAAAATATGCTTCCTCCACGCCTTGATGCAACCAACTTTGGCAGATGACATAAGCTTATCTTCAAGTAGCTTTTCATCTTGCAGAGGAGGGACTTAGTGGGTGGCATCCACAGCATTCATAACACGCCCCCTTGGATGTCATCTTACAAGAACATGCCTTGTTAAAACCTTACTAGGAAAAAACCCAATGGGGAAAAAAAAATTCTAATGAAAGAAAAAGAGTACAATATTCTTGATTGTATTACGCTTAGAAAAGCTGCCTCATTAAAAACCTTGCAAGGTAAAATCCAGGGGATGAAAACTTAGCTAAGGAAAAAGAGTACAGTGCATAATTATCTCCCCCTCATGGAAACATTATTGGTGTTGCTTTGACATCCATCAAAGATCTTTAGTCGGCACGTTCCAATATTATGCACTGATTTCTCAAATGCTGCAGTAGGAAATGCTTTGGTGAAGTGGACTACTAGATTATCACATGAGCAAACTTGTTAATGTCTGTATTGCCCTTCTTTTGTAGTTCATGCATGAAAAAGAACTTTGGCAAAATATGCTTCATTCTATCACCTTTGATATAGCCTCCTTTGACTTGAACAATGCATGTTATATTATCTTTGTATAGTATTGTTATGCTTCCATGGTTCATGGATAATTTGCATATTTTCCTGATGTGTTGATCCATTGACCTCAACCACACACATTCTTGGCTTGCTTCTGGTAATGCAAGCATTTAAGCATGGTTTGACGAAGTAGTAGCAATATTTTGTTTTCTAAAGCACCACGATATTGTTGTATCACCACATATGAATACATAACTTGTCTGTGATCGAGCTTTATGTGGATCAAATAAATATCCAGCATCTGCAAAACCAACTAATAGTGATTTTGAACATTTAGAATATAACAAACCTATGTTAATTGTTCCATGAAGATAACAAAATATATAGTTAACTCCCTTCTAGTGTCTTTGAGTTGGTGCAGCACTGTATCTAGCTAGTAAATTTACAAAAAACACAATATCAGGTCTTGTAAAGCTAGAAAGATACATAAGAGCACCAATTGCACTCAAATATCATATTTCAAGACCAAGAATTTCTTCGTTACCTTCACTAAGACGAAAAGGATCCTTTTTCACGTTAGGTGATCGTACCACCATTGGGGTATTCAATGGATGGGCCTTTCCATATAGAAACAATTAAGGACCTTTTCCGTATAGGTTGCTTGATGGAAAAATATTCCATCTAACAAACGATTGATTTGCAGGTTGAGATAAAATTTTATTTTTCGAGATCTTTCATTTCAAATTCTTTCTTTACATACATTATTGTCTCAGCGAGCCCTTTAGGAGTCCCAATAATATTCAAATCATCAACATAAACTACAACGATAGCAAATCCGGATTTCAATCTCTTAATAAAAACACATGGACAAATAGGATTGTTTACAAACCCTTCTTTTAAGAGATATTCACTAAGACAATTATACCACATGCATCCGAATTACTTTAAACCATACAAAGATCTTTCTAATTTAATTGAACATAAATCCCGAGGAGTAAAATTATATGCTTCAGGCATTTTGAATCTTTCAGGGGTTTTCATATAGATGTCATTCTCTAATGATCCATATAATATGTGGTTACCACATCCATTAGACGCATATCAAGTCCTTTAGAGACTGCCAGCTAATCAAATACTGAAATGTAATTGCATCCACCAAGAGAATTTGTCTCTTCATAATCAATAACTAGTCTTTGCGAGAAGCCTTATGCCACAAGCCATGCTTTACATCTCACAATTTCATTTTTCTCATTTCACTGTGCACACCTATTTGTACCCTACGGATTTAACATCTTCAGGTGTTTGGACTACAGGTCTGAATACTTCTCGCTTTGCAAAAGAATTTAATTTTGTCTAGTTAAGTCTTTCCATTTTGGCCAATTTTGTCTACATCGACATTCCTTTACAGATTTTGGTTCAAGATCCTCACTTTTTTTCATGATATCAAGCACTACTTCATATGCAAATACATTGTTGATAACAATTTTATCACGGTTCCATTGTTTTCCAATACTGACATAATTTATTGAGATCTCAACATTTTCAATATTTTCAAGTACCTGGACCACTTTCAGGTTCTTATCTTCGTTTATATCAGTTATTTGTTCTAGCAATATGGCCTCTTCAAGAGTGCTGATCTCTTTATAGGTGCCAGTTTATCTAGTTTTCCTCTTTCTCTTTTGGGGATTTTTATCTTTCGAACCAATTGGTCTACCACGCTTCAGGTGTGCCTTAAACTCTTTCTCTTTTGGGGATTTTTATCTTTGTATCAACAAATGCATTTGGCAATTGGTTTGCAATATTCTACAAATATATAACTTGTAACTTTGTAACTTTTTTTGTATTAACAAATGCATTTGGCAATTGGTTTACAATATTCTACAAATGTATTCTTTGAACTTTGAGTTCATGTTGATTAGTACGATAATCAAAATGAGAAATTGATGATACATTTCATGAAATTTCAATTTGTTTTTTTTTTTAGCTCTTTCTTTTTCTCCCTCTCATGCTAGGAAACATGTCTCATCAAATTGACAGTCAGCAAATTTTGCCATAAATATATCACCCGTCAGGGTTTCAAGATATTTGATGATGGAAGGGCTGGGATTCAAATTCAATATAAATTCCTTGCTTTCTTTGAGGGCCCATTTTAGTGCGTTGTGGTGGAGCAATGGGAACATATATTACGCAACCAAAAACTCGTTGATGGGATATATTTCACTCTTGACCAAATGCAAGTTGTAATGGGGAGTATTTTTGATAGCCTATCAACCTGATGCGAATAAGTGCTGCATAATGTAATATGGCATGTCCCGAAGCAAAGACAAGTAATTTTGTTCTCATTAGCAATGATCTAACTATTAACTAGAGGCATTTAATTAATGATTCAGTAAGACCATTCTGTGTATGTACATGGGCAACAGGATGGTCCATAGTAATCCCAATTGACATGTAATAATCATTAAATGTTTGAGAAATAAATTCATCAACATTTTCAAGATGAACTGTCTTGATTGCAGGATCTAGAAATTGTGCCCTTGATCAGATTACTCGAGCAAGAAATCTCGCAATTGCAACATTGTGAGTGGACAACAAATAGACATATGACCAACGTGTTGAGACATCTATCAACACCATAAAATATCTAAATGGTCCACATGCTGGCTTTATAGGCCTACATATATCTCATTGAATTCTCTCCAAAAATGCAAGAGACTCAATTGCAACTTTTAATGGAGATGGCATTATAATTAATTTTCCCTGAGTACAAGTAGCATAGAAAAAATCATTGGACAAAAAAATCTTCTGGTTTTTTAATAGATGTATATGTAATTTTCAATTATTTTTCACATCATTATTGACCCAAGGTGACCAACACGGTCATGCCAAAAATAGAACATTTTGGATCAAAAGCTTTCTAGGTTATCACCATATGTGATTCAATTTTGCAAATGTCTGTATAATATAACCCGAAAAAGTATGCAGGTAGTTTTTCCAATATTTGCTTATATCCAGAGACTCTAAAAATAATGTAAAAATTAAATACTCTACATTAATCTCCTTTATAGTCTTACTATGACATCCATTCCGATGTACATCTTTAAAACTCAACAAATTTCTTCTGGATCTACTAGATAATAATGTGTCATGCATAGCAAATTGTGTTCGTCTAGGCAAAATAACATTGGCTCTTCTGAAGCCTTCAATCAGGTTTGTAGCACCTGAGATTGTATTTGCATTAGCTTTGCTTAATATCAAATTTGAAAACACTATTACAGAATGCGGATTCCACGACGGACCTCCACGACCATTTTTAAAAAACGGTCATGGAAAGTTAGGCAAAACACGGGGCGAAACACGATTTCCGAAAATCATCGTGGAAGCTGAAGCTTCCATGATGATTTTTTAGAAACCGTCGTGGAAGTCCCGGCCTTCTATGATGGTTTTCAGAAACCGTCTTGGAAGCATGAATCTTGCATGACGGTTTCTAAAAAACCGTCGTGGTAGGTATGAGAAGGGAATTTTTTCCAAATTTTTTTTTTAAATTTCTCACCCTACCATGACGGTTTTTGGAAAAAACCATCATGGTAATCATCTACCACGATGGTTTTAGATTGTGGTTGTAATTTAGATTACTTTAAAATTGCTTGGGTAAGGTGTGAATTTGGGAATTTTCCAAAAAAAGTGTTGATTTGATTTTCGAAAAAACCATCATGATAGGGTCTACCTACCACGACAGTTTCGGAGGAAAACCGTTATGGTAGGTCCACCTACCACGACAGTTTTTTGCACAGAACCGTCGTGATATGTTCTTAAATATCCATATTTAGGCCTTATTCTTGCCCATTCCACGACGAGTAAAAAACCGTTGTGAAATTTGAAAAGATTCCACGACTCTTAATTACACGACGGTTAGAAAACCATTATAGAAATGTTACTACGACGATCAAAAACCGGCATGGTATCCACATTCTGTATTAGTGAAAAACTTTTTATCTCTCAGAATTGTGTGCGTTGTCATATTGTCTGCAAGATATAGTTCTTTGCCATTACCGTTGGAGTTACTATCAGTAAAAACCATGTTCTTCGTGAAGAATAAAAACAAAAAGAAGCAATAAGTATTGATAAAAGAAAATTATTTATTATAGTAAGGAGATATCATATCGAGAATTTAAATATTACATTAGAAATTGAAAGACAACATTCTTAAGTACTAGCATAACATTAAGCAGCAAAACCATTCCCATTTTTAGTCAGATTATCAATTTTTTTCATCTAGATTTTCAAAGAAATCTAAAATGTCAAGATGGGTAGTATTCATATGATGGTCAAAAAAATTCGTTTCTACGCCTTTCTCTTTTTCATTCAATGAAGCTTGGTAAAGGTCCACCAATTGTTTATTAGGTGTACGACAAGTACGTGACCAATGTCCTTTCATACCAGATCAATGGAAAAGTTTATTGTTGTTCTTGGGCCTTTCCTTTTTTCTTGTTTCTCCTCATTGTTTTCCCACTTCTGGTGGTGATGTGGTTTTTTTATATTTTTTTTATATTTTTTTTTAATTTGAGGAGTTATTATTATGAGCACCATGATATCAGGAATTGTTATGACCATGACGACATCCATTACCACTATGTTGAAAGATGTAGCATTTGCTTTAGGGGATGCCATAAGATTTTTTCTCATGTGATGCAGCATTCACTTCAGGAAATGGTGCATAACCAGTTGGGTGAGATTGATGATTTTTCATCAAAAGCTCGTTATTGTGCTCAACAATAAGAAGATATGATATTAGCTCAGAATACTTTTTAAAACCACGCTCTCGATATTGCTGCCGTAGGAGTGTATTTGAGGCGAGAAAAGTTGAAAAAGTCTTTTTTAACATATCTTTTTTAGTAATATTTTCTTCACATAATTTTAACAAAGAAATAATACGAAACATTGTGGATTTATACTGGCCAACTATTTTAAAATCATGCAACCACAGGTGTATCCACTCATTTGGGTATGTGGAAGTATTATATCCCTAATTGGTAGTCATATCTTTCTTTTAAACTTTACCAAGGACAAATTGATCCTTTACTGTAAGATATTCAATTTCAATGTTTCATCAAGGTGATGGCGCAAAAATATCATTACTTTAATGGGATCCTACAGGGTGCATCATTTTCTTCTTAATAGTATTTCCAAGGTTCATGGCATTAAAGATGAATTTCAGTATCAAGTGTCCATGGCAAGTAGTTTTTTCCTGAAATAAAGTGCAACAAACTCAAGTTTCGAGATGTTTGACATTGTGGAAAACTATTATTATAAGCATAGAAATTATTCGATTAGTAAATAGAAATTCAAAACGTCAACATAAATGACAAAATATGGCACATATATTTTTATGTAAGAGCAAAAAATATTAACAATATGTAATAAATATAAATATTATGAATACATCAAGAGTTAAATTTGTTGACGACTGACATTACCAACGTTAGCATATATGTATATGAGTCAGTGCATATATAAAATGTAAATTCAGTGATTAGCCAAAAGTCAAATATGTGCCTGTAAAATATGGAAGATAATATCAACGTTTTTTTTTTTTTTTTTTTACTAATCATGTTGAAATGAGTAGACAACAATATATGAAATAATAAGTCTTACCATAGAGTTTAAAACTACTTCTATTATCAATAAATTTACCTCACTAAAAATAATAACAACTAGAACTGTGTGCTGATGACGTGATATAAATGTGAGGTAAATTACTAAAATATTGAGATAGGATGAAAACTAATATAACACATAAATTAGAGAAGAGAGTTTAATTTACTTTTTACCTACAGAATTCTCTCTCTAATCTCTCTTTCTTTTATATTCTCCATTTCTACTTTTCTCACATTCCCTCTCACACACATGAACCTATCTATTCTTTTTGGCTCTCTCCACTTCGCACAATTGCAAAGGAGAACAAGCCTATTTATAGCAAAGAAGCTTCTTCCTTCGGCCTTGATGCAACCAACTTGGCAGATGACATAAGCTTACCTTCGAGTAGCTTTTCATCGTGCAGAGGAGGGACCTAGTAGGTGGCATCCACAGCTTTCATAACAATTTATATTTATATTTAGTTTTAGTCATACACGCCAGAATACGCATTTCCATTTCTTATTCTTATCCTGCGAAACTTCCGATAACCATACCTTCGTGGTTCTCCACCTCGAAATGATTCAGTTACATATCTAACTCATTCTACTTCATGTCACAAGTATTAAGCTTAGTGGTTATTTAAGTATCCAGTTTTGTTTTGAATTAGATTTTTTAAGTTAAGTCGATATATATGGTATGGAGTTTAATTAGGTGAAGCTATATATATATATATATATATATATCATTTGTATGAAGTTTACGTTTAGTGTGTGTGTATATATATATATATTTATCATGTTTAATAGGTAAGGGATTATATAGTCGATTATTTTATTAAGTTTTATATATACAGTTAGCTATGTCAAAACATAATGTGTATATGCCAACTTATATAATCTAGATACATACATATAAGTGAACTTTATTTCTTTACTATATAGTGAAATGAATTTTTAAAGTAGTTGATCAGCTGTTAATTAAGTTACATCCACTAATCACTAATACTATTGACGGAGAATACATACTTTCTTTCTCTATCTCTCATTTACAAAGAAAAATGTCAATAGTTTTATTAAAATAATAAAAAATATATGTATGTCCTTAAAAAAAGAATCTTTTGTCAATCATTGATTGAATTTTAATATATTATCGATTGGTTTTAGTAAATCATGACTAATTTAACCAACGTAAGTCTAATTTACCAATTTCTAGTCACGTTAACATATCTATGATTTGTAAAATGGTCATTTTTGAACGTACCCTCATTTGTAATACATATATTACTGTATTTTATAGGCATAGATATTGCATCATTTTCCCAAAATAAATTGTAAGTTTGTGAATATTTTTCGATGATGATAACAAGTTTGTAGTTGTTGTCGATGTTTTTAATTCATTTATATTAAAAATATTGTTACCATGCACCCATATTTTTAAACTTCGATTTTTTTTTTTTTTCCCTTTAAGGTATTTTTGTCAATAAAATATTTGAATCATACGCATCTATATATATTTCGTGACGTCTGATTCTTTAATCGTATTTTTTTTAATATGAATCAGGGTCAGTGAATCTATTTTGTACTTATTGGACTATTAAATCGTAGTAATTGAATCTTTTTTTTTTTTAATCGTTGAGTAAACAGTTTTTAGGAAATGAGAGTCATAAGTCCATAACATAAAATAATAATAATAATAATAATAATAATAACAATAATAACAATAATAGTGAGGGTTAACTACTCAGTTTACCCCATAAACTTCGCTCCTTTAACTGAAGGAAAAATAAATAAATAAAGTTTGACTATATATTGGAATTGGTCAAATACTTACTCTGAATGGATCATAGATTAATTGAATATTTTTCTATATGAATCACTTTAAATGACGTTTTCTTTTCTTTGAAATGTTATCCTAACTAGCGTTTGAATGTTAACCTTTTGAATGCAACATTTGAAAAGAAACATTTAGATAAATATTTAGATGTATCTATCTGAAAAGACATAGGGAGAGAGAGAGTGAGAAATAACATCTGAAATGATTTTTAAAATATTTTTAAAAGAGTATATAATGGTCTTAAATTTTGGAGATGAAGACCTTTCTCTAAAGAAAATTACTTAAATAACCATTTTTTTTTCATCTATTAACTAATATGACATAAATTCATCATTCTCAGTCAACATGACACAAATTTTAATTAACTTTAATTTAATTTTATGTAATATTGGTTTAGTATTAATTTTTTGTGTCATGTTAGTACAATGGTTTTTAAATTTGTGTCATTCAGGTGCTCGCCCCTTTTTTCTATTTGTGAATAACTCAAATGACATTTGGATGCCTCATTTTTAATTTGTATCCACCAAACGTATATTTAGATGGATCATTCAAATGAAATGATCCAAACACATATATGCGTCAAAACATTTAGTTGTTCTCTTAACAATTTAGTCCCCGAATTTCTATACGTAGCAATGAACTACAATGATCAATGAGGGTTGAATTTCAAAGAATTGTCGGAGTAATTCACGAGTTAAATTGCGGAAAGACAACTTTTTGATGGGCACACGAACAAAAATACCATAAATATTAAATCCACCCATAATTTTGTCCGTATTAATAACAGTTGGAGTTAACTGCCACTCTTTCAGAAATTAAGGAACAAAATTGCTAAGAAAATTAATTTTAAGGATGAAAGTATCAAACTACAAAATTCTGAATGCTCATTGGTTTATATTTCTAGAAGCACTAGTAAAAATAATTTTTTGCCAAAAAAAATGTGTCGTGCTAAAAAATAAATAAATCATCATTGACTGGGGTGAAGCATCTGCCACGACCTGAAAATGGGTATGGTGACATGAACAGATTTAATTAGAATTATTTCGTATTTAATGAGAAACCACGATAATATTAAAAAATAAAAGGCAAAATATATAAAATACATAATATTCTGAAATTCACTCACACTTTTGGTAAATTCCAATTTTCGCTGCTTTTGGTAAAATCTGTCAAACTTTGGTGCCATGTTGTAATTTGACCTAAAGTCCACCATTTTTAATTTATCAAAATGCACCAAGTAGCTTTTTAACAAAATTAGTGGTTATTTCAAAATATTACGTTTTTGATTAAAAAAAAAAAATTAGAAATTAACCTCTGATATCATTAGGGTGTGGCAACCCCGAACATACAAATGAAAGGCAAAACTAGAAAGTAAAGGACAGACATATAAACCCAGTCTAGATAGTTTACTTATACATGCCTTGGAAAAGTAAATAATTTGGAAATGAAAATATAGATAAATCATCACTGAGCCATAGTAGCGTTGAAGCAAATCCTTCCACTCGGCACTACTCTTAGCACCTCCTAGAAGGGGGTTAAAATAATCAAACGTGAGCTACTCACACTACTACAAAATACAGATTCCACGACGAAGCTTCCATGACCGTTTTTAAAAAACAGTCGTGGAAAGTACGTCAAAAACATGGCGTGGAATAAGGTTTCTGAAAACCGTGGTGATTGTCAAGCGCTTCTACGACAGTTTTTGAAAACGGTCGTAGAAGCTTAGGCTTTCCATGACCGTTTCTGAAAAACCATCGTGATATGTCTTGCATTTTAAAAATTTTGTTTATTCAAAATTTTGTGTGAATGTGTCACTTTTTTTAAAATAATAATAATAATAAAACTACGACATACCACAATGGTTTTTGACAAAAACCATTGTGGTATGTTGTGCATTTAAAATTTTTTTTTTTTCTAAATGTAGCTTGAATCCGTCGCTTAAAAAAAAAAAAAAAAAAAAACCCTCATTCCCTCCACATATTCACTCTCGCGCATCTTTCAATCTCGTCTCTCCAAACTCTCCTTCGAAACCCATTTCATCTGCCGTGACCCCTCCTTCCATTTTCTCTCCTACCTCACCTCCATTCTCTCCCAACCACTCCCTTTCTCCTTCACTTCTCAGCTCTGCCGGCCGCAACTCCACCACTAATTCACTCTCGGGCCTCTCCCTCTCTCCCATCCTCTGCTGACTACCCCGCTACGAAGCCAACTACACCCATGGCTGTGTACTTGACAAGTCTCTCTCTCTTGTACCACACATATTATAGAAGTTCATTTGGTTGATTGTAAATATGATTTTGGGTTATTGTTGACTGTGTTTGTGATTTTGAGTGGTTGTTTTCTTAAAAAAATTTTGAATGTGTTTGTGATATTTTTGTATATTACATGTTCGACAAAATGCCCGTTTGATTAAATTGTATGATTTTTTACGTGTTTAGGTTCGTTTTGAGTTTTAGATTGATTTAAATTGTTTGGTGAGGATTAGGTTTGAATTGTTAGTTGGAAAAAAAGTGTTGATTTTGTAATTTATGCCTTCGCATATTACATGTTCGACAAAATTCTCATTTGACTAGATTGTGTATTGTTTACATAATTATGTTAAGATTTTGTATAGATTGATTTACAATTACAGAAGTATGATTTTGTGTAATTTTTTTGTTTTCGACCGTTTGGGTGACATGATTGTAGAATGATTTATTGTCGCATTTTGACTATTTTTTTTATGTGTTTGGGAGCAGAATTGTTTAGATTGATTTAAAATGTCACAAGATAAGGATGATGTGTCAATGAGTTCTCAAATTAGAAAACCACGACGAACAAATTCACCTAGATTTAATACCGATGAATATTGATTGATATTATTCGGTGTCCACTACAAGAAGGTTATATTGAGTGAAGTTATTTTGTTTTAGTCCATATGCGAGAGAGAACCTTGACTCTCAATGGACTAGCCTTACTTCAAACTAAGGATTTTTATACTTTGACGTTAACATGAGTTTAGTAAGCCAAGGGTAAACTAATTACGTAATGCAGTTCATCTAATGTAGTTAGAAGAGAATCTACTAATTTTGTTTTTTGTAATAATTGTTGTACATTGCGACACAAAATCAATTGAGATTAGCTATTATTTTAATCGCACAAGATTTACCCCCCGTGGGAAATCACATAAATTGGGTAAAAAAAATTTTTTTGTGGAATGACCTACGGCGATAATTTTTTCAAAAAAAATGGTCATGGTAGGTCACCTACCACGACGGTTTTTTGTGAAAACTGTTATGGTAGGTTAACCTACCACGACCGTTGTTTTTTTTGAAAAAACCGTCATGGAAAGTTACCCTACCACAACAGTTTTTTTTTTTTGAAAAAACCGTCGTGGAAAGTTACTATCTACCCACTATTTGACGTCAGTTTTGTCCATTTCATGACGGTAAAAAACTGTTGTGGAATCCAAATAGATTCCACGACCCTGGATATCACGACGGTTAGAAAACCATCCTAGAAAAGATACCACGATGGTTAAAAACGATCGTGGTATCCTCTTTTTATACTAGTGTCATTCAATAGGATACAACGACTCATTAAAAATAATTAAACTTAAATAGGGAGACATGGATATAAAATGAAATAACAAACATAAATAATGCAGTAATGAAATAAAATCAAATAATATACTTAGTGCTAAGCCAGAACTGATTAACTACAAAAGTGGACCGATTGGTTACAGGATACCATTTGCTAATCACAGCATCATAACAAAACTATCATCCATTAGTATTTAACCGGATAGAGTTTGAAATTTTCATTTAACAAACTTGGGCATTCTCAAACCAAGTTTCATAGAAACCTCACTCGAATCTAGAGCTATGCATGAAACCCGTGAACCCGCCCAAACCATCTGGCCGTGGCCCGCCCATTTGAACGGGTCCACATCATCACCCATTTGTTTTGGCGGGTTTTCAACCCTCCTGTCATCGCTTATGGGCGCGTGCAAGTTTCACTTTCTAGCTTGCGGGTTCAACCCACCCACCCGCTATTTTTTAATTAATATTAAATTTTTTTTTTATGTTAATGAGGGTGTAGGACTCTTTGACTTCCACTGATTTTTTTTTTCCCCTTTTTTATTTGCTCGGAATTGGAAAGATTAGCTTTCAATTTTTGGAAACCGTTATGTTAGAAACTAGAAAGTAGAAACAAGTAATGACTTTTCCATTTTCAAAATTATTCTCTCAGTAATCAATAAATTGATTTTATTTTATTTTATTTTTTTTTAAGATACTAATATCTCATATCTCTCTCAGTCTCTCTGTTTCTCTTCGCAGTTCTCACTCATGCACGTTTGGCTTTGGCCTTTGGGTTCTATCAAGTCTCATTCTCATAATCAAAAATCACACCCATCAGTCATCACTCATCCCTCATCGACTCATCATATATTCATATTCATCCTTGCTTGGTCACAAACAACTCCAGGTCAATTTTTATGTAATTTTTTGCGTTTAAAAATGTATATGCAATATTAATTCAACAATTCAACATGGTTCGTGGTACACTACAGATTATTGTTTTTAGGTGGTCGGCGTGAACTATATAATATATTTCCATGCTTTATCTTCCAATAATTCAACATCGTTTGTTTGTCTCATTTGGAGTAGTTTCCAAAATGCTAGTTTTCGATTTTAGTTTCAAGGATGTTTTTTTTTTTTGTAAATTATTTTCGAGGATGTTGTTGTTTATTAGGTAAAACTTTTATGTAAATTAATTGCTTGCTACCAGCTACCTCATTGGAGTAGAGATTTTTGAGAGTTTAAGAATAGATATCATATTTACAACTAGAGTCAATCTTATTTATTTATTTTTTTTTTCATCTCTCCAAGCTTAACATTGTAGCAAGTTCAGTAATTAAATAGATGTTCCAAACTTGTTTCGATTTAAAAACACAATCGGAAAAAATATATATATAATAAAAAATTACAAAATTATTTTCAAAATTTTCTACCCACCAGCCATACCACACGCCCCACCCGCCACCAACCCTCCCAACTCGCCTTCCTGGTGGGTGGGGCTGGTTTGGAATTTTGAAAAAATCGATACCTTCTAACCTGCCCACTACCCATTCGTCACCCACTAAACGTGCCCATGCACAGTCCTACTTGAATCTCTCAAAATAATGTATCTATATACATAATATTTTGACCTAAACATTAGATACACACACTCCATTCGAACCATATTTCATAAAATCATTTTATTTTTCAAAAGAAATTATTTTAAAATGAGAGATTTATGATTAACAAAACAAACAATTTAACAAAATCAGGAGATAATATATCCTACCTCTTTAGCAAACAAATCTACTAATAACTTCACTTCACGCAAATCGAGACTCGTTACTCTAGTCACCAAATCCTTAAATTTAACAACACATATAATGCAATTATCTATCGCAACATAAGTCCTAATTACATTAAACATTAGGCCTAATTAGTGTGCTTTTTTGATACAATATTAAAATAATATTCTTCAGTAATTATTCCAAAATATCGTTTGTGGACCAAAACCATATACAAATTCAGAATATAGTTTAAAACATCGTTAATTAGGTTTAAATTATTAAAACAAAGTTTAATCAATCAAAATAGAAACCTGCAGGCATTCTGCCTCTGTCCAGTTGATCAGTTAAGCATGGGCGGTTGACCCGTTAAACATGTCCGGTCAACTAGACAAGGACAAATTATCCTGTCCAGTTGTAAACCAGTCCGGTTGACCGGAACATCACAGAACCGAGAGTTTTCAGCTTCGACCCCACCTGCAAACTTAACCAAATTTCATTTCAATAGTTCCCAGCTACTCAAAATGGTAAATAAACAATTATCATAGCCTAAATAACTAGAATCAAACTCAAGTCATCAAAAATCTAACGTTTTTGCTTAAATTCATTTCAATATCCAAAATATCTAAAACTAACGAAAATCGGAAAATATAACTTTCAAAACTCAGATTTTGTAGTTTAAATTGAATTCAAATTAATTTAAAGAGATTCACTAACCTTCGGAAATTGAAAACTCAAGTTTTGATGATCTAAACTTTGAGGGAAAAAAGGGTGAAAAGAAAAGGAGAGGAAGCGGGGAAAAGGGAGAGCAAATGTGGTGGAGGGGAAGATTAGAAAGTGAAGGAGGGTTGGGTTTTTATGGAGGAAATTCCATTTCCTTGCTCTGAGGGTTTTAGGGCGGCTGCTGGAATTCTAGAAAAGCTAAATTTCAGCATTTCAAGGCAAGGGCGGTAGAAAGGGTGGTTCTGCAAACATCTTTGGTCGACTGGTGAGGTAGGTCAGTAAACCAATCGAGGACAAAAATTTAATTTTATAAAAGTTTAGGGCAAAAATATAATTTTTGAAAAGCACTTTTAAATTTTAAATTATCAAGTTTAAAATTCTTATTAATTATTTTCAACACAATTTAACACACCAAATTAATTTTATTTAGTTTAATTATGCACAACTAATATGAACAGGCATTACAGCTTAAGCTTAAATGAAATTCTGTTTTAAATCTTATATTCTTAAGAATTACAAAAACACGTAGTTTGGCACTTTTGTCTCTTATTTTTTATTCTCTTAACTATTTAATCCTTCAATTTCTAGACTAAATGGCAATTAACTATAATGATCAATGAGGGTAGAATTTCAAAGAATTGTAGGGGTAATTCATTAATTAAATTGCTAAAAAACGCAACTTTGTAAAGGGCATGGGTGCAAAAAACCAAAAAAACAAAAAACCCCACAAATATTAAATCCATCCATAAGTTTGCCCCTATTAACAATTGGAGTAAATTTCCATTGAAATATAGAAACCAAATTTGTAAGAAGAATAATATTGAGGATGAAATGACCAAACCACAAAATTTTCATTGGTCTATATCTCTAGAAGCACTAGCAAAAATAATATTTTATAAAAAAATACGGGTTGTAAAAAAATTAAAAAAAAAAAAAAAAAGAAAAGAGAAACAGTAATCAATGACCAGTAGGTGAAAGCCACATTTGACATTGTATACGCGGGAAACACCAAGTCATAAGAGAAAATGAAAGAATCTTCTATACAACTAATACGCGCTTTATTTTATATTTATAAATATGTGTTTGTGTATAACATGTATATATATAAATGTATTGACCATAGAAAAACAAAAGGGCATGCTTTGTGTGGCCGTATTTGTCCAAAACTAATCTCATCTCGTAAAAAAAAGAAGGCAAGAAACAGAAGAAAAAAGAGACAAAACAACAACGTCTTTAGGTATCTGGTTGTTAGGGGATTTCATTCTTAAAAAATCCAAATCTCGGAGGAAAAAAAAGAAAGAAATTAAAAATGTGTCCGATGAGATTCATCTTGGTGTTTTTCTCAGCAATTCTTGCTGGATATTTTGCATGGAAAACGTCTGGTTCTTCTTCTTCTTCTTCTTCTCCCGGGATTTACGATGATTCGGAAAATCATGAAAATATATCCCCAAAAGATGAACAACATTCTGATCTCAAAAGGGTATGCTCTAAATTTCTTCTTCTTGTTAAATTTTTTCTTTCTTTTTTTTTTTTTAATTTTCTTCTTTGGCTTAATTGTGGGAGAATTTTTATTCGGGGTTTTTTTTTTTTTTTTTTTTAATCTAATGAATGCTTGTTTTCTGGTGATTCTGAATTTCAGATGGTACAGAACAGCTTCTGGGTTTTTATTGACATGGCCAATGGGAGATATTTGTGGAGGAATCTTAAAGGGTTGAAGAATACGGTAGATGAGAAACTGAAAAGCTCTTGAAACTTGTAAAATGGTGATTTGGAAAAGGAAGGGAAAAAAAAAAAAAAAAGTAATGATTCTGTATGTAAATCAGAAGTTTAGCAGAGAAATACTTGAATTGTTTTTTTTTGTTTTTTTTTTTGGAATACAAATCTTGCTAGTTAAAAGGGGAACTCAACAGATTGATCTGATTGTGTCGTTTTTGTTTAATGTTTTAAAGGCCAAATATGATACGAATCAGCTCTCGTCACCGGATCAATTGGAACTTGAATTGGTTTATGAGAATTCCTTTAAGTCTCGATGTCCTCATCAAAATATGTGTTTAATATTCAAAGGCCTGTTGCATATTTGTGGAATTCAATAGTTTTACATGAAATTCAATGCAAAGCTTGAGGCACCAATGTGGAACAATTATGTTTTGTGTATATGTGTGGGTATGTGTGCATATATGTGCTTATATGTATACATCCACCATGCCCTGAAGATGGGAGAAGATGTTTATCATTAACCCAACTACAATCCTCAAAACATTACCTCCAAGGCAACCTTTGAATGAACTACTGGGTTAAACATGCAGTCAAGAGGACAAGTGACACAACCAAAAGTAAGTTTCAGGATGACCAAAACGATTTTTATTTTTATTTTTATATTAATTTTTTACCCTATGGCACCTACTTAATTAATTTGAAAGACCTTAAAACCCCCCTCCCATATGTTAAACTAGCCCTAACGGAGAAGGTGATATTTTTAAACGGAAGCTAGGAAGTTGCATTGATGGTCGTCGTGTGTTTGTCCTTATTGAATTGCTGAGTTTCTCCTTTACTTGTTCAAAACCAACATGGGTGCCATCTGCCCATGATGGTTGGCTACTGACCTGGGCGAGGGAGGCCATAATGTCCCCCGATGGCCTACACAGGTGAGGCCATAAGATCCTCCAAACACGGGGTTATTTTTTCAAGCCGAATAGCCTTATGTTGGTTTTGGTAACATGATAATGTTGATTTGAGATAGAATTGGGTTGGGGGGGGGGGGGGGGGGGGGGTGGGGGCGCTTGGGTTTAATAATAAAAACAAAAGAAAAAAAAAAAAAAAAAAGGCGCCAAAATTTTAGATCAGATAAAATTGTAGAAGAGAATACTGTTAATCTTATTACCAATTCATCATAATCTAGCTTCGACACTATATCCTTACATCCTATAGAAGAAAATATATACATTGATTGTTTAGAAAACGAGGAATACACATTCGTTTCATCACAAGAAGCAGAAGCAACAATGGATTTAGTTCAAATCGACTTGTAGTTTAATAGACATGTACAGTAGAGTTAGAAGAGCACCCTGTGGAAGTGGTGCAAATCTCGCAAGATTCACGCCGACCCACGTCGCTACCATGACCAGAGCAACTAGGCTGCTGCTGGTTTTTCCGCAAGCCCAGCTCGCGAAGGAGAGGCACAAGGTAAGCAAAATACCGCCTCTACCACCCAGAACCCAAGCAATGATATAACCGATTTTGTATCCAGCGTCCAGCTTCCTATCCAACAAAGCCATCAGGCTACTGAAGGTTAGAGATAGCTGGGATCCAAAAGTCTGAAACAAAAA
>CM046387.1:9759727-9809727 GCA_025413485.1 Ficus microcarpa
CAGAGAGACGAATGCAGATCTCAGGACTTCAGTGAAGGAGCCTCTTTCATGGACTTCTTGAGATGCTCCAATTGTATCGCTGAACGAAGAATTTTCCTCTCTTGAATTGTTTTCTTCCCAATATCTCTCACGTTGCATTCTTTGTCTCAGCTCATCCCACCTATAGATCCTTGGCCCGCTGTCAAATTCGATGTTCCTTTGCCTTCTGTGGTGCCTACCACTATCTTCTCTAAATTTAAGTGCCCGGTCATACTGAGTTCTTGTGACTTCATTGGATAGGACCTGTTTAAGGGATTAAACAAGCTTAATGTCGTCCTTTTTGTTATATCCTGAACAAAATGAACCAATGAAAAAAGAAATATTTTAATAACCGGACAACGAACAACTTCAGTTGCACCTGATTCCTCTTTGGCCCCAGGGAACTCAGTTAAATTATTCAGGTGTCAATAGGAAAATTCACATAGCAATTTTATGTAATACATCACATAGATTCCAATTTACCCTAACCAAGAAAAAAAAAAAGGCATGGACGGAGAACGGTTAATGAGAGGTTCTTACTTCATATGCGTTGCGGATGCTCATGAACACCTCTGAGGACTGAGAATCCTTGCTAACATCAGGATGATACTGCAACACAAGAGAATATATGTTATTGCACTCATAATAAGCGTTCAATCCAAAGAAGTTGTGAATAGTTTATAGAATTCATCTCTCTCAACAAAATCCCAAAACAGATTGCATTGCTACTTGATAAAGATAAATAAAACATGGCCCGAACCAACCTTGATCTAAAATTTTTTCCATTAATAAATGAAAACCTAAAGGCAAATAAATGAAACAAAGCTGAAGACAGATTTGAAAAGGAGCTGGGTTCCTATTTACCCAAATGCTACCCAATACGTTATAAACATATATTGGTTACTCACAGATCAAAAATCTATGCACATTTCAAATAGTTTTCAAATAGTTGTCTCTCTATTTGAAAACTATGCACATTTCTTGTTGTTCTTATAGTTGTTGTTGTTGCTGTTGTTGTTTTATATTTATCTCTTACCCAGTTCTCTCTGTTTTCCATTCTTCTTTTCATATGTTCTTTCTGGATAAAACTTCCCATTTGATACGGTGATCCCTTTTTGGTATTTTGTTTTGTTTGTTTTTTTTTTTTTGTTTTTTGTTTTTGTTTTTTTTTTTTTTTTTTAATGGTGTTCAAATTTATTTGGCATTGTACAAATGTAAAACGCTAAACTGAGATACCAAACCAAATTATTAAATATGTTGAAAAATCTTGCTTGATCTGAATGAATTTCATCTAACAAATGTAGGAATTTCTGTACTCAAAGATGGCATCAGATCTTAATGAGGGATTATCTGATAAGACATTTGTTTTCAGTTTGAGGGTTTGGGTGTTAACTGGCATCATTGTTGGCTTGTTTATGGTCGTAATTCTCCTCATTTTGCCCATATGTCTCACCTCGCGTAAACGATCAAGAAGGGCAAAGGGCATGATTCCCCTTACCCAAATCCCTAATGTTTCAAGAGATATCAAAGAAATTAGAGTTGATCACATTTCCCCCAACAACAATTGCCATGCCCATGCCCATAACAATGCAACTTTTCTCTGTTGATGACAAATACACTGAGAAAGGTCCGAGAAAGTTTTGATCAATACCAAGATGGGAGATAATAGCAGTGAGTTAGGCTCATTCACTAACTTAGAGAAGGAAGGCGGTCATCATATATTCTCCGTTCATCACAAGCCTTCACCACATCCTGTAACGCTCCACCTCTCTCTGGTCTACCCGAGTTCTCTCACCTTGGTTGGGGTCACTGGTATACACTAAGGGACCTGGAACTTGCGACGAACTGGTTTTCTAAGGAAAATGTTGTTGCTGAGGGCAGTTATGGTGTTGTTTATCGCGGTAATCTGACTAATGGAACCCCTGTCACTGTCAAGAAGCTACTGAACAATTTGTAAGTAACATCTTTTATCAGTACAAGCTTTATAACTTCGTCTTTATAACATATTCAAAATGTTATCAAAGATACTCCTTTTAGACATCTTCAAGGAAAATGCTGTTAGGAACCGTCATTAATAGGCATGTGAAGATTAGTAAGAAGATTAATATAGTTAGTGGGCTAAAAAAGAACAGTTAGTAGAGATTGTTAGTGTAACTGTTTACCAGTAGTTGGTAGTAGATTGTTAGGGGATGGGGAGTAAGGGCTATTGAGAAAGGACATGAATGGTTGTAGTCTGTTAGTAAAGTCGGCTGAGGCCATTGGGAGGTGTGGGGGTGAATTCCGTCTGTTATCTACCTATTTTTCAATGTTGTATTTCCATTTGGGGTCAATAATATGTCTAGATTAGTAAGTTCCTATCGAAAGCCAACTTTGAGTAGTGCCGGGGGGACACAAACTCTAATCCCAACTTTTTGATATCAATTCACGTGGCAATGAGTTCTCATCCTTTATTCGTACATGTAGTCTCTTATTATTAATTGACATGACAATCTTTTAAGTACCAAGTCACATGCCACGTCAATTGGTATTAAAAAGTTAGGAATTGGAGTTTGTGTCCCAAGCATTACTCATCTACTTTTTATCATAAATATTAAGTTTGAACCTATATAAGTAAACTTTTGATTTTAAAACAATTTAAAAATGGAAATGTTGTAATGATTAAGTGAAAAGGTCAATACATCAACCAATAGCAACCAAGTGCCAAAATTTGGCATATGCTATACCTGGTGCCAAATTTTATAGCATATTGTCAATTTGGCACCAAAAATAGCACTGCATTGAGAGTGGTTTTCCTACTCAACTGCCAAAATGTGGCATTGGTACACTAATTTGGCACTGCATTGGATATGCCCTTGTAAACACTCCCTTTGATTTAGTGTGCTTGCTCCTAATGAGTTCCCTATCATTTCTTCTTTCAAAGGTCAAAAGCAATTGAGTTTTGTGATCAGTTTCCAATATCAAAAAAATTCGTATGAAACCTATGTCCTCTGGTAATTTCTTAACTACTAACTTCTTTTATAGAATGTTAAATAGAATGGAATTCACTTAAATATGTTAGATATTGGGCTTACAAAGAAAATTACTTTAACTTATCATTCTCAGACTTGTTGAATGATTCATGTTGTTTTAACATCAAAAGGGTGTTCAAGCCAAAAGTATGGGAAAGAAAATAATGCAGAAAACACTAAGTAATTATCTATGCACTAAAAACACTCAAATAACGTTTGACATCCCATGAAAAAGGCGCAAACCAAAGCATTTTTGTACACCCAAGGAAAAAAAAAAGTACAAATTTATCATTCCCGAGTTCTCAACATTGTAGACTTAGATGCCATGCGCAAGGAAAGGAAATTCTCAAATGTATCAGGGTTGCTTGGTAGATTTAAATTTTATAGGTAGGGACAAAATTTTCAACTTTTATAATCTGTTATTATAATTTGCAGAATAGCAGAATTTGTATACACGCAAGTCGAATTGGAAAATGTTCATGAAGTAGGACCTCGAAATCTATGAGTACGAAGCAGCGCCATTTAAGAAGGAAGCAAAGGAAGAAATTAAGAGATTTCAAGAAGAGAAACTAAGGCACAGTTGTTACCTCAGATCATGTTACAGTGTATAGCTTGGTAGTGCAGCATGTTTTGTACATGTGAGGATCACTCAGTAGTCTAATCACTAGGATTGATTTGGTTCCCGATGTCAGGACAGGGATTGCACACTTTTTCTTCTGGAGATACCAGTTAACAAAAGAGGGAAAATAAAATGGAAGGACACTCACGGCAGTAGTGCCAGCATAAGGCTTGCTTGCCAGCAACATATAGTGGTTTCTCTAGTAGTCCCTATCTGGTGCTGCGACAAGTACTGACTACAATAGCTATCACGAACGCAATCTTAACTATTCCCATTTGGGCGAGCTTAGCTGGGCTCTTAATTCGCACGATGTTATTTAATTATCATAACCTGCAGGATACTTTAAACGACACTACAAACTGCCAAACTCTTTTCTCCTTACCTTGACATGGGAAAACCTAGCTTCTGTTATATGCAGCCACTAAAAGATCCAAAGACAATCTAAACAGTTACCACTCAGAATATCCCCACATTATTTTAAGAATACCCTATGACCTCTTCCTCAAACATTTTTCATTATCAAAACGTAGGAAAATGATAGAACTTTCCTTTCAAATATAGAAGCATGTTGAACAATTTTTGTTCACGGATACTTGCAATGAAAGAGACTCCTTTTTTTTTTTTTTTCCCTCACCCTTTTTCCTAAAGAAGCACTCGGCATGAAAGCTTGGCAGAAATGAAGTTCAGCTATTTCTCAAGTCAGCAAGAAAATGCGACTGACCTAAACACAGCCTTCTGTTCTTAAACTGAACTTCATCACTGCAATACCTTGTCCAAGTAATTGTTCTAATTTCCTCTGCTGTAGGGTACAAAGAACATGCCTTACTGGTATTGTGTAGTTCTTAATCCTATTGGCATGAAAAAAAAAAAAAACAAAAAAAAAAACACACAACAGCAACAACTTTACGAATGTAGTTGGAGAGATAACCAAATGAGGATCCTTCCAGTGAACACTAATATTCCTAAGAAACACAAAACCAAGCAAATACTCTAGGCATGCGTTTGGTGCATAGGTTTGGATTGTAGAATTTGGCTTTCAATTGAGTTGTGCGTTTAATGAGGCGTTTGAATTGTTGGAGCTAAAAAGTGTAAAAACTTCAAATGTGTTGGAAGAAAAAAAATATTAATATGGAGCTTCTTTCATTCGTCTCAAAATTCTATGCCTTTTTAAAAAAATCATCTCATTTGGACTTGTATATGCAAAGTTATGAACTTTTAAAGTTTGAGTCACAAAACTTTAATAGTAATTATGAATGGTGAAATTGAGGTTGAATTTTCAAAAAAGACAAAAATTGAGTTGTAATTTTTGGATCCAAACCTTGGCACCAAACACGAGCTAATTCTTTAAGGAGGCCCAGATTTCCATATAGATTCACAAGGCTCAAAATTAGTAAAAGTGCGAAACAAGTTCCCAAATCCAACAATAACATCAATATATACATATCTATGTATATGTGCATGAATACATATATATATATTAGTAAGAAAACTTCCTTTTTATCGACGATGATCTGGATAGCACAACATAGAAACACCAAATTACATACCTGTTCAGTCAATTTCTCCAATATCTCCAGACTTCCTCCGTGCGCTTTCTCAAAATAGGATTTTTTTAATTTTTTTTGGTTACTCCCTTACATCTAAAGCCTCTTAATTAAAACCACAACTTGTTATTTCAGTCCGATTTTCAATCAAATTCTCAATATTTCCCTAATTTCTAGCCCAAAAAAAAAAATTTCTGAATTGCAATTGTAGGGCAAGAATTGTCAAACACAAGAACAATAACAACAAACAGTAGCTCTTATACCATTTTTATGTTCTATCCCAGCATGGGAGTTTCCCGGGACCCAATCAGAAAAAGAGTAGTAGTAGGTTTACCTTGCGAGCGAGAAGGCGATAAGCCCTCTTGATGTCGGCGGAGGTGGCGGAGAGGTTGAGGCCGAGCACCGCGTAATGGTTCTGCGAGGAAGAAGAAGAAGAAGAAGAAGAAGAAGAAGAAGCTGCAGCTGCTACGACAAGTGGGGTCCACCGGCGACGGCGGCGGGTGCTGCTGCTAACGGTGGTGGTGGTGGTGGTGGTGGTGGGTCCCACCAAGAGGTTCGCCTGCATTCTTGTTCGTTCATGCAAATTTATTCTTCCGACACCTCATCTTTGCCCTTGGCCTCTCAAAATACGATACGATGGAATGGAAATGAAAATAAACGCCTCATAAAAAATAAAATAAAAAAAAAAAAAAAAAAATAAAATAAAAAAGATTTTTTATGTGATATTACTTTATAAGATTTTTTTTAAGGTCTCCTCTTTTATTCTTCCTAGGATTAATTATTAACCTCTATCCTCAATTTTCTTTACAAAAAAAAAAAAAATGTTTATCAAATTTACAATTCATTGCCATATTTTTTGATCTTGCAGATTTCTTTCTCGTCAATGGTAAGATTTGATAGATAAATAATTGAGATTCATTAATAAAGAAAAAAAAAAAGAAAATGAATAATTAAAACTTCAAATGTGGAATGCTTGTAAACATAATTTAATAATTTTTTAAACCCAACTTTATTATAAAATGTAAAATTCCAATCTCCATTTTTTTTTTTTTTTGTGGGTAAAAATCCCCATTCCCGCGTTTACAACAATAACAACCTTCAAATGTGGCACATAGAATTAAGTGAGAAGGAAATTTTGGTATACAGGATTTCAGCACATCCCAAATATACCACCATACAAAGTTTCGACTCAAATTTATTGTAAATAATAAAAGATAAATTAACAAGTCAAGTTAGTTGGTGAGAGAACGGGGTTGAGGGTTTAGATCACGTTAGTCCAAGGTTCAATTATTAACAAGTGTAAAAAAATGTGTACGTTAGATTAGTTTATTAGAAATCTGATGGAAGCTTGAAAAAACAAAAAAAAAACAAAAAACAAAAAAGTCTATTGGTCAGAAAATTATCATCAAATTAACCATCTGAAAAGCCTTACAAAACCAACACAAAACAATAAAAACAAAAAGCAAAAGCAAAAAAAGGTTGAAGCTTCCAAGTTAGAGGATCTACTCTTCCACCCAGAATAAGATAAAATCCAACGGGAAAAGTTTATCTAAGGAAAAAAGAGTACATGATAGAATGCATATAAATCATATGTTTAAGTGATTATTTAAGTGCATTTGTTATGCTTATAATAAGCATTATACCTTAAAAGTGCATAAGTGTTGAGAAAAGTTTAATACATTGATGAATTTTAGGGTTCCTAGAAGGTGGATCAGTAAGTGGAAAAAAAAACTATATTAAACTATCTTAAGTTAGGTTTTTGAGAAATTAAAAACTATCTTGAGTGGTTTGATCAATTTTTGACAGAGAATTTCAAGGAAAAGCTTAGTTTGTACCAAGGTTAAAGCATGTAAAACCATGAGAGCAAATTCAATTCAGTGATTAGGGTTTGACCCACGTTTTCGGAACCTGTCTAGTTTCAGGTCAGTTTTCACTGTGGTTCATATCTTGATTTATTTCTATATGCTTCAAAGCTTTGTTGGAGTTGAAAATTTGTGTAATGCTCTAGAAATTCATAAACTTGATTCATGAATTATTATTATGAATTTTATTCATTAATATACTTCTAATGAATTATTTTAATAAATATTAAATTTTGAGATCATGAATGATAGTATATGTATCATCGGTGTGATGATGTCGATGATTTAATAATGTTGAATTTCTCTATTTAAATAAGAAATTTTAAATACATAAAAGATGAGTTGAATGACATATAAATTTATACAAAAAAAATTTTATGTCGTATTAGAGGGATAATGTTAATTTTTAGGAAGGACCCAAATTTTTATTAGTAGGTCAATTTAATGATCTTAGTATTTATTTTGATAATACAAATAGTTAAGCTTTGAGAGCATGATTGAGAATTAATATGTCACATAGATAGAAGATGAATTGTTAATATTTACTCTTAGGAAATCCAAAGGTGGAAGATTGATCAAGAATTATGCTTGATTTGAAATCAATGGTTTAGATTTTATGTTAAGGGATCTTAGGCAAATCAATGGCCAAACTTTGGATGGTAAGTGACCAATGAGAATTTAGGGTAACGATAGGTGTGATGAAAGATCCAATGGATGAGAATAAAGATGACAACTTTGGATCAATGGTGGAAATTGAAAGAAAAAAAAAAACAAAATAAAATTGACTAGAGCAAAAGGGGGATCGGTTTTTGAGTCTCAAAGAAAGGGGAAATGTGACAAATGAGAAAAGAAAAAAGTGGTGCATGCATGCAACCACATATAAGAGATGGCATGGTTTATTTTGGTAAGTTGACTCAAGGAAGAGACAAGTGAAAGTGACCCCTTGTCTCCACCTTGTTGAACCAAATTTTCCCTCCAAACCCCTCTCAAAGGTGGCAGCAATACAAGGGTTGATTCAGTCAAAAATTCCCCATTTTACCTTTCAAAAGACAGCTTCTCTTAAGGTAAAGGTTGGCTGAAAATTAGTCCCTAACACTTTATTTTGCTCTCACACAAGTTAAGCTCACAAGCCCTAACTCTCTAGCCACCACCAAGCTTAAAACAAAAAGAAGAATCACCACTCTATTCTCCATCTCCAACGCCCCTTAAGCACCCTCCTCCCTCCATTTTTAAGCTCTAAGCAACCCCGTCACCAAGTTCGAAGAAGTGTGGAGCACAGTTAGAGGATGTTTTACAAGAGATAACCTAGTAGTATTCTTTGTGCTTTAGTCTTTTTTGGAGAACTAAAGCATGATGTTTAGTTTTGATCTTAATGTTAGACTTCTTCTTATCTAGGAAAAATTTTTGGGAAGAACTTGGGAGGTTCGAGATCTTAAAGGATCCCCAGAGCATTTCGGTAAGATCTATGAACCTTGTTGAAGTTTACAGCTGGTGTGGTGATATAGCATTCATTACAAACTTTGGTATGAAAAATAAATTATATGTTAAGATTCTACAAAGGATAAGCTTCATTTTAGGCTTTAGAATCATTTGATTTGCTTTTATATATCTAAAGTTATGTGCATTTGAAGTTGTAACACAAAACTAGGGAGAAAATGGATCTTTGGGGCACAGACCAGCCACGGGTTTATTATACTCCAAACCATTTAGACTCAAAATTTTGGATTATAAGTTAGAGAACTAAAAAGTAGATTCCTTGAGCTTTCCAACAAGGTATCATACACCTTAAATGGACAAATGTACAATTTTTGATGAATTTTACAAATTTGGGCTACGAACCGAAAATCCTTACAGGAACCCTGTACTAGCCACGGGTTTTGTAGATTTTGAGTTAGTAACCATATCTTTTTATAAAATTGTTTTCACCATACAAAATAAACATTATAAGCTTTTTAATGACATATCTTTTGTCTTATTTGGACTTGTAATTAAATTGTTATGGATTTTCTAATCTTACCCATGAATCTGGACTTGTGGTACGAATGTGGGACCAACAGTGACAAAACCTAAATTTATGGTGTGAAATGCTCAAGTACTAAAAGAAATAATTTTACCACTGTAAAGTAGACATCTTAAACTTTAATATGAGATATCATGTGTTTAAAACGGATATGTATATAAATTTTAATAAATCCCTTAAGATTGTATTATATTCTGGTAATCCGAGATTTTACCATAAGACACTTAAGAAAACGTCCACATTAATATTTGAAATGCTTGAAATCTGAGTAAACAAATTATAAAGACAGAAACTAGATATTTCAAGCCTTCCAACAAGTCATCAAGTGTCCAAAATGGAGTTGTACTCAAATCTAAATAAATTTTATAAGTTAATATCCTATACCAATAAAACGATTAAATATTATAATGTGACATAAGGGTAAGTCACAACATATTAATATATCTAGTTATGAAATGAGTTGATTTTAAGTATATGACCAAATAATGTGAAAAACCCTAATTTTATAAATTAAATCATAAGTTTTAATGGGCTAAGATAAAGTATACTAGAGGATTATTGGGCATAAACCTAGAGCTTACCTTAGCCCAACTAAATGAATATAACTAAGGGGATTGGACTAGCCCAATAATAAAATAGAGGTATACCCTTAGATGACTCATTGTCACCTTGATTGATTTATTAATTAATTACTTAACTAATTAATTAATATATAATCAAATGTGATTAATAAAGAAATTAATTGATTGATTGATTGATAATTAATTAATTAATTATAAGAGTTAGTGGATGATAATCAAGATTATTATGTTAAATAACTACATAATTATAACACATGATTAATTAGAGATTAATTAATAATTAATTATTAATATAATCATCAAAATAATTATGGATGATTAACTAAAGATTAATCAAATATTAATTATTATGTTAGTCAACTTATTAATTATTACTATTAGAATTAATAATTATTAATTCTTATATGAGGAAAAAAAATTTAAGTAACATAATTAAATTATTAACAAGATAATTATTAATAAGTCTATTATAATTATATAATTCAATTATAATTACTCAATTAATTAATTTAATAATTAACTATTACTTAATTAATTAGTTAATTAATTAATTAATCAATTGAGTAATTAATTAATCAAAATAAATAATTTAAATTAATTAAATAATAATTTGTAGAAATTTATTTTAACACTTAATAATTAATAAGAAATAATTATTAAGATTAATTATGATATAAGTAAATTAAGTTCACTTAGTTTATAAAATGAATGAATAGTTGAATAAAGTAATATAACTATGATTCTATCTAATAATGAGATATTGTTAAATCAGGACAATTTCTCAAATTTGCATAATAGGAGATACAATTCTGGAAGTTTAAGCACATAAGACAAGTAAGTACAAACCTCACCTACAGCATGGAACAAAATGTTTTTCTTTGTTGATGCTCTACGTTTATTATGACTTGACTCGATGATGTGATGAGTATATAAATTATATGTATTGCTTTGATTAAGTATTTGATATGCATAATTTCTCTTGCATTAATATGATCGGCATGCTTCACAGATAATTATATCCCAATGATAGATGTATAGTGACATGTAAATCTATACATTGTCACAATTAATAAGAATAAGGCAAACAAAAGATAGAATTAAGTGTCATACCAACCTCCAATTAGTGAGAGAATATGATAAGAACGAAAGTTATAAGATATGACCTTGGAGGCTGTTGAAGGGTCGCTCCTCTAACTCCTCATTGGTTGCGTGCATATGGGTACGACATAAGGGCCCTTAAGTAGACAAGACATGTATATAATAAAGCATAAATGAACACACATAATCACATGTACGTTCGAACATTCTTGATCTTACGTGCGATGATATGACTTTATAAAATGTTTTGTGAGATATTGTTTGTACTTGCTGAGCGAAAGCTCATACGTATGTGTATTCGTGCTGCAGGTAACGCAGGTAAATAGCCCGCTACTTAGATATTTCATGGATCGGCGAAGCTGTGCGGAGGCAATGAAGGAAAGGAGTGGTATACCACCACGAATTTAATTTCCGCATTTAGACTTCCTAAATTATTTTTTAATGATTATATTTATAGTTATGTTCCAATGTTTTGGTACTACTAAATTAGTATGAGTACTTTACGAGAAAAAAAACTTTAGTCTTTTTCATTTTAATCAACATGAAGTATTAGCTTTTTAATTATTATCTAAATACGAATTTGAATATGATAATTATTTGCTATAGATTTTTAATTTCCTCAGTTAAAATTTTTTAGTAATTCTAAGTTTTGTGGTACAAATATGATTTAAAAAAAATTATGTACTTTTTTAGAACCGAATATAAATAAGCGTTAAGAGTAAATTATAAGAATAAATAAACTAGTTAACGGTCTGAAAAGTCGGGTCGTTACAATTTGAGGGTTGTTCCCTCTATGTGTTGGCCAAATAACTCTAAAATAATTTGATTAATTCCCTTTGGATTGAGAAATATGGCCATAACAATAAGGTTGGTACCAAGCAGTGGAAATGGGAGATTTGTGGCTTATAATAGTCCTGTAATTTATGGATATTTTGGAGAAATTATATTATTTTCAGGCATTGTATGAGATATTAAGCTTTGGGGAGATTTAAATACAGGGGAAACTACGGCAAAATTTTTTTAAGAACAAGGCTTTAAATTTAAAGTCTATTATCGAGAAATGAGTTCCTTGGTACTTTTATAGTTAATAATTGTTGAAATGATGATAATGTGGTTAAACTGCTCCATTTTTCAGAGATATTGAACTTCGGATCCTCTGAGAGGAAGTCCAAAAATCTTTTATACCACACCAAGTCACAAGGTAAGTAGAATTGCACTTGTGTCACCATGAAAGTTGTGCATATGTATTATGTATTTAAAAGTAAGATTTTGGCATACGGTCTACACATCATAATGGCATGAGCATTCATGCACTACATGATGAACGATGTGTATCAAAGGCATTTTGTGTAACAAATGAGTTTGATAACAGTTTAAATAATCTACTGGCGACTTGTGACGGGTTTATTGTTAAGAATGATGAAATGTGTTTCGATGGAGACTTTCGGACCTTGATGTCTCGATGAAGACTTGTAGTGTGAGAAGCTTTCTCGATGATCACGAGGAAGAAGAGTGTTTTAAATGTGATATGCCTCACATGACAACACCTTACTACATTATATTTGTGGTCATCAGGTCGATGGATCTCTTATCTCGATGGAGACTTATAGTGTGGAAAGCTTTCTTGATGATCACAAGGAAAAAGGAATGTTTAAAATAACTTTACCCCACATGATGGTATTTATTATCATGTTTGTTTTGTGGCCACAAGGTCCAATGGCTAAGGTATCTGGGATATCAACCTATTTAAGAAACCCTAATGCACGTAAAAGATAAGAAAGATTATAAGAAGTGAAATGGAATAAGTTAATTGAAGAAGTAAAGTCATAAGCTCATGCATATTTATATTGTTTATGTTATGCATTGATTTTATTTACTGGGCTTTAGCTCATTCGTTTATGGTGATGCAGATGAGGCTTAGCACTAATTGAGGACTAGATGCTTGGCTAGTGTGCTCCCGATGCTTATGGACTTGTGTATATGGACTAGTTGACTTGTTATTTTAAATTTTGACTATCCTCATAGTTATGTTTTTTTTTTTTTTTAATTATACTTGATTGTGTTGATTTTGAGTTATGTGTTATATTGTATAAGCTTGGCTAGCCATGTGGGTTGAGTGTGATATAGTTATTTTAATATCTACGAATGAGCAATTAAAAAGATTCTGGAGTAACCTCGGGTTTAGGTATTGGTCATCCAATCATCATAGTACCAAGTACTTCTTGATGAGCTCTAATATGATCAGATTTATAAGTAAGCATCTCTTGTAAAATATGAGCAACACCAAATCCCTCTAAAGCCCAAACTTCCATTTCTCCTACCCGTTGTCCCCCTTGCTTGGCCTTTCCTCTAAGGGGTTGTTGTGTAACAAGTGCATAATGTCCACTGCTTTCAAATTTGCTCTTGTTTTGATACTTTATCTATTTAACTACCTAAGAATAACATAAGTAGAAGTTAAGGTAATAACACTACCTAATATGGCTATTTGGGTGATGTAGAGTTGTATTAGGTAGGCTTTACAGTTTTGGTATCAAAACAAAGTCTGTTCTGTACACTGTCCATATACAAAGCTCATGCGGTGAAGGAAAACGTAGTCAACCAGTGAATTCTTGCTTATAATGCACATTATTATCCATTGTTGCTTACATTGTAATATGCATGTATTGGCCGTTTATTGTGTACATATGTGAGAAAGGTTGAATTAAAATACAGGAAGCTATAGTGAGAACTAGGAGTCGGGCTGAACATGTTGGGGAAAGCTACTCCTCCGATGATCGAGATAGTAGAGATGCTCGCTTTGATAGGCTTGCTGATATGATGGAGAGATTTTTGGAACAGCAAGCCAAGTTACAGGCTGATCGACCTACTTCCGCACCACCACCACCACCACCCCCTCTTCCTCCCTTCTCTACACTAGTAGTCATAAATGATTTGATAGATGCTGTTGGTGAACGTTTTCTAAAGTATAAGCCACCAGTGTTTGAAAGTACTGTAGACTCTAAAATTGTAGAAAACTAGATCTGTACCATGGAATGATTGTTTGATTATGCCAGGATTCCAGTAAAGAAAAAGTTTATTGTGCTGTAATGATGTTGAGAGAGGATGCTAGTTATTGGGGGTATGCTAGTTATTGGTGGGATACTATGACAGTTATGCATGACATTAATAGTATGACTTGGAATGTAACGCCCCGCCCATCTACGTAGGACCGACTACGTAAACGTGAGTCATTACTTTACTTGCTTATCTTACTTTCATGTTTTTAATACTTGAACTCACAGAAAATTTCAAAATAAATTTTTTTTTCTTTTAAACTTTATTTTTAAATCACAACTTAAAAACATCACATACGTAACATGGTACATATTCCTTAATCATACATATACAACTTCATAATTTAAAGAGTTCGCGGAAAATCTACGTAGTGATATCCCACACCGCCCTTCACTTGCCTCATCGTCTCCATGGCCCACCAAGTAAAGCTGCAGGCATTTTACCTATAGTATGAAATATACTGATGAACTTTCGCCCTGCAAGTACAAACATAATCTCACAAAACACATCAACATCATATAATGTATGCATGATCCATTTATGATTGATTATGAATGTTTTATGCTCCATTATGGACTTAATTGTAAACTTATTATCTTACTTAACATATGGGCCCCTTGTGTACGTACTAAATGCACACATTCCACAGAAAGTTAAGGTTTACAAAGTCCCTAACAATTTTGGGAATCATAAACATAACCCTTCACGCATTAACAGAAGGTTGATTATACTCTCACGCATCAATGGGAGGTTGATAATCATATCTTGAACTTGAAATATGTATAATCCTCCATGATCTGGCGGAAGGTTAGTACGACACCTTGCTTGTCTTATCTTATGACTTAATATGTTCTTACCATGTGGTTTAATATTAGTGAACATGTCTCATGATGTCATTATATCATAATATAATATACACATGACATATCTTAGCATAACATGGTATATCATGGCTTAACATGGCATAACATAGTTTATCTTAGTATATTATGGCTTAACATGACATATCGTAGCTTAGCATAGCATATAATGGCTTAACAAAGCATATCATGGCTTAACATGACATATCATGGCTTAACATAACATGTCATGGCTTAACATGGCATATCGTAGCTTAATATCGCATATCATGGTTTAACATAGCATATCATGGCTTAACATGGCATATACATAAACATGGCACACCATAGTATACATGAAAACAAGTAATACTTGAAAATAGTTTACTATTTTCCATACTGTAGGTGAGGTTTGTACTTACCTGATGTCCTACGCTCTTGGCCTAATGTTCCAACAAGGCACATTAACAGGTTCTGTTCCTGTTTCAATTAAGGCGTAAGATAAGAGTTATCCTGTCTTATTATAAATCATTACATACAATGCTAGTATCCTTAACCAGCATTCATCAGTAACACTAGTTACATATCTCCCACATACTATCATGATCTCTTATTCGGTTACTAGATGTAACCCTAGGGCATCTGGCCCAAAACAAACATGAATAGTGCTTAACATCTTATTAGGTTACCATGTGTAATCCTGGGTCTAGGCCCAAATTATATCTGGATTAAAACCCTATTGAGTTGCTAAGGCCTAGTCACTTTTAAAATCGTACCCCTTTAGGTTACTGTTAGTTGTAATACCTAGAAATTTACATGTTGCCATTTCCTCTTCGAAGGAATTATGTGCATATGTTGAGATGTTTACGGAAAAACTCAGTTAAGAGTTTTTCATACGTTTTACGAGGTCTTATGGTTGAATAAGACTTAGAATAGATTTTTAAGGTTAGAAAACGCCCTTTCAAGTCAAAAAGGACGAAAAAGGACGTATTTTCGAAAAAGTCAAAGTTTGACCGAAAAAGTCAAATTTTACCAAGAAAGTCAAAGTTTGACCAAGAGTGGTCAACGGTTGACTTGACAGTGTCAAATGATGCAGTATGAGAAAATACTGTAAAATATGTCAGTATGGGCGAGATAGCCCAAATAGGCTTTAGTACCATCCTAGAAAATCAAGCACACTTAGTTAAGGTCAAGGGCATAAGAACATGAAAATATAGAAAAACTTGGTCACCAAGTCACCCAAAAGGACCAGTCAAAGTCAAGGGCAAAAATGCCAAAATTTTCACTTTTGGGGCAAAAGTGTAAATTTTGGAAAATATGTGAAGTAAGCTTAGTGATGTCATTAGATGATGTCACAATAAGGCAATGACTTGCCTTGCAAGCAAAGATAAGGACCGGCTACTTTTGGGGGTAAAATTGCAAGGATTTTGTCTTTCGGGGTAAAAATATAATTTTAGAAAATATGTGATTTAAGTATGAGAAAATCACATAATATCATGAAGAGAATGTCAATTGCTTGAAAAGCAAGCAAAATGACCGGTTATGACATTTTAGAGGGCATAAATGCAAGAATTTTCACTTTTGGGGTCAAAGTGCAAATTTTGGAAAATTGATGATGTAAGCACATGATGTCATCAAGATGATGTCATCATGATGAGATAAGTTTGGCTTGATCACCAAGAAAGCAACCGGCCACCTAGGGGGCATTTTTGCAAGAATTCTAGTTTTTGGGGCAAAAGTGCAAATTTTATAAATTTGGTGATGTAAGCGATGAGGTCAGCCATGAGGTCAGCAATGCTGTCATCCCTTGCTTGCTCTCCAAGTTTTGACCGGCCACCTCATACCTTGTGGAACAAGGGTTGAACTTTTCAAAGTTTAGGGACTAAAATGTAATTTTTGAAAAGTTTGCATTTGCCTATAAATAGAGATCGGTTTTGGGCTGAAAAAATGCAGAAAATCAGCTAACCTCTAGCCATTTTTCTTCAGAAAAATCAGAGAGGAAGTGGGAGAGAAAGAACCAAGAGAAAAAGTTGAAAAAGCCATGGAAGCTAGCTTAGGGGTGTTCGGTTGTTCAAGCAAGCAACCAAGGAGAAACAAAAAAAATGGGAGACCCATTTTTGGGCTGTAGAGGGCTCGGTTTTGGCTGCAAGAAGTCACCAAGGTTGGTGAAAAATTTTGGTGCCATTTGGTGAGCCAAAGCCGAGCAAGTGTGCAGCAAAAAGGGGGAGATGATTTTCGGTTATCAACCCTAACCCATGCCTAGGGTAAGTCAAGGTAAAACTTCCTCAAACTTTGGTATTTTTCCATGCAAGTTAGATGGATATTTATGGGTATGTTTGTATGTGCATGGCTGGAATTTGGAACCCATTTGGAGGGAGAAATTCGGTTGTAAAGGCAGCCAAGAAAAACAAGGGAGTTTGGCTCCAAAGGTGTGAACCAACTTCCGAAAATTGAGAGGCAGAACCTGCAGCTGTACCAGGAGAAGAACAGCATTAGTTGGGACAGTTAAGCAAGAACGTAGGACGGAAGGTAAGTACAACTCCGCCTACAGCATGAACACATGTTTGTTTGCATATGTTGTTTTCAAGAAATCATGAATGAGATTTCATGATTTATGATGTTATGAAGTAGTATGTTCAGGTTGCATGTTAAGATGTTATGTCATGATGCAGTATGCTATGTTTATGGTATGAGGAAGTATGTCAAGATGCAGTATGTTCATGTTATATGTTAAGATGCAGCGTGTTTATGTTTTATGTTAAGATGTAGCATGTTATGTAGTAGGTCATGAAGTATGTATGCTATGTATGATGTTATGTTATGATGCAAGTATGTCATGCATGTTAAGTGTGAGATAGTATGTTATGCAAAAGCATGCTATGTTTTATGTTAGATAGCGTGGCATCACGAAGCATGTCCACTAATAATGAAATACATGGTAAGCAAGAGTTAAGTTAAGTAAGGATTGTTGTGTTGTACTGGCTTGCCTCTGTAGTAAGTTCAAATGGTATGTTCCATGGTTTGACTTGAATTGGACGGGCTGTCTCCACTACTCCATGTTAAACGTTTTGTTTCATGGTTTGAGTTGGATTTGATGGACCACCTTCAACCACTCCATGGTTATGTACCTCAGTACGGGCACACATGGTATAGAGATAATTAATAGAGAAACCATAATTGATTTAATAATAAATCATAATTGGTTCATGTATTCGTGCATTTCATTTACATGCAGATTGAATATTGTGCTTACTGAGCTTTTTAGCTCACTACTTACGTTCATGCTGTAGGTGAGCAACCTACCGGCAATACCTGATGCAAAGCTGTGGAGAGATGGAGCTGCGGACTGTGAAACGTGGGAACGGACACCACTACGGGTTTCCAAAATATGTTAAAATGAAAAATGTGTTTTCATTATGTTTTATGTATGTATGATACAGTTTCAGTTTCAGTTTCAGTATGTATGGCAAGCGAGTTGCCTTGTGTTGTACCGATCCACATTAGGTCGGGTCTGGTCCACGGTTTATGTTATGTTTATGTATAGTAGCTTTCCCAAGGGGTGAAAGCTCGGTACTCGAGTGAGTACATAGTAAGGAGTTAAGTTTTATGAATGAGAATCAGTTTTAAGTTTATGTTTAAGATTAAGTTTAAGGTTTTATGTTTTATGCATGAGCAGTTTTCAAGTCATGATTTTTAAAATGAAGTTAAGTCTTTTGAAGTTTCAAAAGAAGTTTTAAAAAGAAAAAAAAAATTTCCGCAATTTTCTTCAAGATTTAAGTTAAGCAGTTAATGTAACGACCCAGGTTCGCGTATTAGCCCTACGTGGATTTGGGGGCGTTACATTAGTAACCATGGGTTTTAGACCCAACTCAAGTGCTTAGGTTTTCTTATGTGTTTATCTAAGTAATTTGGCCCATTAAAGTTAGTAACCTTCTTGGTTACTATTTGTCCTATAGTTGTTTACTATAGGACTGAGCTTATCTTATTTATTTTTACCCTTGTTTGATAAATTTTAATCTCTCTTTTAAAAACTGTTTAAAACAGTCCATAAACTTTGATTATCAGTGCATGTGCAGGAATTTCCTGCTTTTGTACTATTTTTAGAAATCCTGTGCAGGAATTTTCTGAACCCTGCACAGTTTTTGGAAATCTGTTTTAACTTTAAAATTGGTTTGGATTTTGAAAAAGTTTTCTTCATGAAAGTTGTAGACCTCAAAGAGTCCTGCAACTTACTCAAAACCTAATTCTACCTTTAGCCTGACCTTATCCCTTGTTGAACCTACCTGGATGTGCATACTGGGTCTGGCCAATCAGGCTCGGGTTTCTATGTAAACGGAGGCTTTTGGAGTCTTATTTTTGAAAACCCTCAATGATGCCCCTTAGGATTTTCTATTTTCTACAACTTTCATGTTTTAAGTTTCTCCAAATTCGGCCTCTAAGGGCCTCAAAATTGCCTTTCCAGTAGACTACTTAGTTTTACCCGAAACTGGCAGTTTTACCTTAATTCTGTTCTTACATAAATCCTACGCACACACTACCTCAAACGGTCGCAACCGTGAGCCTATGACAAACATGCAGCACTTTCTAATGTAAACTTTCATCGATATACATCCATGCATACACATGCAACCCTTGTGGTGTTATTGCACCAAGTTAGGGTTTAGAATTTGGTTTGCATATCTCATACATCATTCATCAACATGCATAACCTACAACTTCTTAGGCACATGGGGATATACAACTAACATCATAAAAATATATATGCAAACCCTAAGATCATGCAACCATATCAACAAAATCATGCATAACAACATAAATCAAAACCACCTACTTCCTAATCAAGCACAAACCTACAATCTAACCTAGTGCATAAGAAAATAAATTGAGCTTATGCTCTTACAATCCAACATTGACAATACACACAAATCTTGAATTAAAACTAACTTTGAAAAGCTTAAGGAACCAAGGAGGATTGCCTTAATCAACAAGAAGTTAGTGCTAGGTTTGGATCCAATTTTTTTCCTCCTTGCTATCTACCAAATCCGAATTCCCTCTTTGGTGTTCCTCAACATTTTCCGACAACCACTTGCTTTGGTGTTCTCCAAAATTTCCAACCACCACTTGCTTCTCTTTCTCTTTCTCTTTTTTTTTTTCTTCTCTAGGGTTTCGGCTTTCTAAGATGAGAGAGAGCGAGGTGAGATTTTGACATAATTTTAGGGTATTTTCACATAAAGTGAAGCAAATGAACCCTCTCATCACCTATTTATAGGTGATAATTATTTAATTTTTGGATTTATTTTTAATCCAAAAATTACATAATAACGCTTGAGAGAAAAATATTTGCTCACACCCCCTTGAGGTGGCCGACCATGGTGTTGCCTTGGAGGCTAAGTTACTTGCTCACCAAGCAAGTTCTTACTTACCTCACCATGCTTACCTTATCATGCTTATCTCATCATGCTTACCTCACCATGCGGACCTCATCATGCTTACCTAACTTTTTCTTAAAATTGTACTTTGGTCCCTAAGGATAAAATATTTACACTTTAGTCCCTGTGAGGTGGCCGACTAAGGTAGAGCTACTTGGCTTTCAATTCATGCATAATGATCCATTTGATTCTAAAAATCCCTTAATATAATTATACAGTCCATTTTCTTACTAACTTAGATAATATCAATACTGTTTTTTCACTAAAATCAGTACTATCATACTGGACTACAGTCCAGAATTCATCTGCATAAAATTGGACTGCATAAAGGATTTTCTTAGGACTTAAAACTACTTAGGCCTTATTACTTTAAATATTGTGCTTGATTTCTCTAGGGTGATCTTATAGCTTATTTTTGCTTATTAGTCCGTAATGGTTGTTTTCTGCAGTATAATTTCCATGCTTTTGAGTATCATCTCAGTCAAACCTAAAGTCAACCTGGTCAAATTTTGACCAAAATAAAAACCATAATTCCTATTCTGCCCTTTCCTCAAAAAGGCCTCATGCTTGACTAAGCAACTATTATTGAGTCTCGTAGCTAATTAAACAAGAACTCAAACATATGCTGATATTCAACTCAGATCATGAGCTTCATATCTACATACATAATTCAATCTTATATTTTCCTTGTCTCTAAGGAAATCATAAGTTCATCACAATTTCGGGTTATTACATGGGAAACTTTTAGAAATTTGCTTAAGGAGAAGTTTGTGACATCTGCCACAAAAGATGATGAGAGAAGAGAGTTCGCTAATCTCAAAAGGGTTCAATGAGAGTTGCAGAATATTTGAGGAAGTTTGATGAACTATCACATTATGCCACTCATTTGAACAATGAAAAACAGAAAATCGATCAATTTCTTAATGGATTAAATCTAGTGGTCTATATAGACTTAGAAGTGGTTGATCTTGAAGAAGCAGACTTTGCAAAGATGGCTAATAAAGCTTTAAGGGTGGACAGGACAGAAAAGAAAGTTCTAGATGCCCGTAGAGAGGAGAAGGAAAGGCAAGACAAACTTAGAGGCAATCAAGGAAGGGGGTTTATATATGGGTTCAAGGGAAACAAAGGTAGAGGACAATAACAACAACAAAATAGAACACCTTGGGCTCGAGGAGGACAAAAGAGACAAGGTAATTGGAACCAAGGATCACAAGAGCCAAGAAAGAAAGCAAAGGGTTCAGATCAACAGAACCAAACATCATCATTTGTTGCTACTAACAGGAGGATTGAGTGTTCTGAGTGTGGAAAGTTTCACCTTGGAGAGTGTAGACAAAGAGTTTGCTTTACATGCTGTAAGCCAAGGCATTATGCTAGAGATTGTCCTTTAGCTTCAAGTGATCAGTAGAAAAGGGTTCCTGCTAAGGTTTTTGCGTTCACATAGGCAGAGGCAGCTGCACGTCCATCAGTAGTTACAGGTGAGATACTCATTCATGGAATGACTACACGTTTGTTAATAGATTCAAGAGCTATTCATTCATTGTATCCAAGGAGTGTGTGAGAAAGCTGGGTAGGCAAACAAATCAGCTTAAGATGCAATATAATGTTACATTACCATTTGGGGAGATACGTGCCTGTCCAGTGTAAATTGATGGAAGGGAGTTATTTGTGGACTTAGTGGTCTTGTGTATGCCAGATTATGAGGTGATTCTAGGTATGGATTGGTTAACAAAGTATAATGCTTTTATTGACTGTAGAAAGAAGATTGTAGTATTTCGACCCTCAAAGGAGTAAGAATTTTCTTTTGTTGGCATGATCAGTGGGTTAAGAATTCCTATTATATCAGCATTAAAGACACGAAGGCTATTAGACAGTGGATGTGTGGGATTTTTAGCTAGTGTTGTTAATGTCCTGGCTAAGCAGAAATTTAAGATACAAGATGTTCCAATGGTGAACGAGCTTCTAGAAGTATTTCCTGAGGATTTACCAGGGCTGCCATCGGATGGAGAACTAGAATTTGAAATTGAGCTGATGCCTGGAACAACTCCCATTTCAAAGACGCCTTATAGGATGGCACCAATAGAGTTGAAGGAATTGAAAGTTTAATTACAAGAATTATTGGATAAAGGATTCATTCAACCAAGTTTTTCTCCATAACGTGCATCGGTGTTTTTTGTAAAAAAAAAAAAAGGATGGAACGATGAGACTGTATATTGATTACAGGGAGTTGAAGAAGGGAGAGAAAAATAAAATGAAATAAAATAAAAATAAAATAAAGAAATTTAAAAAAGAAAAACTCACAATAAAATAAACCAAAAATAAATAGATTAAATTTTTCCAAAGTAAAATATTTTAAATTAAAATCATGGAAATACCTAATTAAAACATAAATTATTTGACAAATGATATGAACAAAAGTGCATTTCCGTGCACTAATCAACCATCACTAGAAGAACTTGAATTTTTTGATACCAAAATTTGGTAGTCGAATGTCTTGTTTTTTGTAGCAAAAAGTTTTTGCTACTAAAATAATCCGATAGCAAAAAGCATTTGTTACCAAATTTTTGGTAGTCAAAAGTTTTGCTAACAAAATTTTTTTTTGGTAACAAATTGTGCTTAGTAGTGAAATGTATGAGATTTAATTACTAAATATTTGGAAGCAAAGGTATTTCGTAGTGCAATATATGACATTCAGGGGACCAAAATTTTGGTGACAAAATGTATTCAGTAGCGAAATTATGAGATTCAATGACCAAATATTCGGTAACAAAAGGTTTTTGGTAGTGAAAAGTATGAGATTTGACGACCAAATGTTTTGGTAGCAAAATGTATTTGGTAGTAAAATGTATGAGATCTGTGACCAAATTTTCGGTAGCAAACGATATTTGGTAGCGAAAAGTATAAGATTTATGAACCAAATTTTCGGTTGCAAAATGTATATGATAGTGGAATTTACAAGATTCAGGTATCAAAATTTTGGTAACAAAAGGTATTTGATAGTAAATTCTTATGATTTAGCCACCAAAAATTTGGTAGCAAAAAGGGCAAATAACTAATTTTTTGCTACCGAATTTTTGGTAGCGAAAAATATTAGCTACCAAAATTTTTGCTTGCCAAAAATATTATTCTAAATTTTATCCCCTGTTTTTCATAAATATTTTTTATAAAAATAATTTAAAAAGGGTAATGAAATGAAAAAAGAAATAAATCTTATATTAATTATAGTACCTCTAAATCTCTGATTCCATAATTTATAATAACATTTCCATGATCACACTCATATAACTCAAACTACTTGTTAACATTTTATAATCCTACACAACTAGAAGATATAACTAACAAGAGTTGGAGGAGGCTGATACAAATGAACATGTCTTGTTACACGTACACAAAAGAACTAAATTACTAAATATATTTGTTATATAAAATATACTAGAATGATTGTTAAAAACTTCGTATCAAGCAAAACTGTAATAAAAAATAATTAAAAAAATAATTACAAGCACAAAATATAAGATTTAAAGTTTTTAGAAGATTTGTTATCAAACATAACTTTTAATAGCAAAAAAATACCTTTCCACAGCCAAAATATTAATTTGGTAGCGTATTATTGGATTTTGCAACTAAAATTTGGTAGCGAAAAATATATATTTTGCTATCAAATTTTAGTTTGGAAGCCAAAAGTATATTTTTTATTACCAAATTTTGATTTGGTAGTAGAAAAACATATTTTTTTAAAAAATATTTAAAAAATTATAATTTGATGACAAAAATTAATTTAGAACCATTTTTTAAACCACATAATAATATATATATATAAGTTTAAAGATAATATACCTTATTCTATATATTAAAGTAACAAAATATTACTCTAAGTACATTGTCTATTTTATGTAGAACAAACTTAACAAGAACATACACATGAACATGTCTTGTTAAAAGACATATTTTAAAAAATGAAAAAATTATAATTTAATGACAAAAGTTAATGTAGAACCATTTTTTAATCCATATTTTAGCATAAAATATATATTTGAAGATGATATACCTTATCTATATATTTAAATAATAAAATACTACTATAAGTATATTGTCTATTCTATGTAGAACATAATTAATAAGATCATACAAATGAACATGTCTTATTACACGTACACAAAAGAACTAAATTACCAAATATATTTGTTATCTAAAATACACTAGAATGATTGTTAAAAATTTTATATCAAATATATTCTTGCAAAACTATATATATATATATATATATCAATTACAAGCACAAAATATAAAGTTTAAAGTTTCTAGAAGGTTTGCTACTAAACACAACTTTAAGTAGCAAAAAATGCATTTTAAATACCAAAAATTAATTTGGTAGTAGATTATTGCGTTCTGCCACCAAGATTTGATAGCAAAAAAATATATATCTTACTACCAAATTTTAGTTTGGTAGCCAAAAATATATTTTTGCTATCAAATTTTGATTTGGTAGCAAAAAGACATAACAAAAATGGAAAAAATTATAATTTAATAATAAAAGTTAATTTAGAACCATTGTTTAGCCACTTTATAATATACAATATAAGTTTGAAGAAACTATACCTTATTCTATATATTAAAGGAGTAAAATACTACTATAAGTACATTGTTTACTCTATGTAGAACATACTTAGTAAGATCATACAAATGAACATGTCTTATTACACTTACACGAAAGAGCTAAATTACCAAAATGTATTTGTTATATTTTATATAACAATTTCAAATGATAAAAATTTAGTAGCAGAATGAATAGTACGATTATAATTAAACTCAACGTGTGGTAAACACTATTCCCAAGTTTTGATGTTCTTTTCAATAAAAGCCCTCAACAAAGTAGCTAAAATTCTATTCACTACCTTGGTTTGACCATCAGTTTATGGGTGACAAGTAGTAGAAAACAATAACTTAGTTTCTAACTTACTCCACAAAATCTTCTAAGAATAACTCAAGAACTGAGCATCTTTATCCGAAACTATTGTTCTAGACATGCCATGTAATCTTACAATCTCTCTAAAGAACAAATCAGCATCATGTGAAATACCATCGGTTTTGTGATATGTAACAAAATGTGCCATGTTAGAAGACCTATCCATAACTAAAAAAATTGAATCTCTATCATGTTTAAACTTAGGCAAACCTAACACAAAGTCCATCGAAATATCAATTCAAGGCTCACTAAGAGTGGACAGTTGTATGTATAAATCATGGGGTTGCACTTGGGATTTTGCTTGCCTACATGTGACATATCTACCACAAATTCTCTCAACATCTCTTTTTATGTGTGACCAATAGAAGTGTTCTTGCAAAACAACTAAGGTATTAACAACTCCAAAATGTCTCATTAACCCTCCACCATGGAATTCCCTTACTAACAAATCACGCAAATAGTGGGCACAAATCTTATTCTCCCTAAACAAGAAACCCCCGCACCTAAAGAACTTACCCACCGTGGTTTTCTCACAAGCCCGAAACTCCTCACAAAAGTCGTGGTCTAAAGGATACATTTCTTTATTGTGCTCAAAACCAAGTAATTTCGCATCAAGAGTAGAAATTAATGCGTACCTTCGAGAAAGTGCATTTGCAACGATGTTTTCCTTACTTTGCTTGTATCAGATGACATATGGAAATGTCTCAATGAATTTCACCCATCATACATGTCTCTTGTTCAACTTGTGTTGATCTTTCAAATGCTTCAAGGACTCATGATCGGTATGAATCACGAACTCTTTAGGCCAAAGGTAGTGTTGCCATGTTTCCATGTATACAATTCTTTGCCAAAAGTATGGTAGTTTAAGGCTTCCCTGCTTAAATTCTTGCTGAAATATGCAATTGGTCTTCCTCCTTGCATAAGAACTACGCCTATACATATACCTGAAACATCGCATTCAATTTCAAAGTTTTACTAAAATCAGGCAAGACAAGTAAAAGGGCATGAATTAACTTTTCCTTGATCAATTGGAGCGCCTTTTCTTGCTCATCACCCCATTTGAATCCAACACTCTTCTTGATGACTTCAGTAAGTGGTGTGGCGATGCTACTAAAGTCTTTCACGAACCTCCTGTAAAAACTAGCGAATCTATGAAAACTACGAATATTAACTACACACACGGGACTTGGCCACTCTTGAATTGCGCGGGTCTTCTCATCATCAACCTGTATTCCTTGTGCACTCACAACAAAACCAAGAAACATAAGCTTCTCGATGCAAAATGTGCATTTCTTCAAGTTAGCAAATAGCTTCTCTTTTCTAAGTACATCCAAAACTGAATTTAAATGCACAACATGATCATCCAAATTTTTGCTATAAATGAGAATATCGTCAAAATAGACAATAGCAAATCTGCCTATGAATGCAAGCAAGACACAGTTTATTACTCGCATAAAAGTACTCGGTGCATTAATTAATTCAAACGGCATAACTAACAACTTATATAAACCATATTTCATTTTAAAAGCAGTTTTCCATTAATTACCCTCTTTCATTCTTATTTGATGATACCCACTTTTTAAATCAATATTAGAAAATTCACAAGCACCATGCAACTCATCTAACATATCAGCTAAGTGAGGAATAGTATGATGATACTTTACAGTTATATTGTTGATTGCTCGGCAATCAAGGCACATTCTCCACGTCCCATCCTTCTTAGGAACCAAAATCACCGGAATGGCATATGGACTCATACTTTCTCTTACGTACCCCTTTTCCATCAATTCACTAACCTGCCTTTGTAGCTCCATTGTCTCCTCAGGATTGCTTTGATAGGCTGGTCGGTTTAGGATGGTAGCATCGAGCACGAAATCAATTTGATGTTCAATCCATCGAGTAGGGGGTTAACCATGTAGAACCTCTTCGGGAAAGATATCATCAAATTCCTACAAAAGAGAAACAACAGAACTAGGCAAAGATGCGTCAAGTTGGTTAGTGTTAAAAATGCCTCTTTGTACAAAAGCATAATCATTGGCTAATTTAAAAATATTGCTCTTTTTATTTCACTTACTTTTGTATAGAAATTTGCTTTTCTCTCTGCTTTTCTCTCAATGGCCAAATCTACCTTCTTGTTTTTTCACTCAATTTTCTAGGTCTATCTTTCTTTTTGTCTCTGATTTTCACTCATTTTCTTTTTCTCACTCTCTTTCTTTTGATCCCTCTCTTTTTGTAAACTCACTTGATCTTCATTAACCTGCTTTGGTGTCAAAGGAAATAGAGTGATTGTCCTTTTATTAAGCACAAACGAGTATTTATTAGTGAAGCCATCATGCAAACATCAATCAATTGCATGGTCGGCTAGTAACAAGTGCCATCATTAACACCAAACTTCATCTTCATATTTTCCAATGCAGACGGAGACTAACACATGTTTATTCACTCTTACCTGACCATTATCAGTGAGCCATTGCAACTTGTAAGGTCGGGAATGTTTAATTGTTGGCAGCCCTAGTTTCTCCACCATTGTAGTGCTAGCAACATTAGTACAACTACATCCATCAATAATCATACTACATACCTTGTTTTGCACATGGCATCTAGTATGAAAGATGTTTTCTTGCTACATTTCTTATCTTCTTTGATCTGCACACTCAAAGCTCTTCTGCAACAACAAGTCACCTTGGGCAGCATATTCCTCATCACCCACATCCTCCAATGGTGGCATAGATTCGGTTTCATCTTCTTCTTCGGTTTCAATCTCACCCTCGCCTTACAATATCATAACTCTTTTGTTTGGACATTGACTTGCTATGTGACCCCTGCCTTGGCAGTTAAAACACATAATATCACAATTCAAGTATGGAAGAATCGGGTTTACCTTGGCTTCCATGGCTGGTCGTTTCTTGCCTTTGCTTGATTTTGGGCTTGGCCATAGCTTGCTTCTCCTCTTCTTCACAAAATTCAGCCTCTATGATGAACTCGAGCTAGGGTTTTGTCGTGTATTGCTTCCCCTCCTCTTGAGCTAGTTCTCAATCTTGATAGTCATGTGCACCATATCTTCCAACTCCACATAATGTTGCAATTCTACCAAATTAGCAATTTCCCATTTCAAACCATCCAAGAATCTAGCCATAGTAGACTCCTAGTCCTCCTCTACATTTGCTCGGATCATAGCGATTTTCATCTCCTTATAATAATCCTCCACACTCCGATTACCTTGTGCAAGACTTTGCAATTTTTGGTACAACTCCTGTAGTAATGGCTTGGAACAAACCGTCTCCTTAATACGGTTTTCATCTCCTCCCACATCTCTGTTGGATGCTCTATATTTCTTCTCCTGTTTAATACTAATTGATCCCACCAAATAATTGCATAATCGGAAAATTCAATGGCTGCAAGTTTTATCGTTTTAAGCTAGGAATAATTGTGACAATCAAATACTAACTCCATCTTCTTCTCCCACTCAAGGTAAGATTTGGGATCGTTCTTGCCTTGAAACGATAGAATCTTCATCTTAATGCTACCCAAGTTATTAACTTTCCAGTTATTAGCTTCTCTAAAATTCCAATATATCTCCTATTTCTACCAATTGACCGGTCATCTTCCTCATCAAAACCGTCCCTATAATACTCCTCATCTTAACTCTCACTTCCCTAGGTGGAACTCTTTCTCTCGTCAGCACATTAGGAGCATTTTGTAGCTGCTCCACACGTGCATTCTCTGTCCGATCTATCCGTTCATGAATCTACTCCATTTTCCTCTCAACATCCTCCTCATTTCACCCATTAAAGCTTCCATGAAAAACTTTAGATCACCCGCTCCCAACACATCTCCGGAAATATTTTTGTCTCTGTTGTTCAACATGTTGCTATAAAACAAAGTAAGGAAGGAAAAAAAAAAAAAAAAAAAAAAAAGAAGGAACCTCACACATTCCCTCACATGTTTTACTCAAAGAATGATTCACTCAATTTCACTCATGTTTCACAAAAACAAAATCAAATTGGCTTTTACCCTTTTATGTGCTCACCACTCTTGCCTTTTTCCACTCTTAGTAATCCTTATGGGTTCTTATAAACTAATCAAACCAATATCACAATTTCCAGCAACAATTCACCAAGAACTCACCAAGAAAAAATTTGGATTTAGAAGCTAGTAAACAGGGCTATATCACGGATTTAGGGTTCAAAATTGCACAAAAGAATACTTGTTTTTTTTTTTTAGCCCATGGATTTTGGGAATTGAAAAGGGAAACAAAGATGTAAAAATTGAAACAAGAAAGCAAGAATCAGTCTTCTTTTTTTTTTTTAATGGCTGAATTGGGATTCGAAATTGACAAGAAAAAAAATAAAAATAAAATAAAAGGATCGGCAAACCTGAAACTAGAACCCTACTCTAATACCAACTGATATGAACTACGCTAGTGAATCAAGAAAGTCTCCAAGATCGTTTAGAAATCAGATTTGTATGAAACCACAACCCGTTGCCTACTGTTGAAAAGATATTTTTTCCTTTTATAGTTTATTATATAGCTGTAAAATTGTGCATAGTTAGCTGTGTAACGTAATAGGATAACAACTGTAACCAATTAGCTAGTTTCCTTATTTAGGAGGTAGTATTCCTATAAGATTTGCACCGTGTAAAGTTTCAGAATTCAAGAAAGTATTTTTTCATCTCTTTGTTTCTGTTTTTATGGTATCAGAGCAGGAATAAACATTCCTGGGAAACCCTAGCCGTGAGAAACCAGAAAAAAAAAAAAAAAAAAAAACCAGAAAACCATGTCTGAAAATACAAATGAGTCTGCCACCTCTACTCAGCCTTCTACCCTGCCACCTGCTTCCACACCACTCTCCTCTAGAACCACCGAACATCATCCAGCCCAAATCACCACAATCCGTCTAAATGGTGACAATTTCCTACGCTGGTCACAATCGGTGAGGATGTACATCAGAGGAAGAAGGAAGATAGGTTATCTAACAGGGGAAGTCCGGGAGCCAGCCACCACAGATCCATTCCACGCAACCTGGGATGCAGAGAATTCCATGATAATGACCTGGTTGGTGAACTCTATGGAAGAAGAAATAGGCGCCAACTACATGTGCTACTCTACAGTCCAGGAGCTCTGGGAGAATGTGACTCAACTGTATTCGGATATGGGTAATCAATCTCAGGTTTATGAACTTTCCTTGAAACTTGGTGATATTCGTCAAGGTAATGATTCTGTCACAAAGTATTTTAATTCTTTGAAGAGGATATGGCAAGACCTAGACTTGTTTAATGATCAAGAGTGGAAGTGTCCTGATGATGCTAGTAGGTATAAGGTCATTGTTGATGCAAATAGAATTTTTAAATTTCTTGCTGGTCTTAATGAGGATTTTGATGAGGTTAGGGGCAGAATTATTGGGAGAAGTCCCCTGCCTTCAATCCATGAGGCTTTCTCGGAAGTCCGCCGCGAAGAAACTCGAAGAGGAGTGATGCTCAACAAGAAATCCACTCCTACCAGCACCCCTGAGAGCTCGGCATTTATTTCTGAGGCTCATATCAGCAAGCGGAATATTCCACAGAAGAATGAAGAGAAACCCCGGGTGTGGTGTGATCATTGCAACAAGCCACGGCACACTAGAGACACCTGCTGGTATCTTCACGGTAAGCCTGCAAATTGGAAGCCGAGAAACAAGCGCCAGCCACCTACTGCAAATGCAGCTGCTGAACAGAAGACCAGCCCATTTAGCAAGGAGCAAATCGATCAACTCCTGAATCTGCTAAACCCCAATTCGGCTACTGGTACTCCAAATTGTTCTATGGTACATGCAGGTAGAAAATTAAACCCTTGGATTATTGATTCTGGAGCTTCCGATCATATGACAAATTTACACCACTTATTTTATTCATATAACCCATGTGCTGGCCATGAAAAAGTTCGTATCGCTGACGGTAGTTTCTCTTCTATTGCTGGAAGAGGAAACATTAACCTGTCCAATAGTATAGGTCTTAAATCTGTACTCCATGTTCCAGGACTCAAATGTAACCTTCTATCCGTCAGCAAACTCTCAAAAGACTCTAACTGCCGTGTAATTTTTTGTGAATCTTCTTGTGTTTTTCAGGACCAGAAGTCGGGGATGATGATTGGGAGAGCTAAAGAGATAGGAGGACTTTACTACTTTGAGGACACTATTCCTAGTAATAAAAAGGTTCAAGCTTACAGCAGTATGAGTTCGAACCCTGCATTAGATAAAATAATGGAATGGCATCTTAGACTAGGCCATCCAAGTTTTTCTTATTTAAGACATCTAGTTCCTGATTTATTTACGGGTGTTAATTGTGCTTTACTTCAATGTGAAACATGTTACTTGGCAAAAAGTCATCGAATAAATTTTGCTCCAAAACCATACTATCCTTCAAAACCTTTTGTTTTAATCCATAGTGATGTTTGGGGACCTTCAAAAATCAAAACATTATCTGAAAAAAGAGGCTTTGTGACTTTTATTGATGATCACACCAGAATATGTTGGGTTTATCTTATAAGCAAGAAATCAGAAGTTGAAAAACTCTTTAAAGATTTTTACAACATGATTGAAACTCAATTTGAAACCAAAATATGCATCCTTAGATCTGACAATGGAACTGAATACTTTAACGAATGTTTAGGGGGTTTTCTAAAAAACAAAGGCATAATTCATCAATCTACATGTCGTGACACTCCACAACAAAATGGAATTGCTGAAAGAAAAAATAGACATTTACTTGAGGTTGCTCGGGCTATTATGTTTTCAATGAATGTTCCTAAATATTTATGGGGTGACGCAGTTTTAACAGCATCATATTTGATAAATCGAATGCCTACTCGAGTTTTGCAATATACAACTCCTCTAAACATGCTGAAAAAAATTTTTTCTCTACGAATGTCTTTAGATATTCCTTTAAAAATCTTTGGATGCACATGTTTCGTTCATATTCCGAACAAATTTCGATCAAAATTGGATCCAAAATCTGAAAAATGTATTTTCCTTGGATATGCTTCAAACAAAAAGGGTTACAAATGTTTTAATCCTGTCACCAAAAAAACTCACATTAGTATGGATGTAATTTTTATGGAAAACACTCCTTTCTTTCCAAAAAATCCTCTTCAGGGGGAGTATGGTACAGATGGAGAAGATGATTTTTGGCAAGTTTCTAAACCTTTACCAAGGGTTGTTCTAACACCAAGTACACCAGAGGCTCTTGATAAAAACGAACTAGAGGTAGGTGTTGAAAATAATAAAAACAAGGAGAATCCTAGTCAAAAGACACTAGAAATTATCTTGTCTAATACAGGGGGAGAAATATTGCAGAATAAGATAGCAGAACCTCTGGTTTATTCCAGGAAGAGGCTCCACAAAAGGAAAAACGTTCAACTTGAATCTTTAGCTCCTTCCCAATCTGAAGAACCGAATGATGGTCCTCAAGAAACCAAGGTAACGTCTACTCCTGACCTTATTTTTTCATCGACAGAAGCTCAAGATTCAGAGGTTGTGGATCTGGATCTTCCTATAGCCATTAGGAAAGGAATACGTTCTTGTACTACCAAACATCCCATTGCAAAATATCTGTCCTACAAAAAAATCTCACACAAACATCATGCTTTTTTGTCAAAAATTTCTAATCTGTCTGAACCTAGAACAATACAGGAAGCATCTAGTAATCCGAATTGGAGAATAGCAGTGAAGGAAGAGATGAAGGCGCTTCTGAAAAATGGAACCTGGGAAGTTGTCACTTTGCCAAAGGACAAGTCTACTGTTGGTTGCAAGTGGGTCTTCACTGTTAAAGTCAAAGCTGATGGGAATGTCGAAAGGTATAAAGCACGACTAGTAGCGAAAGGATTCACTCAGACTCATGGAATTGACTATCAGGAGACATTTGCTCCGGTAGCCAAGATCAATTCTATTCGTGTTCTATTGTCCATAGCAGCAAACCGAGATTGGTCCTTACATCAGCTAGACGTAAAAAACGCCTTTCTAAACGGTGAATTAGAGGAGGAGGTATTCATGGATCTCCCACCAGGATTTGAGAAGAAGTTTGGGGAAGACAAGGTGTGCAGATTGAAGAAATCCCTGTATGGGCTCAAGCAATCTCCTCGCGCCTGGTTTGAGAGGTTTGGAAAGGTGATAACAAAATGTGGATATACTCAGAGTCAAGCCGACCACAGTATGTTCTACAAACATTCAGAGACTGGTAAACTTGCTATACTCATTGTCTATGTCGATGATATTATCCTTACAGGAGATGATGCTAGGGAAATTGAGACATTGAAAGGAAGATTGGCCACAGAATTCGAAATTAAAAATCTGGGGGCTGTAAAGTACTTCCTCGGTATTGAGTTTGCCAGATCAAAGGAGGGGATTTTTATTAATCAGCGAAAGTATGTACTTGACTTGCTAAGTGAGACCGGGATGCTTGGGTGCAGAGCAGCTGACACCCCGATTGAACCAAATAAAAGGCTACACGTGACAAATGAAGCAGATGGAGTCAATAAGGAACAATACCAGAGACTGGTGGGAAGGCTAATCTACCTTTCACACACTCGCCCTGATATAGCATTTGCTGTTAGTGTGGTAAGTCAGTTTATGCACTCTCCAAATGCTTATCACTTGGAAGCTGTGTATCGAATCCTTAGGTACTTGAAAGGAACGCCTGGAAGAGGACTACTGTTCAAGAAAAATGAGCACTTACAGATAGAAGCATTTACAGATGCAGATTGGGCTGGAAGTGTTACAGATAGAAGGTCAACCTCAGGGTACTGTACTTTTCTAGGAGGAAACTTGGTAACCTGGAGAAGTAAAAAGCAAAGTGTCGTGGCAAGAAGCAGTGCTGAAGCTGAATTCAGGTCTGTGGCTCAGGGGATATGTGAAGTTCTATGGATTAGAAGAATTCTTAAGGAGTTAAAGATTCATAGTCCACCACCAATGAAGGTGTACTGTGATAACAAGTCTGCAATCGCCATCGCCCACAATCCTGTCCTTCATGATAGAACAAAGCACGTAGAGATAGACAAGCACTTCATCAAGGAAAAAATTGACAGAGGAGATATCTGCATGGTGTACGTTCCTTCCAACGATCAAGCAGCAGATATTTTGACGAAAGGGCTTCACAAAAGACAGTTCGACAGTTTAGTGTGCAAGCTGGCTCTGAAAGATATTTTCATGCCAACTTGAGGGGGAGTGTTGAAAAGATATTTTTTCCTTTTATAGTTTATTATATAGCTGTAAAATTGTGCATAGTTAGCTGTGTAACGTAATAGGATAACAGCTGTAACCAATTAGCTAGTTTCCTTATTTAGGAGGTAGTATTCCTATAAGATTTGCACCGTGTAAAGTTTCAGAATTCAAGAAAGTATTTTTTCATCTCTTTGTTTCTGTTTTTACCTACATTGAAGCAAGAACCTTGGTATAATAAAAATGCCACAATCAATTATGGAATGATTGATTGATAAGCCGAACATGAACGTCACGGAAACCCTTATAAGTTCAAGAAGTTTTAAAAGAACCAAAGAGAATTTTTTCTCACCAAATTATGAATTAATAGGGTGTTTGGTGTAGTAGTTTAAGTTGAGAAATTTAAGTTTCAATAGTAAATTTTTTTGAATTTTCAGAAAAGACAAAAAACTTTTTGGGAAAAAGACAAAAAAAAAAGTTTAAGTTGAATGGTTTGAATTAAGGCACCAAACACCCCTTTAATCTCAATTCTTATTTCAATAAGCTAATGGGCTTTAAATGCAAAGGGTCTACGAATTTGCACATATCTAGAAAAAGGAAACTAAAATATTCTAAGTTTAAATTTTGAAAATTGAGTCCTAAATTATCTCCTAAAAACACGCCGATAAAAAAATAAAAAATAAAAAAGAAGAAAAGAGGAAAGTACCAAAATTGGCATGTAAGCCTTACAATTCAGCAATAAAAATTAGGAAAGCAAAATTGGCATGCAAGTCTTACAACTTAGCAATAACAAAAAAGGAAAGCAACCTAAATTGCAGCCAACTATCCTTCTTGATGAATCAAAACAGGTAAGTCACCGTTTAGGAGAGTAAGCTTAATTTATGCAATCTTGAGCTGTTTTCTTTGAGAACTCTTCTAGATTATTCCAAAGCTGGAATCATGGAAATCCAAACTTGTGGAACATGTGAGACATCTCCCTTGGGCCTACCCGAATTCACCTCAGTACAAGTACTTTGAATCAACCCATTAAGAGTTTCCTTGAACCTTCTTGCTCGAGTCCTTATAACCGGTCCAATTAGAACTTGAAGAGGGTTCTGCAATCCATTTGTTAGTTGTGCCCTTATCAATATTTGCTACCAAACACAACTTTTGGTGGCAAAAATGCCTTTTTACCACCAAAATATAAGTTTGGTAATAGATTCTTGCTTTCTACTACCAAATTTGATAACAAAAATTCGTATTATGCTTACAAAAGTTGGTAGCAAAAAATATATTTTTGCTACCAAATTTAATTTAGTAGCAAATGCCATCAACGGGAAAAATTTTGGCTTCCCGCTAATGTTTTCGTTATTAAAACAAGTTTGTTAGCGAAAAGTGATATTTCGCTACTAAAACTTGGTTGCAAAATTTATATTCTGCTTCCAAACGTTCATAGCAAAAACAATTTTTAACTACCAAACACAATTTGGTAACATATGACATTAGCAGGAAAAAATTTGGCTTCTCGTCAACGTTTTTGCTACCAAAACATGTTTGATAGCAAAAGGTGATAATTCGCTTCCAAAACTTGATAGCAGTAATTTTAATTCTGCTTTCAAAAGTTGGTGGCAAAAACTATTTTCTGCATTTTTGCTACCAAATAGAATTTGGTAGCAAATGAATTTAGTGGGAAGAATTTTGGCTTCCCGCCAACGGTGTTGCTACCAAAACACATTTGGTAGCGAAAGGTGATAATTTGCCACCAAAACTTGGTGGTCAACCTTTTGTTACCACAAATTGTTTTGGTAGCAAAAAATTTTCCTCGGGAACAAAATTTCAATTCATGCCATGCTATCTATTATCAAACAGTATTTGGTAGCATATCATGTTGTTTTTTCTACCAAATTTGATATCCAAATATTTGTACCTTTAACTACCCAAATTAGATAGCAGAAACTACTAAATTTTTTGGGTACCAAAAAGTTTGGTCTCTTAAAGTTGTGATTATTGTAGTGCACTTTGAGTGTGAAGTGCAAAGGCTTTCTTTTTTTTTTTTTTTTTTTTAACTGATGGAATATCAAATTTCAGAAAGAGCTCCACACATGCTTTTGAAGATGAAATCATGAATTATTTTCTCTATTGGATTTGCTTATAGATGTAAATGGAATTAAATTAGCTATTGGATTTGCTTAGTCGTGGATTCAGTACTGTGATTTCAATTACCTCTAGTTTATTTGATTTATTCGTGTAGTTACTTTGCTCTTGGCTCTTAATTTAATTAGTTAATCAAATGGAAGACTATATTTCTTGAGTTTTCTATTGATGGTTCATCGTTAGCTTGGGCAGGTTTATTTTCCAATTCTCTTGGCTTCCTTGAAGCTTCATTTCTGATCCTCTGAAATCTGAGTAGTAATACTTTCTGAATATTTCTATCCTTTGTACCCTGTTAATAAAAATGAGTTGGGAACTTGGTGTGAGAAAACAGCAGTTGAAAATATTGATTGAATTTTCCAAAAAAAGGGAGGAAAAAAAAAACTGCGTAATTAGGCTTTTTTTTTTTTTTTTTTCTATTGACTATTATAATGAGAGGAAATGTACCTTTTTTTTTTTTTAATTACTACAACCAGCATTAATGGAAAAGCAGGTTTTGCATAAAACAATAGTAGTGTTAATTACTCAGAAAACATTATTCAAAGAAATTGTTTGGCTTGTTACATCAAGATTAATAGGGTCATCGTTTTCCATATAGTAACTATAATAACATTATAGATATTCATGCCACGTTTACAATGAATAAAATAAAATTCAAAAAAAAAAACAATTTACACAATTCCAAAGAGAGCAATCTGCAGGGAAGCACCTTTTTTTTTTTTTTTTTGGGGGGGGGGGGGGGGTGTGTCGCGGGTTTGAAATCTCTGCAAAGTGACCACCTTAGCAATTGAGAGCATATGCAAATGACGGTTTTTTTTTTTTTTTTTTCTCCTTTGCATGAAGAGATTGGGAACAATGAAATGTTGAAAAAGAAAACAATCCAAATGTGGTAACCTATTAGGGAACATGGTAAGAAACTGACGAGAAGGATCGTCGATCACTTGATGATTCCGGGTCTGTTGGCACGCACTTTGGACCTAGTGTGATGCACCTTCTTCGGTACATCCGGGGTTAATGCATACATCTTCACTGCAAATAGTTCCTCTGGCATTCCCTTCTGATCCTGCAAAAAATTACATAAAAAAAAATAAAGAAATAAATAACACGATATTATGAAGTAAGAAAATTCAAGGATGAAAAAACAGCAGGAATCATGAGGGACAATGAAAACACGGTTGCTATATGACAATTTTTATAGCAAGGCATTAAATTAAAATTCCAATTTTAACTATATATTGGTTTTCATTTCATACCGGCAAACAGTAATTTTTCCTCCTGCAATTATAGAGACTACTAGTCTAATGGTGACCTATTTCAACCCAAAAAAAAAAAGGCTGCTCTTTGGAGGACCTCTAGTTTTTCTAGTTCCTCTTGTATTTCTAGAGCCATTCTTTGGAGGACCTCTAGTTTTTCTAGTTTCTCTCGTATTTCTAGAGCCATACTTTTATCTGAACAAATATGAAAATGGTTAAAAGAAAAGAAAGGACAACATAACTCCAAACAAGTTCATTCCATTTCTTTAAGCAGCCAGTCACAAACTTAGTATTGCATGTGTAACCTTTGTTTTGTAAAGATGCAGCCCACACTGACGAAAGAGCTCCTTGAAGTACGAATCAGACCTCGTAATACTCCGATCAACATTATCTAAGACAAATCCTACAAACCAGAAACAGACAATTAAAAAACGAGGAGATAAGAAAGAGCAGCAACAGTATTGTGATTGCAATACAATTAAGAGGAATTACCCAATACTATGAAACATTCAAACCTAATCCAGAATTCTAAGACAGGTTTCCCATTAGTGATATCTCTTATCATAGCTTGAAATTAGAATTCCGAACATAATAACCAAAATTGCATAAATAAACATGACGTATATATATGTGCTAAACCTGATCACTTTCATTTATCTCACCCCCTTCATCCTCTAAAAGTCGTGCAATTCCATTCCCTCAATCTCATTGCTCTAGTTCATCTTTTCAAGATTTGTTGGTCAATCGTTCTAGAGTGCGGCCATAGTGTACTTGAATTTAAGGAATATTATGATAGAAACGATTACGCTTGTTCAAATTTAATACTCTATGATTGACAAACAAGATGTAAATATCAATATTTAGGGTTAGTCAAGTTTATCTCATTATTCAACTAAGCGAGGGTAAACGGCAGGAGTAACTATGACTCTCCTAAGGTAGCCAAATCCCTCATCATCTAATTAGTGGCGCGCGTGAATAAGTTAACCAGAATCAACAGCCAAGGGAATGGGCTAGGCAGAATCAACAGCAAAAGAAGACCTGTTGAGCTTGACTCTAGTCCGAATTTGTGAAATGACTTGAGAGGTGCAGTATAAGTGGGCGCCAGAAATGGAGAAAGTGAAATACCACTACTTTTAATGTTATTTTACTTATTTCTTTTAAACAAAAAAATATGATTATTAAGTTTGAGTTTGTCCAATTATTAACTTTTATTTCGCCATAAATAGGCCTAGTAATTTTCAATTCAGACTTTGATTAGTGATAATGAATATTCAGATTTTCCTCTCTCTTGGTCCTACATCTTCTACACTGCAGGGGCGTTAACGGATGTACCGAATTCCGATCCAACAAAGTTTTAGTCAGTTGAAAGTATTAAAGCCGAGTTCTAGATCAACTTAGCCAACATATTTGACCATTAAACATGGAAACCACAGCTTAGTTTATCACAGAAATAGCTCACTTTGAGGTCAAAGAGTGCAAGCCTAATTGTGTGCGCCATGTGAAATGGAGCTTTTACTATAACAATACACAAATCAAAACAGAAGATTACCTTTTCTTGCAATGTTCTCCTTCAGGACAAAAAATCCACCGGGTTTTAGACCAGCCTGGAAGCATCATATCAGTTAGATTTCAAGAAGTTTTTAAACAGTCAAAAAAGCAATAGCTTCCACAATTTTATGCATTTAAAAGACAGCCGAAGAAAAGTAAAAAATGAAAAAGAAGGAAATCTATTTTATAATTTCATTACTAATTATCAAACATTTCGTTACCATCGTACTGATAACTTTTCTTTTGTTTTCTTTCTATCTTTTTAAGTTTTACTTTCTTTTTTAGGTTTAAAAGGTTACCTAAACTAATATACATGCAGGAACATAGGGAAAAAACAAAAACAAAAACAAAAACAAAAAAAAAAAAAAAAAAAAAAAAAAAAAAAAAAAAAAAAGAAGACGAAGAAGAATCACGAAAGCATTATATCAAGTCATTGGTGGTTTATCCCTGGCCAATACAGAATTAACACTACAAAGAGAAATGTGATCCGAGAGGAACGGGACCAGTTATCCAAAGAACACATTAATTGTTCTACTAAAGCATTGCAATTAACCAAAGTATGTAGCTGTTCACTCCAGGATTAAAATTTCTGTATCCAGAAAATAATCAAGGTCATAACTTATGGGTAATGTTGACCTATAGTATTCATGGCAAACAAGGACAGTTAGCTCAACAATAATCTTCACAAATGCAAAAACAACAATATTGTATTCTTTGAACTACTATTGCCACTATAGTTATACAATATGGAAAAAATTTTTAACAAGTTGGCTCAATATATAGAGCTCAATGAGATTTTTTATAATTTTTTTCTTTTTTCTTTGATGGGCCAGCTGAGAATTTTTTAATGTTATGTATTAAATACAGAAGCAGGAAAAAGGAGAACAATTCTACAATGCGTCGAATAGTGTTTTTAACAAAACATCGTATGTTATTAGTTTATGAGTTACAAATTACTAATGCAAACCAAATCCAAAACATAGGAGAAAAAATGGTTTCTGTAACAAATGTCATAAAAGAAGAAACCACTGGGAAAATATTTTATTCGAATGCTGAGGCTGCAACTACTCCCTCAAGCACCATTTTGGTAAGAATTCAAATAAAATCTTAATCCAAAGAAGGAATTCACAAGTTCTCGCTACTGAAGTAAAAACTGAAGATGGCAAATTAACAGTCAGTATACTAACAGAGTTACCAAGATCTGAAAAATCTAGACAGACATTAGTCACATGATTAATATTTTAGTTCACAATCAACAAGAACAATATAATAGTTCTTCAGCAATAAAAAATTTTTAAAAATTCAAAACAAAAAATAAAGGAATGTTTTAGTTCAAATTTTCTTGTAACGTAGAAACTTCCGAAGCTGAAACCAAAATGTCAGCAAACAGTGAGGAAATTTTACGGTTATGATTGAAGAAAAAATTGTTTTACCTTAGCTCTCTTAAAAAATGACACAAAGTCTTCATCAGTCAGATGCCCAATGCACCACTGAACCCAAATGACATCGTATCTCCCTGCTTCTGGATCAAATTCCTACAACCGAAAGATAGAAATGGCAAGTAAGCTTCAAAATTAAAAAAAAAAAAAAAACAATGAAGAAGAAGAAGAGCTTGCCTATGCTCTCGCCTTTATCCTTTTGAGAAAGAGTAAGTTACCTGAAGAGGCACACAGAAAAAGTTACTGGCTTTATCCATATCTGATGCCATTTGATTATCAGGAGCTAAGCTTGAACGGGCCGTCTCTAAGAAATGAGAAACAGGCTCAAGGAGGTCAACCTGGTCTCCAAAAATAATACATTTTAATTTCAACTAAAAAAGTTACTAAAAGAGATAATTTCTTGATGCGATCCCTTGAGAAAGTAATTAAGCTCAATCATAACTCACAAGAGAAGAATAAAACATGTAATCATCTTTAATCTGATTTTTGCTTCTAACTGGACATGTAAACATGTCATCACTAGGGAAAGAGATTCAGTAATTGTGGCAATGCCTAACAGAGAATAAACAGATACATGCATGGGTAGCTATTGAAATTCAAGACGCAACAAGTCAGCTTTACCCATAGTCGGGGGTAAAAAAAAAAAAAAAAAAAAAGTTTAGCCCAAAGTAAAGGTTTCACCAACGTTTGAAAAAATAGACATAGCATCTGATAATAACATAAGCATTCAGTTACTACTATTGACGTGAAGGATCAACTTTTCCAGTTGCGCATGCCCCACATATGCTAGGTAATTTGACCATTTTTAACTGATATTTTCCAAAGTTATTATCCCATCACTAGATGATTTTAAGTAGAGTAATAATAATAATAATAATAAATAAGTAAACAAATAAATAATTAAGCAAAAAGAGAAGTAAATAAATAAATAAGAAAGAAAGAAAGGAAAAAAAAAAAAAAAACCTTCATATGTAATTAAAGAAAAAGGGACGAAAAGTCTGAAGCTAAAGCATAAGAAACAAAGACCTGATGTTGGAACATACAATACAAAATTAGATCCAAGTTACATGAACAATTTACTTCATGGAAGACATAATTTTAAATTAATTCACCAAATGAATTTGGATTTGCACTCGGTTCAACCTGTCCTATTCAAATACAAGAAGCAAAATGGTCAGGTCTCAGAGCAGCTTGTCTTCATTAAGTAATTTCTTTTCTAATTTATACTCAGAGATAAGGAATAAGATAAGGAACCACCACGTCCAACATGAAGCAAAAGAAAAGCATAGGATGTTAGTGACACAGCTCGAAAGGAAACGGACAGTTCTTTAAAACTATCCAGCAGAACAGTCTGTTGTGTGGAATAAAGCTAGATACCAGGTTTCCCTCACTGTTTCTTCCTTGAAGGAATTCAATGATTATCATATTTTCCATGCTGATGAGTGGCCGAGGGGGTCATTTGTCATATCCTAATTTTCTATTATTTCTTGCTATTAGAGGATAGCTTTTTCATATAAGAAACTTCTTTACTGATTATTGGAGGACAGCTTGTTCCCGCTATTCTGTGTTTGTTTCTCCATAAACTTGATCAATAAAAGAGAGCCGTAATAATCATGGTCAACTTCAGAAAACATTAGATGGTTACTGTAAGAAGGTGAGCACATTCTTCTTCGCTTAAAATGTAAAACTAATGTTTACATTAACACCAAGAAATGGTGCTGATATTAACTGATGCAACTCATTGCAGAGCAATATTTAGAAAACATCGCGATGACCTAAGATATACATATTCACCAAAATGCACAATAAATTTCACTAGACAAGTAGAGAAGTTAAAAAAGGATAACAAGGACATGAAGATCGGGGCAGAGAAACAGAACTTACCTCACTGAAATATCTTATTAGAAGATTTTTTGTGATTCTCCCAATCCCAGAACCACAATCTGCGTCAGCATGTTTATAATGAAATGTTTAAAAAATAAAATACAAAAAAAATAAAAATAAAAACGTAGTATTTAAAAATTGAGAATGACATGTGATTTCTAACAGTGTGATCCACTATCACACGCTTGTGCTGGTCAATGTTCAACAAAATAACATATTAGTGTATAAGCACACATTACACAAAGAAGAAAAGAATACTAATGTTTTTAGTCGTAATCCCAATTTTATGCATTACCCATTATACATCTGAGATGAAACAAAAGACTTATTGGCGGTTATAGTGGAGCAATCAAAACAAAGGATTAGATATGTTATACTACACCACACTTCCAAACCCACACCAACGTCCAGAGCAGTAATAAAAGCACCTCAAAGAGTGGGTTGTTATATCCCACTCTCGATAACTAGACGTAAACAAGTGGGGCTACCCAGGTCGTCTATCTCATTGCTACAATACAAGTAAGGAGGTTCCTTAACATTGCAGACAACATTCACTTCAACAACTCCGTGTCTTGAACTCCATACATGGCGTTTGATCTAGCACTCATTATTACAACCTTCACCTCAAAAGTCTAGCTTGCTTACTGGAAAAGTTCTTAAATTCTTTGATTAAAAAGACTGGTTTGTTAACGGTAATCAAAGCACCACAAATAATGTAAGACGGCTTAATTACTTGAGAACTTGTTTGGTAAGGGGAAAACTGTAAGGAGCGAGAGGGATGAAGAGTTTAATGGAAGGAATCGATACCAACACAATAAGAGAAAGTTTCTTCGCTCACAACATACAACAGCTTATCTTAAAAAGGGTTTACCGAGGAAAGACACACGCACGCACACACATATACGTATATACACATGCGTATGCAGAGAGAGAGAGTTTACCAAGAGCAACAAGGTGACGTTGGTCAGTTGTTGCAGAAGGTCTAGGAAAACGCTCATTAAGGAGAAGAGAGAGAAAAGCTTCACTGTCCTTAATGTCAGGCTCGTTCACGTGCCCATAACCTCCCAGAACCCCATCCACCGACGCCTCCACGCCCTTTTCACACAGACAAATCATCAAACACCTTACGCGCAATTAAAACAATCCAAGAAAACAGTGAGCGATTAAGTGGGTGATATTAAGACAGACCTCCCAATAGTCGACGCCTTGGCGGTACCAACCCGTCTTCTTGGAGGGATCTCCAACCTGGTCGCTCCACATCTCCGCCGCGCTCTTGAACTGGCGGCCGTCGGAGTCTAAGCCGCCGACCTCCATGGATGTCGGAGGAGCTTCTTCGCTTCTTTTAACGTTGTTGGTGACGGTGTTGGTGTTAAGCACACAACGAGAACAAGTCGCTGCGCTGCGGCTGTCCGGCCGAGGTTTCAGAGTAGAGCAAGAACTAGACCACCATGGGCCAATGACGAAGGCAAAGGCTGGGTGCTGTTGCATTCGCATCAAATGAGTAAATTTAAGGAAAAAAATGCAATAAATTCCCTCTAATTAATATACACATTAAATTATAAAATACACTTACACGGTATTTGGCACTAGGAGTGGCAATACGGGTCGCGACACGACGACACGACTCGAAAACGACACGAATTTTGCGGGTTCGAGTTGGGAAAAATAGGGGGCGGGTCGTGTTCGGGTTGGGAAAATTTGACACGAAAAAAAAAAAATCGTGTCGTGTTCGGGTTGGACCCGTTTTTTTCGTGTCAATTTTTGTGTTACGTTTCGTGTCAATTTCGGGTCAAGTTTGTGTCACGGGTTAATTTCGTGTCACTTTTCGTGTCAATTTCGGGTTAAGTTCGAGTCAAGTTCGTGTCACGGGTCAATTTCGTGTCAATTTCGGGTCAAATTTCGTGTCAATTTCGTGTTAATTTCGTGTTGCAGGTCAATTTCGTGTCGCGGGTCAATTTCGGTTCGTGTCGTGTCAACCCATGACGGGTTCGTGTCGTGTTCGTGTTCGTGTCGCGGTTTCGTTTCGTGTTTGTGTCGCGGGTCGTGTTCGGGTCGGAGAAGAAAAAAATCAACACGGCTCTAACACGACATGAACCCGACACGTGACACGAATTGCCACCCCTATTTGGCACACCAACTCAAAATACTCATCTCAAAATTTTTTTTGTCTTTTTCCCAAAAAGTTTTTGGCTCCGTTTGGTTCACCAGTTTGAGTTAGAAATTTTAAGTTTCAATAGTAATTTTTATTGCCTTTTCAGAAAAGACAAAAAACTTTTTCAGAAAAAACAAAAAACTTTTTCAGAAAAAGACAAAAACTGAGATGAAAAGTTTGAGTTGAATGGGTGAACCAAACATCCCCTTTATCTTTTTCCCAAAAAATTTTTTGTCTTTTCTGAAAATTCAAAAAAATTTACTATTGAAACTTATAAATCTCAAGTTAAACTACTCCACCAAACACCCCCTTATTATGTATTTGAATTTTAACATGTGTATCAAGTTATCCCCTTAATTAGTTACCCTTAGTTTTTTCATTATCTTTAATGTTAAAATACCTCATGCATTTTACTTTTGTGTCAAAATAACCCCTGATCTTTAATATTTGTATCCAACTGTCATATCCATCTTATTTCATGTATCTAATATTGTATAATTACCTAAATTTTTTAGAATAGGTAAAAAAAATATTTTTTCTACTAAAAGAAAATGCATCTTTTTTGGACCTACTTTTTTTTTTAATTTGACTTATTTTAATTCAAATTTACATTCAATTTTTTATTTTCTTAAATAAAAATAACTACACAATTAATGTTCATTATTTTATTATTCTAACATTACAATTTTTAGTTCAATTATGATTAATACCAAAATATACAAACTAATTGTCTTTTAAATTAAAAAAAAAGAAACTAAGATTGGGTATCAGAATAAATTTACAATATTTATTCTCCTTATAAGCTTTAAGCAAACACATAAATGAAATTCATTGCAACTATAATTTCAAATTATGTAAACCAAGTAAATAGTGTATTTGAAATCCAAATATTTCATCTGAGTCATACCAACTATGGTTATGCATAAGTAAACCCATAACCTGAATAAACTTGAATTAAAATAAGTATAAAAAAAATAAAGTGTGTTAAAAAATATGTATATCACTTTATTATGATAAAATTATATATACATACTATTAGATAATTAAAATAATATAAATGGGGCAATTTAATACAAATATTAAAGATCAATGGGTAATTTGACACAAATTTAAAGATTATGGGACATTTTGACACAAATGAAAAGTTCTGAAGCCATTTTGACATTAAAGATTATGGAAAAATTAACGGCAACTAATTGGGGGTTAATTTGATACATATATTAAAATTTTTGAGGCACAATTGGTACATTTCATAGTTTATGGGGCATATTAACACTAACGACAAAGTTTACGAAGAAATTATAACATTTTTCCTAAATTTAATTTTGCGTAAATTGACATAATGGTTCTTAAACTTTCAATGAAGGTGCATTTTGATTCTCAAATCTTTTTATTTTTTTAATTAATTGGTTCCCGAACTCTTAAAATATATGCAAAATAAGGTATAACCCTAACAGATGTTAAAATTTGAACAGAATAATCAATTGTTGGTTGCAATTACTAAAAACACCCTCATATAAAAATTAGTTTTTGTTTGGTGTTTAATTGAAACTCAAATTTTTCATCTCAATTTTTGTCTTTTCTTGAAAAGTTAATAAAAATTACTATTAATTTTTAAAAAGTCAATCAATTCCAACTAAAGAAATTTCATCTCTAACTAATGAATCAAACATAGACTAAAAAAAGGCATTCACTAATCATCCGTATTTAAATAAGAATTAAAAATAGAAAAAATAAAAATAAAAATGAAGACAATTGTTTTTACTATACAACCATCAAGAGTGGCCTTCCACTACACCCTTGTTTCGATACACTAGGAAATAAATGAGAATCAATAGATTGAGGTCAAGAGTTCTAAAGTTTTCAAGTTTCTTGTTCATCCACAACCAACGAAAATAAGAGTAATCAACCGTCAATGACTACAAACAATATTCAAATTCTGACAACAAATCCATAGATCTGGATCGCAAAAGGACAAAATATGGGTAGGAAGGCAGATGGGCAATGCGACGACAACAACATGTAGCAAGAGGGGGCAACGATGTTGGTCTCGTGTGTGGGTGGTGGCCAGAGCTAAACTCGACTCAGATCTTGGTTGTCACTTGCCAACGAGCTCTAGGTTTAGGTGGTTAGGAGAAGAGAGTTCAGATTGTGGGGAAAAAGGTGGGGAAGACACCCTCTTTCAACGAGCCCCTCTACCGCAAGTTTACTTTGCCACTCCGACAACCTTGCGAGCCCTCTGCCGTTTGCAAATCAGATGTAAGCACAACACCTTTTGCGATCCACCATGCCACTGCAAGTCTAGAAATGCTATGTGACCACTTATTCAGGTCCACCAACCCTTTCGTCGAGTAGGGTGCTTTCATCGAGCCCCTACCTAGCAACTTCGACGAGCCCCCTCCCTTCTTGGAATCCCTAGTGTCTGATGAAGTTGTGCTTTTTTAGGGTCTGTTTGGGGCGCCATTTCCATATGGTGAATACCATCTAGATTTCGAAATCTCAGCTCTAAATGAAATATTCTCTTTCTTCAATTTTCAAAAAACGCAAACTTTAAAAGTCCATGAATTTTCATTTCAAATCAAAATAACATGAATTTTATATCAAAATGCTCATAACGATAAAATGAATAAGACAAGATCAATTATATATATATTTTTTCAAACATATTTCAAAATTTTGTATTATTTTTTATATCACATAACTTTTTCAAAAGTTTTTCCTTCAAACACACATTTCTAACTAAACTTTTAAAACACCATCTCTAGATGTCCCCATACGTGCCCTTAATGTTTTTTCTTAAAATATAATAATTTTACTTAATTGCCCCTGAAAAGTAAATGTCGTTTGGGTCTTTGTCTCCAGATGATCTTTCAATATCTGGATTTTAAAATCTCATATTTACATCAAACTTTCTCTCTCTTCCATTTTCAAAAAACTTAGACTTTAAAATTCCATAACTTTATCATTTCAAATCAGAATGAGATGATTTTTGTGTAAAAATGCTCATAATGGCGAGACGAGCAAGATAAAATCTATTTGGCATATTTTTTTTTTAACACTTTTCAAATTTTTGTGCAATTTTTCATATCATAGCTTTTTCAAAAGTTTTCCCTCCATATACACATTTTCAACCCAACTTTCAAAATATTATCTCCAGATATCCCCCCAAACAAACCCTAAGTCATGTGTGATGCACATGGTATATTCCATTAAGTTTTTTATGTCTACTGTTAAAAGAGGATTGTCTTGCACCCATTTTAAGAGTTCAATTGACATCTTTATTAAAAGTCTGGGTACAATTATGGCAATTTACCCTTTAAGTTATACAATTTCAAATCAAACAAAATCTATGTAATTAGTGATTTTTCTTTTTTTAGGGAAATATAGTTAGCGTTTGTTTGCATGGCCAGTTGGAGTTAAAATAATTAAGTTGAAGTTGGTTGACTTTTTAAAAATTAGTTATAATTTTTATTGATTTTTTAGAAAAAGACAAACTAAAATAAGAAAGTGCGGTTTAATTGGAGTTGAAATGACAAACTAAAAAAAGCATTAATGATTTAAAGGAGACGCATATGGCCTAGTTATTTATTTTTTTAAGGATAAATTTTATTTTTTCCTCCCGAACTTTAGGTCTTGTTACAAAATATCCCTCGAATTTTAATTTGTAATATTCATTCCCTTGAATTTTAAAACGTTTGCAAATTTGCTCCCTTAGTAAAATTTTTAACGAAAAAGTGACATGTGAGGCGCACATATTGATAAATATAAAGGTAGTTTAGTAAAATACTCAATTGGGGAGATTTTGTGCTTTTTAAGAGGTTATTTGGTGAATGAGTTTGAGTTAAGATTTTTAAGTTGAATTGAAAATAAGTTAAGTTGAGAGTTAGAGTTAAGTGTTTGGTAAAAAGTTTGAGTTGAAAAGTTTAACTTGAATCGAGTGTTTGGATGTTAAAAGTTTGAGATAAAAAGTTTAACTTGAGTTGAGTGTTTGGTAAAAAAGTTTGAGTTGAAAAGTTTAACTTGAGTTAGGACCCTGTTTGGATGTAAAAAATTTGAGTTAAAAAGTTTAACTCAAAGTTAGCATTCCAATGTAGTTTGTTAATGGAAAAATGGAAAAATTAAAATAAATTAAAATAAAAACACATATCAACAACATAATCAAAACCTTTTACAATATTTCTTGGAAGGCCATAAAATACAACAACAAGAATTACATATTTGCTAACTAAAAATGATAATAAAAAACCTTCCTAATTACAATCCTAATATGGTTTAAATAGATAAAACTGGGCTTGATTTCAAGTGGATTATACCATGGATTTTGTTGATATCTATCTCATATATTATCAGCCTGTATATCTCTCATCTGATTCGTTACACCCCTCCTCAATGCTTGATGCTACATTCTTGTACTTGGGCTTGTATCATTTATCCCGTCGGCCAACACGTAATCCGTGTTAACATCGATATGTCCACCTACAGGTACACAATCTGTCACATACTCTTCAAGAAAAGGGTCCCCAACCTTTACCATCCTTATAAAATTATGAAGAATTGCAAACGCCACTGGGATCATTACTTGTTTGTTCATGGGATAACTGTTGATGCATTTAAGTATTTTAAATCTGGCCTTCCAGATATCAAAAGTTCGCTCAGTACAATTCTGCAGCGATGAGTGCGTGTAGTTAAAAACTTCCTTGCGATTGCCTAGCCTGACGCGACGTCTGCGATATTCAGGTAAATGATACGTCTCTCATCGAAATGGACTCAGGAAACAATCCTTATTGGCATAGTCCAAATCGGCTACGTAAAATTTTCTTACAAATTCAACATCGCATTATCAACACAAATCCAATATTTTGTAATTACCTGATTATTTATAAATAGTTTTATCATGTGACAAATAAGCTTACCTGGTCACGGTATTAGGAAACCATAAAATGCTATTGTCTCTTCCAACATTCTAGCATCATGACAAGATCCCTCATACCCAGCCAATATATATGTAAATTTCATATTGAACGAACAGGTGGCTAATGCATTCTGCGAGTGGATACCTTTTCGATTAATCTAAGCTTCAGAATTAGACCGCTGTGGCACACATAGTACGTGTGTTCCATCGATAGCGTCAATATCCTACATGCCGAGTTAAAATGTTGAATATGGCTAAAAATGGATCATAATACACATGTTGAATTAAAAATAATGGATTTCCCATTTTTTTATAATTCATTAATACGATCATATAATACGATGATATCGATAACGTATATCAAACTATGGCCTATATTTATAGGAATGCTTCATAATCAATGGTTGAACCTCTGTGTAGTCGGGCGGTCTAATGAATTTGTCCTTTAAAGCATAA
>CM046387.1:9816269-10027287 GCA_025413485.1 Ficus microcarpa
ATAGCCGTCAACAATTTAAAGAACCAACGCGAAGTGGTCTCTCTAGAATGCTGGAACAAATAAGAAATGTGTCTTTTTATTGCACCTTGTGCATAAATGGATAAAAAAAAAATGAAAAACTACTTGTCGACATTCATGTTACAAGTTGGTCGCAATGAAAACCGACTACCTAATAGGTGACTTAGTGCTTTGAATGTATCTGATTTCATACTGATCAAATCTTGAATTATTTCTTCATGTCCATTCATTATCTCTTCCACACACATTGTAACAACCCCGAAATTTTGATGACTTGTGATTTCCTTAGATACAAGGAGAATCTAAGTATGAATCATGTACGTAGATATAAAGCTCATGATTTGAGTTGAATATCAGTATTTGTTTAAGTTCTCGTTTAATTAGCTACGAGACTCAATAATCGTTTGCTTAGTCATGCATGAGGCCTTTTGAGGAAAAAAGCAGAATAGAAATTATGATTTTTAATCCAGTCAAAGTTTGACCCGGTTGACCTAAGGTTTGATTGAGATGGTACTGTAGTATAATAAATAGTATGGAAATTATACTGTGGAAAACCGTCATTACAGACAAATGAGCAAGAATAAGATATGAGACCACCCTAGAAAAATCAAGCACAATATTTAGAGCAATAAGGACTTGCGGTCCAGTTAAGTGCAAATAAATTCTGGACTACAGTTCAATATAACAGTACTGTTTTTAGTGAAAAGCAGTATTAATATTATCTGAGTTAATAAGGAAATAGACTGCATATTTATATTAAGGGATTTTTGGAATTAAATTGATAATTATGTATTAATTGGAAGCTAAGTGGCTCCACCAAAGTCGACCACCTTAAGGGACTAAAGTGTAAATATTTTGTCCTTAGGGGTCAAAGTGTAATTTTAAGAAGAGTAAGTAATTAAGGATAAGTATGAAATTATTGATTTAGGAAATTTATGAATATTCCTAACCAAGCCTTCAACTAGGCCAATGGTAGGCTAAAGATTAGTTACAAGCTTGGTTACATGGGAACAAGGAAAATAAGTTAAAGATAAGTTTGAAAAGATTTTTTTTTTAAACTTGGCCTCCAAGAAACCCATAACGGCCGGTTGTCAATAGGGGAAAATGAAGATAAGTTTGAGGAGATTTCTTGGACTCCAAGAGTTCCACATGGCCGGTTGTCAAGGGGTGGCTTGGTGAGCAAGCAATTGGCTTGGAGATCAAGTAATTAAGTTAAAGATAAAGTTGAAAGATTTTTCTTGGTCTCCAAGAAAGCCATAATGGCCGGCCATCCTAAGGATAAGGATGGGAAAACATTTGTTTTAAGGACAAATATGTAAATTCAAGGGGAATTTGTGAAATAAAAATAATTGTGGAAAATTTAGAATTTCCACCTGTAAATAGGTGATGATGGAGGGGGATTTTGGATCATTTTATTTGATTCCACCCCAAAACTCTGGCTCATTTTTAACTCAACTCTTTCCCTCTTACCCTAGGAGCCGAAGCCAAAAAAAAAGGGGGTTAGTGGCCGATTGTGTGTAGGTTAGGTGAGGAAGAAAATTTTCTCCACCAAAGGGATAGGTTCATTTTCCTGGATCTTGAGGTAATCTTCTTTACCTTCTAGTTCCTTAATTTAGTTTGATTCAAGATTTAAGTGTATTTCCATATTAGTTATGTAAGAGCATAAGCTCACTTTTATTTTCATGTAATAGGAGTAGCCTAGATTGCTTAAATATGCTTGATTAGGGTTTATTGGTCTTGATTTATGATTTGATGCATGTTTTTGATGATATGCTTAAGAGACATTATTGTATGTGTGTATGCCTATTAGATGTTTGTGGTATGTCCCCACACACTCAAGAATGATGTTGCATGGATGAGAAGTGATTTGGTAATGTAGGTTGTAGGTAGGGTTCAAAGAAACCCCTAAAACCCTAGTTGGTGAAAATTCACCATATGGGTTTGCATGAAGGACTTTATGAATAAAAAATGAATACATGGTAATGAAAACATTAGTAACATGCCGCATGCTTGATGTAGGCTTATAGTTTTAACCATTCGAGGTAGTGTACACGTAATTTTACCGTAAGAACCAACTTAAACAAAAACTGCCAGTCTTGGATCAAGATTGGGCAGTAATCTGGAAACTGGATTTTGAAGCCTTTAAAGGCTGAATTTGAAGAAAGTTAAAACTAAAAAGTTGTAAAAAATGGAAAACCCTAGGGACCAGCATGGATGGTTTTTAAAAATAAGTCTCCAAAGGTCTCTGTTTTTACGAAAATCCGAGCCTGGTATGCCCAGACCCACTAAGCACGACCATTCAGATTTAACAAGGAAAAAGGATAGGTTAAAGGCAGAACTGGGTTTTGAGTAAAGAACAAAAGTTGTAGGGTTTTCCGAGATCTACAACTTTCATGAAAATTTTTTTTTCAAATTCTCAACAAATTTTAAAGTACAAAAAGATTTCCAAAAACTGTGCAGGGTACAGGAAAATTCTTGCACAGGATTTTCAGAAAACAGTGCATAAACAGGAAATTCCTGCACATACACTGATAATCAAAGTTTATGGATTATTTTAAGTAGTTTATAAAAATGGGTTAAAATTTATCAAACAAGACAAGAAATAAAATAAGTCAAGTCCTATGATAAACAACTATAGGACAAATAGTAACCAATAAAGTTACCAACTTTTTAATGGGCCAAATAATTAGGGTTACTTATAGTAACCACATAAAATACCCAAGAAATTGGGTTGGGCTTAAAACTCAGGGTTACCAATAGTAACCTAATAGAGTATTACTTTAATAGTAATTAGGCCTTAGTAACCTAACAGGTTATAGATCTAGGTATGATTGAGCTTGTACTCAGAGTTACTAATAGTAACCTAATAAGATAATAATCACTATTCACATATGATTGAACCTTGAACCCAAGGTTCCATTAAGTAATCAAAGAATATATTGTTTGATTAGGCCAGGTGCCTTAGGGTTACATTTAGTGACCGAATAAGATATCATTGTAATGTATGGGAGACATGTAATTAGAGTTATTGATAAATGCTGGTTAAGGATATCAATATTGAATATAATGATTTATAGTAAGATAGGATGACTCTTATCTTACGCCTTAATTGAAACAGGAATAGAACCTATTGATGTGCCTTATTGGAACATTATGTCAAGTGCGTAGGATATCAGGTAAGTACAAACCTCACCTACAATATGAAAAATAGTAAACTATTTTCAAACATGGCTTGTTTACATATATACCATGATGTGCCATGTTTATGGTCACGCCATGTTTTATGATGATGCCATGTTTATATTATGCTATGTCAAGCCATGTTATGCTATGTTAAGTCATATTAAGCCAAGGTAAGCCATGTTATGCCATGTCAAGCCGTGTTATGCGAAGATATGCCATGTTATGTCATGATATGCTAAGTTATGCTATGATTTATGGTAATGCCATGTTTTAATAAATAAACATGCCACAAGTTGTTTTATGTTATTCATCTTTAAGTCATGCCATGTCTATGTCTCATGTGCGTCATGACTAATAAGATCACACTTAAAGATTCTTAGTCTTGGAAAATACAAGGCTAAAACTAAACCAAGACAAGTAAAGTGTTGTACTAACCTCTCGCCAGATCGCGGAGGATTATACATGTTTCAAGTTCAAGATACTAAGACCTTCCGCCAGATTGTGAAAGGTTATGTATATGATTCCCAGAATTGTTAGGGACCTTGCAAACCTTAACTTTCTTTAGATTGCGCGCATTTCGTATACAAGGGGCCCACATGTTAAGCAAGATAATAAGTTCAAGTCCATAATTGATAATAAAAGATCCATAATTGAGCATAATTGGTTCATGCGTAAGTTGCACGATATTTGTTGTGTTTTGTGTGATTATGTTTGTACTTATTGGGCGAAAGCTCATCAGTTTATTTCATACTGTAGGTAAGATGCCTACAGCTTTACTTGGTGGGCCATGGAGGCGATGTGGCAAGTGAAGGGCGATGTGGGATATCACTACGTAAATTTTTCCACAAACTCTTTAAACTATGAACTAGTACATGTACGATTAAGTAACATGTACTATGTTACGTATGTGATGTTTTAAAATGTCGGTTTAAAAAGTTTATGTGTGACATTTTAATTGGCTTAATAAGTAATAGGTAGGCATGGTGAAGCTTACCCATATTATAAGGTTATTTAAGTTGTGATTTAAATTAAAGTTTAAAAGAAAAAAAATTTACTCTAAAATTTTCAATAAGTTCAAGTATTAGAAACTAAAAAGTAAGATAAGTAAGTAAAGTAACGGCCCACGTTTACATAGTCGGCCCAATGTAGATGGCCGGGGCATTACACGCATGCTGCTAGTTAACATTGAATTATACATTGGTTGTGGATCTCATCGTTTGTTACGCCTACTAGTAGCCATGGCTATGATTGCCATTGCAAGATAATCGTCATCGTCGCTTAGCTCGTTTTTTGAGAATCGGTCATCTTCTTCATGTTCAGATGCGGAACTATACTCGTTCATATTAAGAATGACATGACCCGAGCTAAATTTGGTTGTTTACCTGGTATAGATCAATGATTTCAAAGTTAAGTTTAATTAGTCCCAATACCATTATAAAAAGTTTGGCAAATCGTTTTAAAGTTGTTACATATTAATTTTTTTCCCCACATCTACTACAAAACATAAGATAACAGTAATAGGAATATTAGATATAATGCTAGATAAAATCGCGTAAGTAACAATGACAAGGCATGTTGAAACATGAATAAAATAAATATTAAATCAACATAATTCAATAAAAAGAATGCAATCAAAGTAATGTCTAGAAAAAATGAACATTAAAAAAAAAAACCATCGAACATGAAACTCAATCGGCCGGTGGCGACTGGGACTTAACAACGGAGTTAATAATGCCTCGCTTATCGTCCTCGAAAAGCCGATGGAAGGTACGCTGGACCCGTGGATGAGCATCAAAGTAGTGCCACATAATCATCCGCTGATATTATGGAATACCTATCTCGGTCATAATATTCATGCACATCAGCAAGTGATCCGGTTGACTTGATTGTTCGTTCCTGGCACCCGATTGCGATTAACTACGGAAATGATTTACTATTTACTACATTGCCACATAAGTCATCTCATCCATTTCCTCTCATTGCTTTCTCTTACAAGAACTACCCCTTGACCATGACGGACCAACATCGTCGCCCACTCTTCTATTGTTGGCCTGGCGTGCACTAGTGGTTGGACTTAGTTCCTCTTCTAAAGCCGGCTGAGTTCCAGAGTTGTCCATTGAACAGTCGTGCTCGACGTATGGAGTACTGTCATCGCGCATCGTAACTGACCCAAATCCCGAGGCACCTACTGCATGATTTTTTTTGAAAACGTTATCATACAGCTCCTTGTTGCGAAGCCTCTCATGGCGGAGATGGTTGCACTTCTTATAGACCTGCAAACGAAAAGTTTATCAGCATCCTCATCTAATTATTGCGTGGTCAAGCTATTAAACATCTAGAGCATATATTAGACAATTCAATTACTTGAATAAAGTTCTGTCATGCCTCGTTTGAGCATACTACTCTATCCGTCGACGGGTCATATCCTAGTTTGGTTCGTACTTGCAACACCTTCAATCCCTGATATATTTTCTTCATCCTCTCTTTTTTTTTTGATATAATGTTATTCCGTAGGCAGGTACTCCTCCATACTCAGAATTAAACTGAGCAGTCCATTGATCGAGGATTTGTATGGAGGGATGTTTACCGCCACTATATGCTAAGTACTCATCCATCCGTTTGAGGAATTTTTTTTCCTTTGCGGTATTCCAGACATACGTCTCACCTGATGTTTTGCGAGATATTTCCTTAAGAAAGCAATAACCAAAATAGAAAAACATACTTTAAAAAAAATATCGAAGGAAGAGAAGTTGGCTTAGTAGAAATTGAGTGACTAGAGGTGGGATTTCGGGCCGCCCAGCCCGGCTCGGCCCGAGCTCGATGGGCCATTTCAAAAATTCGGGCCGGGTCGGCCCAAATTTTTGAAATGTAAGCCCGACCCGGCCCGTGGGCTTAGAGCGGGCCGGGCCCGGCCCGGCCCGGCCCAATTTTTAAAATTTTTATTTAATTTTTTTATTATTTGTAATTTTTGAAAAAATTTGTATATTTTTGATAATTTAATAATTTATCTTAATATTTTATCTTAGATAAAATATAAAAACTTTTATACTTTGTTATAAAAATTTTGTTATACTATTTCTATTAATTTTTATATTTATATTTATATTATAATTGCTTAGTTAGTACTTAATAATTATAATATTAGTTAGTTAGTTAACTTAATATTATAATTAAACTTTTAATTTTAGTTATTTAAGATTATAATTAAACTTTTATTTTTTTAATTTTTAATTTATTTTATATATATATATTTTTTAATTATTTTTTTATTTTTTTAAATAATGGGCGGGCCGGACCGGCCCATTGGGCTTAAACATTCGGGCCGGGCCTAAAAGGAGAGCCCGGCCCGGCCCTTACTATAGGGCCTGGCTTTTATCGGGCCGACAAAATGCGGGCCGGGCCGGGCCCAAATTACGGGCCGCGGGTCGGCCCGTTTGGCCTGGCCCAAATTCCCATTTCTATGAGTGACATATTTTATCTGAAGCATGTCAATTACCTAATACAAATGCAACTTCCATGGCACAGAAACCATGGGTTCCGGGTTAAACAAGTTCATGGCAAGTATAACCTACAATTAAGCCCCTTAACAACAAACATGTGCTTATATACTGGTAGCCGACAATATATATCGGGTAACTAACTCAACAATCGGATTATAATACAATCTATGTTAATTTGATGTATACATCATAGCCTACTGGGGATGAAAGTTGCACATAAACCGGGATATAAACTTGTAAAAAAAGTCCGCAACCTGAAAAAAAAAAAAAAAAAAAAAAGTCCCTTAATGTATCGGTTGCAAGACAGATAACTCAATGAAAAATGAACACAAAACCAGTTTAAGGCAGCACATAATCGGGTTCTGGTTTAAGATTGCAAAATATGCTAAAAGTGAACCCAAATCATTCCTAAGGTAGCAAATGAAGTTACAAGTGATCCAAATCTGGTTTAAGATTGCAAAACTTGCTAAAAGTCAACCCAAAACATGGGTAAGGCGGCAAATGAAGTTACAAATGACCCAAATCTGGTTTGAGATGGCAAAACATGCTAAAAGCGAACCCAAATCATGCCTAAGGCAGCAAATGAAGTTACAAGTGACCCAAATATGCTAAAAGTGAACCCAAATCATGCCTAAGGCAGCAAATGAAGTTACAAGTGACCCAAATATATTTAAGATTGCAAAACATGCTAAAAGTCAACCCAAAACATAGGTAAGGCAGCAAATGAAGTTACAAGTGACCCAAATCTGGTTTAAGATTGCAAAATATGCTAAAAGTGAACCCAAATCATACCTAAGGCAGCAAATGAAGTTACAAGTGACCCACCCAAATTTAGTTTAAGATTGCAAAACCTGCTAAAAGTCAACCCAAAACATGGGGAAGGCAGCAAATGAAGTTATAAGTGACCCAAATCTGGTTTAAGATTGCAAAACATGGGTAAGGCAGCAAATGAAGTTGCAAGTGACCCAAATTTGGTTTAAGATTGCAAAACCTGCTAAAACTCAACCAAAAACATGGCTAAGGCAGCAAATGAAGTTACAAGTGACCCAAATCTGGTTTAAGATTGCAAAACATGCTAAAAGGGAACCCAAATCATGCCTAAGGCAGCAAATGAAGTTACAAGTGACCCAAATTCGATTTAGGATTGCAAAACATGGTTAAAGTGAACCCAAGACATGTGTAAGGCAGCAAATGCACAAACTAGTGACCCAAAACGTCCTTTAGGATTACAAAACATGTTAAAAGTGAACTCAAAACAACCTCAAGACAGCAAATTCACTAACTAGTGACCAAAATCTGGTTTAGGATTGCATAACATGCTAAGAGTCAACTCAAAACATGTTCAAGATAGCAAATTCACTAACTAGTGACCAAAATCTGGTTTAGGATTGCATAATGTGCTAAAAGTGAACCCAAAACATGTGTAAGGCAGCAAATGCACTAACTAGTGACCCAAAATGTCCTTTAGGATTGCAAAACATGCTAAAAGTGAACCCAAAACGTCCTCAAGACAGAAATGAACTAATTAGTGACGCAAATCTAGGTTAGGATTGCAAAACATGCTAAAAGTGAACCCAAAACATGTGTAACGCAGCAAATGCACTAACTAGTGACCCAAAACATCCTTTAGGATTGCAAAACATGCTAAAAGTCAACCCAAAACATGTTCAAGACAGCAAATTCATTAACTAGTGACCCAAAACCGGTTTAAAAGTGCAAAACATAGCACAAGTAAACCCAAAACATGTGTAAGGCAGCGAATGCACTAACTAGTGACACAAAACTGGTTCAAGAGTGAAGCTCGTTGCACGTTGTTTTTGTTTGACCGACCCATCAGGAAACAATTCCTGATCTCCTATAGAATTAGTCTTAGTAGTGATTCCGTCAAGATATCGAGTAGTTCACATAGATCGATCATAGGCCTGCTTGTGCTGTGGTGGTAGTACTATTTGATCAGTATATCGTAAATGAGCAAATGCCCTGACTATTCACGAAGCCACATCACTATGGGAAAAGAAAGGGGCTCCATCGAGCTCTTTGGAGAACGCCCAGGAATAACAACAACTCTATTATTGTACTGCAATTGGTGTGCTTTGCCATCTTAACGCTCTTGAGTGCGAAATCCCATTCCTTCTTTTCTCCCCACTTGCATTAGTAGAGGTGAAAAAAGACCATTCTACTGAGCTGGTACTATCTAGTACGATAGATAATTCTTGCCCTTATCCTTTATGAATTTAGTCTGCGTCGTGTTCTCATTCAGCTTTCCAGCCCCAATGTACTTCTTGTTACCTATTTGAGAGAGATTGGAACTCAGACTTGCTGGTGCTCCTATCTTGGGCTTGCCCTTTGAATAATGCATCGAACTCGGCTTCCAACTAGCGTACTAGAATATGTGATTTATGAGATCTGAAGCTGGCAAGAGATAACGAGGGTGAGCTAACTCCAAAAACCCGTCCTCAGTTTAGATTGTAGGCTGCAACTCGCCTACATGAAGCCATAATCGTTAGTAATTGCCGGTCAGCCAACAGCTGCCTTTGGCACGAAAGGAAAGGTGTTCCATAGCATCTGGGGCTGGGGCCTTGTTCTGATTACTACAATTAGTGTAGCACCTTTATTTTCAGGGCTTACTTCAAAGAGTACCGCAGTTATTTTTGAGTATAATCCTGGTATGTTATTTTGTAATCCTCAGGATATGATACCTTCCACCGGTTCTGGAGCCAACGGGTTTTGAATGACCTCCCTCTCATGCTTAAAAAAGTGGGTTAAGGTTTCCAGTGGGCCCCCTTCTCTTGTTTTCCCTTTAAGTGACAAGGGAGGTGAGCCGCTCCAAGCCGAAAGTGATAGCGAATCCCGAACTTACCCACGCTCATCCAAACCGGCCTCAAAAAGCGATTGGAAAGCGAAGCCCTTCCTTCTAATCCAAGCTGGCGGAGCCTCTTTTTTGTTGAGGCGGTTAATCCTATTCCGATATTATAGAATGATCGAACATGGAATGCGCTGTTATCGGCGTAAAGAAGGAAGAATTCTTGGCTATCTCTAGTTACCCGAAGGCCTACTTCTCGTTCCCCAATCCCAATGGACAAACCCCCGGCCTAGAAGATAGATTATCAAAGGAAAGTAAGGTGTACGCTCTTTATGGGTGGGGAATCCGCGGCCTCATCTTAATCTTCTAGTTTTCGCCCTTTTAGTTTTCCGCGGACTCTGCTCTTAGAGTCGATTCCTATTCTCTAAGAGAAAGCATGTAAGCCCTTAAAAGAAAAGCTTTGAAGCAGAGACTATTGGTAGTGATATAAATGTAAACATGGTAAAAGTGAATCCAAAACATGTGTAAGGTAGCAAATGAACTAACAAGTGAAACAAATCTGGTTTAAGAGTGTAAAACATGTTAAAAGTGAACCTAAAACATGTGTAAGGCAGCAAATGAACTAACAATTAGCAAAATCTGGTTTATGACTGCAAACAAACCTAAATATTCACGCACAAACCAAGTTATGCTCATCACATTACAAAAAAATTGACAGAAAAACCGGCTTTAAGCATGCAAATAGGATAAAATGATGAATAAACCCCACGGGTTCAGCAGTCAAAATCAACACAAAACCCCACATAAGACCAGTTTGGACATCCATACTTAACATAAACACTATGTAAAATCGGTTTCATCATCCAAAATAAAAAAATTCTTCAACAAAAATCCAGTTTCGGGATCGACACCGACTTAACAGAAAAATCATGTGGGTAAATCTGGTAGGACATACAATCAACACATATGAAAATGAAACTAGTTTGTTTGAGAATTAAGGGAAGAAATTATACTAGGATTACCGAGTTCGAGCCGGAGGATGAGTATACAGTGGCAGATGTCGGATTAGGGCAGGAATTAACAGGTCGGCGAGATGATTTCTGAACTCGGAAATAGTGGGTAATCAGCCCAAGGGTTCGCCTTCGGTTCGCATACCCCAACCGGCGCCGCATCTGCTTCACGGGGAGTGGGTGAAGCCAAAAGATCAATGATATAAGCAAATGGGAGAGATGAAGGATGACCAGTAAAGGAGCTCCTGCTAAACAGCAGATGGTCGAGGGGTTGGGGGGCACAGGCAATAGCGCCACTGACAGCAGCACATGGGTGCCGGTAAGGAGGAACACGAGATTGGTGAACAGGAGCCCAGGCACGGGTGAGACAGAATAGCAGAGGGGACTGGGTGCATAGTAAACTAAGTTTGGTTTACTGTGCAATGGTTCAAAGTGAGGTTGTTGTTAGACTAACATCCCAAACAACATCAGTTGGGACTGAACTCAAAAAACTGAGTTCCAATTGAGTTGCCAAACACCTCTTAAATGAATTAAAAGAACCATTTTGAGCCAATTTTTTTTTTAATTTTATTTTAGCCTTCTGTTTTAAGAAAATGTTTGAACGCATAATCCAAATCTTAAAATTATAATCCACTTTTTTTCTTTTTCCCTCAACTTCACTATTTATATAATTTTATAATTCAAACTTTAGAAGTCCACAATTTTACATAAACAAGTCCACACGAGACAAACGAAACACACAATTTTGTAATTCAGCTTCATTATTCATATAGTTTTGTAACTCAAACTTTAAAAGTCCATAACTTTGCATAAATAAGTCGGTTCGTCAACTCGAACCTAAAATTTTCATCTCAGTTTTTGTCTTTTTCTGAAAAAGTTTTTTGTATTTTATGAAAAGTCAACAAAAATTACTATTGAAACTTAAAATTTCCAACTCAAACTGGTGAACCAAACGGAGCTTAAATGATATATATATTTTTTTAAATTATATAAAATTTTGAGACGAACGAAATAAGTTTCACATTAATATTTTTTTCAAACACATTTTAAGTTTTTACACTCTTTAACTCCAACAATTCAAATATCTCGATAAAATATAATAAATTCAAACTCAAATTTTACCACTCAAACACCAAACACATGCTTCTTCTTCTTTTCTTCTTCTTCTTCTTCTACTTCTTCTTTCCTTTTTTGAAAACAATAACTATTTTTCATGCCCTTAAAGCACACCCACCCCAATCGGAGAGATGCACCACAGGCAGGGATTTTATGTTTTACTGTTTTCTTCGAACCACTCTTGTTTATTATTATTATTTTTTTCATTCTAAAATGCCATTAAAATGTGCCAACATAACCAACCCCATCATATAGATTCACCCTCGGAAAGAGCAATCAACGACAAGGAAAAGCTTAACACAGGAAAGAGAAACAGGACCATTGCCAAGAAGTACCGATCACCAATAGAAACAGGGAAACGAAAGAACCAAAAGACACAAACTAGGAGAAAAGCGCCCAACAGCAAAGAGAATGGTCTAGGCTATGGGTAGTTTTTTTTTTTTTTTTTCAATGGAGCTCGCCGGTGGCTTCCCAGTCGACAGAAACTGCTGAGGATTGTCGGCACGGGCTCAAGGTTGAACGATGGGGAGTAGATGGTTAGGTGAGAGATATCTAAGACTCGTTGTCGGCTGATGAAAGCAAGATCAAATGGGTGGCAGCACTACGAAATGGACACGCTATTAGGTAGAAGGGCACCGACAGGGAGCGGGGCACCGGCTTAGAGCAAGATGCTGGATGGAGTAAACATTCTCTAATCTCTCTATTAAGAGATGAACCCTATAAGATGCTTGTTTTGCTGGGCCTTCGTTATTGGGCCCTATCACATTTTCTTTTTCAGAAAACATTTATTTACTAAATTTTAAGGGTTATTACTTTAATTTCAAGTGTAACTTGGTAATTGTACATTCAACATCCCAACTTCCATTGTGAGTGAGCACCACTTGCCATTTTCCGTTAAATATTTAACTAAGGGGGAAAATGTGCAAATATTTCAAAATTCAAGAGGAACGAATGTTATAAATTGGAATTCAGGGCGCAGTTTGTGACAAGATCAAATGTTCAAGGGAAAATTTTGAATTTTTTTTTAATGAGTGTGATCATATTTGTACTCAAAATTCATGAAATCATAGCCTCCGTTTAGTAAGTTAGTTGAAGATAAAAATTTTAAATTGGAGTTGGTTGGATTTTTAAAAATTAGTTATAAATTTTGTTGATTTTTCAGAAAAAGACAAAAATTAAGATGAAAAAGTACAGTTTAATTGGAGTTAAACTTATTATCAAACAAAGTTGTAATCTATATTTCATAGCTTTATCCTAAAGTAAAATTACATTATACCTAATAAAAATTATGCATATCCCATAATCACTATAAATAGAAATATTTACTCTTTTCTTTTAACGTAAAATAGGATATTGAATTTCCTAAAAAAAAAAAAAAAAGGAATTATATACCTTTAATTAGAATTTGATGTGATACATATCTTTATTGTTCCGTTATGCCTGCAACTGCGTAATATTTTATATTTTTTAAGAAATAAAATATATAATTTATTACATCTACCAATAAAATAATAACTCTCTTCTTTTAAACAGTCATTTTGTTTTGTTTTTTTCCTTTATTTCCTCCACTACTTCTAGGGGTGTTCTTCAGATCTGTGAATCTGCTCAATTTGTCCAATCTGGTAGATTGGATTGGATTCAAAGACTAATAGATTGATAATAGATTTAGATTTTTCCAATTTGAAAGCTAGAAATTGAATTACAAATTGATGATTTTCGGCTTGGCTCGGCTAGCAAATAATAGGTTGTGATCTAGTGACGGCATACACGAGCTTGTGTTATGAGCAACGATAATGAATGTCATGATTTGACAATTGGTGGATCACATTGGGTAGGGAGCGGCGACATGGGTTTGCCGATGGCCATCCCTACCTCTTGACATATCCCTCAACCTCCTTACACCTTTGTTGCCATCAAAAACTCGTCTCTTCTCCATGCCCATCGTTGAGCATCTTGTCCCACTTTACGGATGTTGGCCATTTTGTTTCGTCGTGGGTCTTGCCAGCATGCTCACCATTTGTTTTTTTTTTTTTTTGGATTTTTTTTCATAGGGATGGTTTTTCTGTGGAGGTTGGGGCTCTTGGCACCATCAATCGAGGAAGGTGAGGAATGGTCAAAGGAGGAGACAAACCCATTATCAAGTTTTTGAAACCATAGAGATTTAATTATATGTTAGAGAATTTTTACACCATCCACGGTTTGGAACAACCTTTCCATATGGTAGAGGTATCCCACCTACATAGGGCTGTTACCTTGCTTACTTTATTAAATACTTATCTTACTCATTCATGAAAAAGTACTGAAAATTTTTTTTTCAAACCTTATACTTATATATATATATACAAGTACATACTTAATTAAGAAATATGGTTCAAACCTTTATAACATATCTCGTACTCATACGAATTATTATATACCCTCAAACTCAAATCACATAATACAATAAAATTTTGAAACACATAGCAGTGTCCAACCCAAATTTCATAGTCTGCAGTGTCATCTCCATAGTCTTGTATCATATATTACTGATATGCTATTTACCTACAGTATAAACGTAAGTCATGAGCTTTCGCTCAGCAAGTACAACTTATTATCTGCAAAACAATCTTAACAAAGATATGTAGATCTATTTATGCTTTCTTATCAAATCCTTTATGCTTCTTTATGTTAGCATCTTTTTGGTCTCCTTACATAACATAAGTGTACATACCGTGACGCACAGCCATGGAGTGGTTGGGGCGGCCAGTCCAATCCAACTCAAATCATAGACCAAACCCGACCTAGAGCGGGTCGGTACGACACAAGGTAATTTGCTTGCCATTATATTTAAAAACTTGTTCTTATTTTGAAATATATTTAAAAAATCATTTCATACATGGAAAACCATTCCATACTTGAAAAACAATTTCTTACTTGAAACTTGATCTTATTCTTACCATGTGATTCATCATTAATAGGCATGCTTCATGATGCCATACTAGTACAATATAAATCATATGCATCACATACATGAATGCATGAGCTTTGAAAAACATGCGAAGTAGTAAAACAATTTACCTATGTTGTAGGCGGAATTGTACTTACAGGTTAGGCTATATCCTGGGTTTGTTGCTTCAATAGGTTGCAACAACAGGCTATGTTCCTGTTTCCCAAAAAGAGACGTAAGATAAGGATTATCTTATCTTACCATAAATCTTTACATTCAATGCTAGTATCTTAACCAACATTCATCAGTAACCCTAGTTACATGTCCCCCACATACTACAATGATATCTTATTCGGTTACTAAATGTAACCCTAAGGCATATGACCTAATTGTAATCAAACAGTATCTTATTTGATTACTTAATGTAACTTGGGATACAATGCCCAATTATACTTAAATAGTATCTTATTGCGTTACTATTAGTAACCTTGAGTATAAGCCCAATCATACTTAGACCCATACCTTATTAGGTTACCATTGGTAACCATGGGTTTTAGGCCCAACCCAATAGCTTAGGTATCCTATCCGGTTACCAATGATCATCATTTTGTAAATGTGTTTTCAAAATAATTTTGGCCCATTTACTTATTTTTCTCTTTTCTTAACAAGACTTGTCTACTTTTTTTTTTTTTTCTTTTAAAAGCCTTTTGTAAAACTGAAATATTCTTTGAACAAGAATAATAAAACTGTAAAATTCTGAAACCCATCTTTGAAAATAGTCCATAAGTTTGGTTATCAGTGCATGTGTAGGAATTGCCTGCTCATGCACTGTTTTGAAAATCCTGTGCAGAAATTTCTTGTTTCTTACTCAGTTTTTTAAGATCCAATTTTATCTTAAAATTTGTTTTGAATTTGAAAAAGTTTTCTTAATGAAAGTTGTAGATCTCAAAAAACCCTACAACTTTTGTTCTTTACTTAAAACACAATTCTACCTTTAACCTATCCGTTTTTCTCTTTGAAACCTCTTGGCTGTGCACACTTGCCTGATCAGACCAATCTCAAGTTTTGATAAACACAGAGGCCTTTGGAGCCTTATTTTTAAAAACTGTCCATTATGTCCCCCTAGGATTTTCGATTCTCTACAACTTTGTAGTTTTGACTTTTTCCAAATTCGGCTTCTAAATGTCTCAAAATTCAATTTCCAGGTTACTACCCAGTTTAATCAGAAACTGGCAGTTTTTATCTTTGGTTGATTTTTACATAAAATTACGCACACCCTACCTCAAACGGTTGAAACCGTGAGCCTGCGGCAAACATACAGCACGTTACGTATGGTTTCCATCATCATACATTGGTTTCTCATCCTTACAAATGGTATCCTTCACCAAATTAGGGTTTTGGGTTAAATTTAACCATCCATTCATCATACATCATCATCCCCATTATCATTCATGCAATATCTCTTTTGAGTATGTGGGGACATATTACAAACATATAATAGGCATTCACACACACTACATAATTTCTAACACATAGTATCACAAACATGAATCAAATCATAAATCAAGACCACTAAAACCTAATCAAGCACATATCAAGCAACCTAGGCTATTGTACGAAAAATAAAAGGTAAGCTTATGCTCTTACATACCCAATATGAAATAAACTTAAACTTTTGAATCATAACTTAATTGAATTGCTTAAAGGGTTTAGGAAGGTTACCATTAAGCCTTGAGAATGGTTCTAAGTCTTGAATGAAAAATTTCCCTCATTGCTTTTCTTCCTCAAAAATCCAACCCCCTCTTTTTTTTTTCTTTGGCTTCGGTTCCTAGGGGAGGGAGAAAGTTGAGAATGAACTAGAAAGTTAGGGGTGTAACTAAATGGTCCAACACTTTCCCATTATTATCTATTTATATGTGAAAATTAATTTCTTTTTAGAATTATTTTTGTTCCTAAAATTGCGTATCTAACCCGAAAGATAAAATTTTTGCTAAGCAATCCATTGAGGTGGCCGGCCATCAAGGGTGCCATTTTGCATTCAATAAATGTATAATTATCCACTAAATTTTTAATTCAAAAAAATTTCTTGTTTATCTTGAATGAGGTATCACCCACTAAGACCATGTTTGGCACTTATCTTAATATGCAGTCCATTTTCTTAATAACTCAGATAGTGCTAATATTGTTTTCAACTAATAACAGTACAGTTATACTGGACTGCAGTCCAGAATTTATTTGCACTTAACTGGACTGTGTGTATGTTTTTCTTAGGACTTGAAGCCACTTAGTCTTTATTGCTTTAAATATTGTGCTTGATTTTTCTAAAGTGGTCTCGTACCTTATTCTTATATTTCCATCTATGATGATGGTTTGTTGTAGTATAATTTCCATACTGCTTGCTTTACTGCAGTAGCGTCATAATCATGCCTTGAGTCATTCTGGTGAAACGTTGACTGGAATAAAATCATAAATTTTTATTCTGCTTTTTTCTTCAAAAGGCCTAATACTTGGCTAAGCAAACTATTATTGAGTCTTATAAGGCTATAAGAACTCAAATACAATCTGATAAAATCAAATAATACATTTTACATAAATATTTATATTCCTTAGTAAGGAAATTATGAATCAGCAAAAAGGGCGACTATTACAAGAGGTCCCCTATATTTAAAGAAATGATGGTTTTATTGGCACACCTCTCTTGATTTTGCACACATCCTATTTATTAAATTCTTTAATGATAAACAAAACCCTTAAACAAAATGATATAAAAAGACAACAATAATACACATACTTTCATAAATAAAAATTTATCATTAAAAAAGAAACTCAATTGCATTATTATTATTATTATTATTTCCACACACGCACATATCAAATTCCTAAATAAATAACTTTTGATTACTACTACTTTGAAACTAGAAAAAAAAAAAAACCCTAAAATTCACACTAATTTTTATTCCTCAAAGAGTAATCCAAAAAATTTTGAGGTTTGGTAACTGTTGTAGTTGTCGTTGCTTTTTTTTTTTTTTTTTTACTCTCTCTCACTGTATACTTTTTATGTTGCAGCTGATTTTAATTTCTTTGTGTGTGTATATATATTTTTATGTATTGTTTGTTGGCTTTTTTTTATTTTTGTTTATTTATTTTTGGTTCTACATGGTTGTTCATCGGTTTTTTCTTCAATTCTTCCGGCTTTTTATGTCGTTGTTTTTTCATTAAATATGTGTGTATGTCACATGTTGTTGTTGTTGTTGTTTTTTTTTTTTAAATATTCTTGCAAAATTGCTCTTTTAATTTATTGTAATATATGAATATGTTATTTTATTATTTATATGAATATGTTATTTGAAGTGGTAAAGGACTTTTTATTCTATATAGTAGTTAGTGGGGGTTTTGAAGATGAAAGAAGTATGTATTAAGTAAATTTAGTCATTTCAAAATTTAAGAGACCGAGAGGGAATTCATTTAGAAAGGGGTGTGGAGAGTAAAACCACGCTTAAAGAAATTAAAGAGAGAGCAAAAAGTAGCAAGGATTTTTTTTTTTTTTTTTGGTTGAAAAAGAAAGGTAGCAAGTTAACCACAGGATTAAGGAGAGAATTTGTATGTTTAGCCAACCAAAAAAAAAAAAAAAAAAGGGAGAGAATTTGTAGAGGTGGGAATTTGGGCCGGCTCAAACGGGCCGGCCCGCGGCCCGTAATTTTGGCCCGGTCGGTGGCCCGGCCCGGCCCGAATTTTATGAGCCCGGTAAAAGCCCGGCCCGATAGTAAGGGCCGGGCCGGGCTCTCCCTCTAGGCCCGACGGGCCAGGCCGGCCCGGCCCAAAAATTTAAGCCCAATGGGTGGCCCGGCCCGCTCACTATTTAAAAAAAAAAACTTTTAACAAAGTATCCTTATTTTTTAACAAAGTATAAATTTTTTTTATTTTTTATCTACGATAAAATATTAAGATAAATTATTAAATTATCAAAAATATACAAATTTATTCAAAAATTATAAATAAAAAATAAAATTAAATAAAAATTAAAAAAATGATTCGGGCTCGGCCCGATCTTGGCCCGACCCGCTCTCAGCCACGGGCCGGGCCGGGCCTATATTCCAAAACTTCGGGCCAGGCCGGGCGGGCCAGGCCGGGTTGGCCAGGCCCGAAGTTTTGGAATGGCCCGTCGGGCTCGGGCCGGGCCGAGCCGGGCGGCCCGAATTCCCAGGTTTGAGAATTTGTATTAGATGATAGATGGTATTCTGAAACGCGGAAGACCTCAAAAAACGACATGGTTTCAAAAACATTTAATTCATTAATAACATGATTTTTCTCTAGAAAATTAGAGTAAGTGATTTATAATAATTATCTAATCTAATAGATAATCAAACTTTTTTTTAATTAATTAAATGACCTAATATTTATATTTTGTTTAATCAATTTATATTTTTCCCAAACACCTCCCCCCTCTCTCCTTTCTCTCTCTCCCAACTTTCTTTTTCTCACTTTGCCCATTTTTCTCTTGGTTATCGTTGTGTTTTTCTTAGTGTTTGTTTGATTTCAGTTCATTTTTTGAATTACAATTGAAATTTGAATGTTTGTTTTTGTTTTTCGTTTGCATTTTTTTTTTGGTGAATTTTGATTTTAACTTAGGTTTTATGCAAGATTATTGGTTTATCTTTTTGCTTTTGCTTGTTTTATTTTCTCTTCACTTTTGGTTTCTATGATTTTCTGAGTTTTTTTTAATCAATTTTGAAAAAAAAATTGTTTCGATCCATTTTTTTTCATTGTTATGTGTTTTCATGTGTTTCTGATATGTTCATGAACAATCAATGATTAATTGAGGATCAATCAATTAACCATTAGTTAATAATGGTTAATTAGTGATTAACTTTCATCTCAGACTCCTCCAAAATTGACATATCCTTTTACACTCGTTTAGCTATTGATTATGCTAGAGTCAATCATTGATTGACCATTAGGTAATCAAATGATTAATTAGAGTCAATTAATGATTGATTATTAATTAATTAGTGATTAACTAATTATCAGTTATTGATTACTAAAATTTGTAAGTTATATTATTATATTCAGTAATTTACCGATAATCAATCAGTGATTTATTGATAGGTGATCAATGATTAATCAATGATCTATTAATGATTAACTATAAAATATATAGTCCGATTGACCATTTATAAAATTGATTAATTATTCTAAAAAAGATTTTTAATTAATTTTTAAAAATTTAAATAATTTATTAAAAAACTTATTAAAAAAAGTATTTAGCCATAAACTCTTCTTCTTTTTCTTTCAGGCGAAGCAAAAAAAAAAAAAAAAAAAAAAAAAAACAAAGAAAAGAAAACCCCTTGCTTTTCCTCCTTCCCAAACAAACCAGTCCAAAATTCACGGAAAGATAATTAGGAGAGAAAGAGAGAGAGAGAGATGGTGTTGAACAGCAAAGTGGTGTTGGGGGTAGCAAACGTATCGGCAGATGCATGGCAATACATAGCTTGCAATCCAGAGCGATTGACTACTCACCAAGTTCTCGACCTCCTCTTCTGCCTCCCTTTTCGTCTCGTCCGCCGCCTCTTCCTCTCTCTCTCCTCCCGCTCCGATTGATCTCTCTCTCCCTCCCTCAAAATATGTGTATGCAGACATATATAAATATACATGTATGTATATTCTGTTTGTTGATTTTACCCATTTTGTAAATTACTCTTTTCCATTTTGCGGCAAAATGTATGGGAACCTCTATTTCCTTCTCTCTGTGTCTTTCATTTCATGTAAATTAATACCGACTGAATTTTTCTCTTTCTATGTAACCTTCTAATTGCTGAATTTGATGTCTTAATCTTTAATTGAATTGATCACTTACTCATTTTTGTTTTTACTATTTGTTCACTGTTATTTTTACTTTTCCCCCCTTAGAATATTTATTTTTTGGCTTCTTGTGAATTATTGAATTACCTGCCACCTGCTGTCAACTTCGAAGGAAAAAAAAAAAAAAACCACCTCAGAGGAGAGAGAAAAAAAAAAAAAAAGGAGAAAAAGAAAAAAGAAGTAGATTGCAAAGAAGAGGGGAGAGAGAGAGAGAAAGAGAGGGAGTGATTTTTTGGTAGCTGCAAAATGGGAACTTTGAAAGCGGTGGTTCTCGTCACTGGAGAGAACAATATCAGAGGCTCTCTTCAGTTTGTCCAAGATCCCAATGGTCTCTCTCTCTCTCTTGTTCTGGTTCTTTCTTTCTTTTTTTAATCAGTTAATTTAATAGAGGGATAATAATATTGAAAAACAGGGCCAACCCATGTGAAAGGAAGGATAGGAGGTCTGTCTCCAGGCCTTCATGGCTTCCATATTCACGCGCTTGGCGATACCACCAATGGTTGCAACTCCACTGGTACTCTCTTCCTCCTTCTTTCTCTCTCTAAGAATTCACAATTTCAAGATCTTTTAACTTCTCTATTTTATTTTCGTTTTCCGTTTTCAAATTAGGACCTCATTTTAATCCATTGAAGAAGGACCATGGAGCTCCTGCAGATGAGGAGCGTCACGCCGGGGATTTGGGTAACATCCTTGCGGGCCCAGATGGTATGTAACAATTAATAATGCATATATATATATTTACATATATATATTCTCTTTATCTCAATAAAAAGAATTAATTTTTAGGATTAAAATTATGAAATTGTCGTGCTTCTTGTAATTTTGAGTTTTGTCTTTCTCAGGAGTTGCTGAGGTTTCGATTAAGGATTGGCAGGTAATGAAAATGAATATTGCAAAAAATCGATCATTTATATTCTGTAGAAATGACTGTTAGGATGAATGTGATAGGATTAAGTTTTCTGCCAATATCTGAAACTTTTGTGTTGTCAATTTTGGTTTGAAATTGAATATTCTAAATTATGCATATCCTTTTTTTTTTTTTTTTTGGGCGGGGGGGGGGGGGGGGGGGGGGAGGGGGTTCAATTTTCTAGATTCCATTAAGTGGGCCTCATTCAATACTTGGGAGGGCAGTTGTTGTGCATGCTGATCCTGATGATCTTGGCAGAGGTAATATCTTTAACTTGGTAAATTCGAGTCCAGCTAGGTTGATGCCAATATATATATGTATATATGTTTATATATATTAGGGTCCTCTCTTCTTTGTTTTTCCAGATTGTTCAAACCAAACTTTCTAGTGCGAGTTAATATTACAGGAAAAGGAACAATAATATGTTCTACTGCATACACTAAACTTAAAATGGCTTTTTTTTTTGGTTGTTCGTTTTGCTTTGTAATAAGAAACAGAAACTTCTTAAAAGAATTCAAACTTAGAGGACTGGCTTTTCTCAAGCAATTGGAATGAAGAATTTATGTTTTGCTTTTAAACCTGTGGCTATGATAGTGTATTAGATGAGATTTGAACATAAATGGCCTTTCTTTAAGAAGTTTTTTAATCAAATGGCCACAGTTTTGTAAAATTAGGAAAATGGCCCCCCCCTCCCCCTCCCCAACCCTCCTTTTTTTTTTTTTTATATATTTTTTAAAGGTCAATCAATTTAACGAAAGTTAATGTATTTTTCATTGAGCGTGGTTAATCATTGATTAACAGTCATTTTCCTAAATTACAAAAATTTCAGCCATTTACTTTAGTAAACACCCATTTATTTTAGCAAGTGTTTAAAGACTGCCTATCTACCTAATTTTTCCATAATATGCCTGCGTTATCCACAAATTTAGCTTTTGGGCCATAGATTCCTTTTGGATTGACATAATTAAAAGATAATTCATTATGAAAATTTATGGGATAGGCCTTCAGTTATTTGGTTTCATCTTTCAATTGTGCAATCATACATTCTGAAACCAAATAAAAAGATTCTTTGGTTATGTTTCCTGTTCTCTCATTATGATGTCCAACTATAAACTTCTGAATTGCAAATAACAAATAGTAGGAATCAATGAGGAACTGAATCCTACAACAACAAACATAAGGGGAGTATATCTTGAACATTAAGTAGACTACAACGACTAAAGTTTACTAATAGAGGGAAAGACAAAAGAAGGTTAATGGAATTCCGAGATGTTCAAGTTGGGTCTAGTTATGAAAGGCCTAGGAAAAGGGGGGTTTGCAGGATTTAATAATGAAGACAATTTCTTCTTCTACCCAAGCAAATTGGTATCAGAGCCAAGCTTTTGGGGGTAGAAGTATTGGAGTTTAGATAGAAGTTTCAAGATATGTTACCAAGAATCGTGGGTTTAGCCTAACTTTTATATTTTCGTAAATTAAAAAGCCACAATTGTATCATTATGAAGGGTTCTAGTTTACCCGTAGTATTTTCTAGCTTGATGATGTGGAGAAGGGTTAGTTTCTTTAAATCTAGTAGCTTTGTTGGTCTATCTAACAAATCTTCCCTACTGAGAAAATACTCATTTTCTTAAGGCAGAATGGTTTGGATTCCTTATAAACTATCTCAAAATCTGCCCTTCTGAAGACACTGTTCATCCTTGTAAAGTGAGAAAACCCTTTGATTTCATCTCTATCATTCAAAGCCTTTAGTAAAACTGGTACGTAGAGCCAGTAGAAAAAAATTGGTATGGCAAGCTTTAAGGGCTTGTTGATCCCAAACTTTAGAAGAGAATGTGGATGGCAAGCCTTCCTTTCAAATTTTGAGTTTGAAATACAATTCATACAAGGAGAAAATAATTCCTTGCATGATTTCTCACACGAGAGTTTTTACAAGATTCTCAGCTATATTCTAAGTGGTCGAACTTGGCTTGGCTTGTAGCTAAAGCCACTTTTACATGAAGATATTTGATTCCACAGGCTGTTGAAAGCAATTCAACTGACGTAGAAAGAATCTTCTTTTATTTTATTTTATTTTATTTTTATTTTAAAGGAAATTACCTTTTTAACGGTAATTTTTCCTATATAATTATATTTTCTGCCACTTTGCAAGGATGACATCTTTGTAATTCTTGAATTCCGACAAAATATGCACTCTAAGTTGCTTAGTTGATCAAGGCTCCCTGCTAGAACGTGGTTAACGTTTCCGACAAGATGCCTTAGAATGGAATAGATAAGTGTATTTACTAAATTTCTTCCATGATGGGCTTTTGCCCCAATTGCCCTTGCTCATTGTGATTCTATAGACGTACTTTTGATTTGGCAAGACTGTTTTCTGATAGTTGAAGAAACAAATTTGTACAACTATTTTCTTCAATTACACGTTTGTGGCTTCAATTGTAACTCTCGGAGTTTCTTTTTTTGAAATCCCCGACTATACTAAAAGAGGCGGTTTTGGATCTGATCACAGAAGGGTCGTCCAAAACGCTGACCCTCAAATGTCATTTTTTATTTGCTTCTTCTTCTTCTTCTTCTTTTCTTTTTCTTTTCTTTTTTTTTTTTCCCTTTAAATTTTATTTTTATTCTGGCTTTGAATAAAATAGCTCATGTTTGGTGCTAAGGTTTGGATGCAAAAATTACAACTCAATTTTTGTTTTTGTCTAAAAATTAACTTCAGTTTCACTATTCACAGTTTTTTTTTTGCTTTTTTTTTTTTTTGGGGTAAAAGTTTCACTATTCATAGTTATGGGCATGTTTGGGACTCCATATTGTAATATATTATGTTGTATACTTGTATTGTATTGTTGTTATTCTGTATGATGTTTGGTTTTGCACTATACTACTATATAATACTACAAATACGATGTTTGTTTGCCATCGTATTGTATTGTATTAAGAATTGAGCTTTTAAAAGACAAAATTTCGGTCATGACCCTAGTACCGGAGTCGGGTTTTGGGATGGGGGCCGAAGTCAAGTTTCGTGACCCAGGTCGGGGTTAGGATTTGGAATCAAGGTCAGAGCTGGGGTTGAATTTCGGGAGGGTTTTGGGTTGGGTTTCGTAGTTGAGTTCGGGTTCGGGTTTGGGTTTGGGGTCGGGTTTCGGGATCGAGTTCGGGGTTGGGTTTCGAGATAGGGGTCGAGGTTGGGTTTTGAGGTCAGGGTCGGGGTCGGGTATTAGAATGGGGGTCAGGGTCGAGGTCAGGTTTCGGGGTGGCAATCAGGTTTAGGTTTCGAGGTTTGGGTTGATGTTGGGTTTTAGGGCGGAGGTTAGGGTTGAGGTTGGGGTTGGGTTTCGGGATCAACATTGGGTTTTGGGGTCCGGTCGAGGTTAGATTTTGGGAGAGGGATCGGGGTCGGGTTTCAAGATGGGGGTTGGGGTTGGGTTTCGGGATCGCATCAGGTTTCAAGGTCGGGATCGGGTCGGGTTTTGGACCCTGACCGGGAAATCTTACTCGTCCCGAAATCAACCCGAACCCCAAAACCCGATCTCGACTCCTGTCCTGAAACTTGACCCTAACCCCGATCCTGAAGCCCAAGCCCGACCTTGACTCAAGCTTGAAACCCAACCCAACCACCTCTTGAAACCCGACCCCAACCTCGATCTTAAAACCCGACCTCGATCCTAACCCCAAAACCCGACCCTGGCCTCCGATTTGAAACCCGACCTTGACCCGAACTCCGAAACCTGACCTCGACCCTGACCATGAAAGGCAACCCCGACCACGAAAGCCGACCCCGTCCCGATACCCGATACCCGATACCCGATACCCTACCCTGACTCCCTTCCCAAAACCTGACCTCAACCTCGACCCTTGTCCTGAAACCCCCCGAAACCTGACCTTGTTACCCGTCTCAAAACTTGACCCTGTCTCGAAACCCAACCCCACCAACCCTCATCCCGAAACTAGGGGTGGCAATTCGTGTCGTGTTCGGGTCCACGGGTCCAACCCGAACACGACCCGTTCTTTTCCGTGTCAATTTCGGGTGACCCGAATTTAACCCGTCCACTATTCGTGTCGTTTTCGATTCGTAAAATTCGTGTCGTTTTCGATTCGTGTCGTCGTGTCGCGACCAAGGGTGGCAATTCGTGTCGTGTTCGGGTCACACGGGTCCAACCCGAACACGACCCGTTCTTTTTCCGTGTCAATTTCGGGTGACCCGAATTTGACCCGTCCACTATTCGTGTCGTTTTTGATTCGTAAAATTCGTGTCGTTTTCGATTCGTGTCGTCGTGTCGCGACCCGTATTGCCACCCCTACTCGAAACCAACGCCCATCTTGAAACTTGACCCCGACCCCCATCTTGAAATCCGATCTCAACCCCAAAATCCTACCCTAGCCTCAGTCTTTAAACCCGATCCCAACTCCCATCCTTAAACCTGAGTCATATCATCATTTCGAAAACCCATCTCTGACTTACGTCATGGGCCCATTATATTATGTGTTTTCATTAATCATTTATATTATATTACAATATGGCCTAAAACAAAGGTTTTTGTTGTATTAGATATCATATTTCATGTTGTAGTAATTTTTTTTTTCGTATTAAATTATACAATGCATTGATTTTGCCAAATATCGTATTATTTTAACTAAGTGCTAATACGGTATACCAAACATGTCCTTACAGTTTTGTAACTCAAACTTTAGAAGTCCACAACTTTGTATATACAAGTCCAAATGAGATTAATTTTTTTTAATAGCATGGAGTTTCAAGACGAACGAATCAAGCTCCATATTGATATTTTTTTTTGAACATATTTCAAGATTTTAAACTCTTTAACTTAAACAATTCAAACGTCTCACCAAACGCACGACTTAATTCAAATCAAAATTCTACAATCCAAACCCATGCACCAATCACATGCTTAGTTTGCATAAATGCATTGGTAACTATAGTTGGCCAAGTGGTTTGGATGGACGGGCTGAGGTTTCTTTCTTTTTCTCATTTTGCTTCTTTTTTTTTTTTTTTGGTTTATTATTAATTTTTTCAATTTTATTACCTTCTATTCCTACCTTTTTCCCATAAAAAATAATAAATATGTTTGAAATATGTTTTATTCTAATTTATCCAATCAAGATTGTTTTTCTTTGAATATGATCCTACTGCATTAACAACTACTGAGGAGTCTTTTTGGATGACACCTATTATCTCAAGTTTAAGATCGAAGTACGCGCTGCAATTTGTATTCGAACTTTTTTATCCCACATGTTTAGTTAATTTATCTAATAATATTGGTGTTACAATTTATGATGTAAGATTAATTCACCAAATACACCATTATTGTATACTCTTTCTTAAGTAGAGCACAACTCCAATTGTTGTTTTTAAAGATTTTAATCTCTCAAACTATTAAAAAAAAAATCGTCACGTATCTGTAAGATTTATATTATTACGTTATTAGATTATAATGCTACGTTTGCACGGCCCCACTAGTACTTTACTTACTTTAATAAGGAGCTTTGGTGCTTTCTCCAATATCTATCTTAGTGACTGGTGGATGAACAGTGAGACCTCTCTCCCTTGATTTAATTTGAAGATCGGATGCTCAGATTCTAGTATACTGATGCTACCATTAGCGGCATTTTCTTTAGAATACTTTGTTTCTATTAGCAACACATTCAGAGGAAACTTTAGAAGTTTCTTCATTCTTGGCAATGACTGCACTAGAGAACCCGACTTCTTGAGGGCCTTTATCGGTGTAGGGAGCCTTGACCTCTAGACTGAGGCTTGTCCTTTTGGAGGAACTTTAGTCTGTTCTCCTTGAGAAGTTCCGATTACGTCTTTTTGGATTCTTCAAAGATTGAATGATTTTTACCCTGAATTTTGAATAATCGCTCTAGAAACCAGAAGAAAACATAGTTCTTCTTGGCTTTCATCATACCCTTTTTGTAGAGCCTATGATAAAAGCTCCTCTCTTCTTCAGAGAACATAGTCGGAAACTGTTCTCTAGCTGCCTTATTTTTCTCAGAGTTAAAGTGTTGAAACAAATTTCTGCATTAATTTTAAACTCTTATTGAGTTAAGACATTTTTTTTTGGGGTTCCATGCCAGAGTATCCCATGTCAGACGGAGAGGGACTAGGTGTTTCTTGAAAAGATTTATTTGTCCTCATTCTTATAAACAGGTTCTTCTATCGGGGGAGACTTCGCCCTTGTCTGAACACCAACGAAGGACTCCCTACTAGGAAGCTATGTGGACACTTCACTGATATCTTGAGAAAATCTTCTAGTGAGTAAGTTGTCCAGAGGAGTGAACTTGATGCTTCTTTAGAAGCAAAATGTACTTCAACTGTTCTGACTTCGGAAGTTCCACTATGGTCTTCCTGTGGCAGCTTAATTGAAACCTCATCAGGCAACTCCCATGATTTAGGAAGCTCAATTTCAATTTTCATCCCGGCTGAGCTTACGCCGTACCAGGACAGTTGCTTTAAGCAAGTTCGCCTGGAAGATTTGTGGTTCTACTCTCTTATCAACTATGCAACTGCTTAGCCTCACATTTGGAGTAATACCAATTTGTCTTGGATCTCTTTGAGGGTTTTACAATAATAGGAGTGTAATTAACAGAATTAATCCAAAAAATGTCATTTTGCAAGAAGCATAACTTAGAAAACAAAGGGTTTTTAGGGGAGAGGTTGGTCAGAAGTTTGTCGAAGTCAACACAGAGAATGGATGGCTTTGCCTTAAAGGGGCAAGATATAATGGCATAGTTATAATAGTAATTTGGGAGTAACTACCAGCTTACATGTGATTTGTGGTCCAAATTGGTGTGTAATGGCTTCAAATAGAGAATGCGTATGAAGGGATTTGGCGTTAGCAAACGCATGGTTGACATCTTGGTATAATTCTGGAGAAATAAAAGTAGACAGCTGATTAGATGGACTGATTTTTGTACTCTCTAGGGTGGGAGGAGGTGTTGTTCCATGAGCTTTGGCAGGAGTTGGAGTGAGGGCTTGTTCTGATCGTTGTTCTCTCATTTTAGACACAAATCCAGATAGATGTCGTCCTATGTAGTTTAGGTTTTTTAAAAAAAAAAAAAAAAGCAGTTCGTCATCCGTGTTTTAAGATGTCTTTGAGCATTGGTGGAAAATGGAATTGTGTGCAGGTTGGACTTGGGAAGGATTTAGATTTATGGACAGATTGAAGCTTGGTGATTTTGATAGAATGGAGAGGATGGACGGCATTAAAAATAAATTGGAGGTGGGGATTTTCATGGACTCAAATATCATGGATGTGGAATGAAGTTCAAGGGGATTAAAGAGTGGGATGCCAATTCGAGGTTGTGAGCTTGTTTCATAATTGGATGAGCAATAGAAGGGATAAAATTAGTATTGTTTCGATTGGAAAGAGAAGATAGTGTTGTCCCGGGAATCAAGAAGAAATTTAAAAAGGAAATTATATCCTGCTTTCGGATTTTTACATCAGGAGGATAGTGAGTTTTCTTGGATGATGGCGGGTGTGGATTGGAACGGAATTGGCGAGCTGAAGGTACAACAGGGAGAGATTTCTAACCAGAGAAGCATAATATTTGGTAGTGAAAATGATAAATCACCAAGTCCAGTTGGTCATTCATTTAACTTTTATTTCGAAAAGAATATAGTGTTAGAGACACCAACTCTAATATAAACTTTTGAGTACCAATTCACATGGCAGTGAGGTTTTTTTTTTTTTTCAATTGGCAGTGAGGTTCCAACTCGCCTCTGAATAAACGATTTGTCCTCAAGATTATTGTCCCTTTTTTAAAGAAAAATTGTAACTTCTGTTATTTTTATTCTGCTTACTAGAGGTGGATGCAGTGAGAAATTGTCAAATATTCTAAGCAAGGCTTTATATTCAGAGTTTTGAGTCGAAATTTATCAAAGAATTACCTCATGTGAAAATGAATTTAGTTTTTTTTTTTTGTTTGATGATATGATATTCATAGGTGGGCACGAACTCAGCAAGTCTACTGGTAATGCAGGAGCAAGAGTTGGATGTGGTACCTTCTTCTGTTCATTAATTCTGTGTTTTGAAGAATTTCGATTTTTATTTATATTTTTAATACATTTTCCTGGTAACTAATAGGATGTGAGTGGTTTAACAGAAACATACTAAATTGTTGCGACATGTCCTTCTTATGATGTTTAATCAGGCAAATTTTTGTGTCTACAATACGGGGTTTTGTTTATTTATTTATTTTGATAAATTATCCTTACTCTTTGTCATATTGTTTTTTTCCCCCTGCAGGTATTATTGGACTTCAGTCATCTGTTTAGGGATTATATTACATTATGTGTATGATATATATGTTTGAGATTTCATGTACTGATTTTTATTGAAGACCCACAGATTTGGCAAAGTATTGTCATGCTCCTGAAGGGCAAAGCTGAAGTTAAAAACAAGATTGTCAACCTTAGAGTTAAAATAACTATAAATAAATAGGAAAAAATTGCTCCTTTAGTTTCCAAACTTTTAACCTTGTACAATTTGGGTCCTTGAATTTTTTTGTGTGGCCGGAATGCTCCTAAAACTATTAAAATTTTACTATACTAGTCCTTGCTGTTAATTTTTGAGCAGAAACTGTTAGTAATTTGGTGAAAAAGTAATACTAATTATGGATTATGTTCAAAAATTAACGGAAAGGATTAACGTAGCAATGTTTTAATAATATATGGTTATTATAGTTATGAAAAAAAAAGAAGATGGAATGTTCATAAACTATTAAAATATTGTTAAAATAGTTATTTCTATTAATTTTTAAATATAATTCGTTAGTAATTTATTCAAAAAGTAATACTAACTAATGGATTTCGTTTAAAAATTAATATAAATGATTTTTATGGAAACATTTTACTAGTTTACGGGTATTCCAACTGCGAGAAAAAATTCATTTATCAAAATTGTATAAAATTAAAAATTCAGATATCAAAATAGTACTTTACCCAAATAAATAAAGTCTACCAACAAATCAAAAAATGATAGTAGAAAAAATGGTTATTTAAAATTCAAATGTTAAAATATTTTGATTACACTAAGAATTGCTCTTATGCAATGGTTTAAAATATGCAATAGAGTGCAGTCGTGTTGGACTATTGATCCTGTGGGAGCAACCTCAGCAGGCGGGAGGAGAGGAGCTTGGGTAGAAGTTGGAGTGCATTTTTACGGCCAAATATTGGGAGGGTGCACTCGACATTTAATCCGTACACTTGTAATGTATCACTCAATTTCTTATCCTCTATTACCTCACTCAATAATTTGTACAAATCCTGATTAAAAAATCTTTAGTTACATTGCTGCTGGAGCTAAGAATTGCAAGAGTTTGCGATAGTAGTGTAACGATTCGACCATGTAGGGCCGTTACCATGCTTACATAACTTAAATACTTAACTTAAAAATACTCTTGTATTTCGTAAAAATACGGAAATGATTTTTTTTTTCTTTACTCATTTTAAATTCACATTTAATACATATCTTATTCTCATACTTATTTATATGTACTCACTGGAATACAGAGTTTTAAAACCATCTTAACATATTTGATAAACTATACTAATTACCGTTGTAATAAATTTTAAATACTGTCCCAGTACTAAATATTTTAAGTATCGGTACCATTATATTATCATATCATAACATAAACATATTTTACAAAACAAGTGGTGGTGTTCAACCCAAAGTTTTCACAGTCTGCCGTGTCATTCTCCATAGTCCTGTATCACACATTATCGGTAGGCTGCTTACGCTTACCTATATCATAAACATAAGTTATAAATTTTCGTCCAGCAAGTACAACTTTTTATCCGCAAAACAATTTTAATAAAAAATGCATGAATCAATTATGCTTTCTTACGTTAGCATATTTTTGGACCCCTTACATAACATGTGTGTACGTACTATGACACACAACGATAGAGTGATTGGGGCAACCAGCCCAATCCAATTCAAACTATAGACCAAGCTTGCCCTCGTGGTAGGTCGGTACGAGATGAGGAAACTTACTTATCATCATACTTGAAAACAGTTTCTTACTTGAAAATGGTTTCTTAAAAACAGTTTTTTACTTGAAACTTGATCTTATTCTTACTATGTGATTTATTATTAGGGAGTATGCTTTCATGACATGATGCCATAACATTGAATATAAAACATATGCATCACATGCATGAATGCATGAAAAAACATGCAAAGCAGTAAAACATTTTACCTATGTTGTAGGCGGAGTTATACTTATAAGTTGTCTTATGTTCTCGGTCTATCGTCCTAACAAGGTACGACAACAGGTTATACTCGTGTTTTCAAATCGGGTGTAAGAATCATTCTACCACATAACTCAACAAATCATAACATACAATGTTGGTGTCTAATTTGATTACCATTGGTAATTATGGATAAAAACCTTATCATAACAAATCGGTATCCTATCTGACTACCATGGGTAACTATAAACACTAAGCCCAACATAATAATTTAGTATACTATCCGATTACTATTTGTCATAGAATTGTTACCATAGTTTCAATTAACTTGGGACTATTTTATTTTATTTCCTTTTTTCTCAAAAATACATTGCTTTCTTAGAAAACACCTTGGTTTCATAAATACTTGAAATTGCCTTTAAAAACCAATTGTGAAGTTTTAAATGGGTTTAAAACCTTTTAAAACCATTATTTGTAAAACCTTAGTTCCTTTTGAACAGAAATCGTAAAATTGTAAAATCTGAAAAACTGCTTTTGAAAACAGCTTTTTAATTTGGTTGAAAGTACGTGTGCAAGAATTTCCTGTACTATGTATAGTTTTCAAAATCTAATTTTATCTTTAAATCAGTTTAGATTTTAAAAATTTTTTTTTTTCACGAAAGTTGTAAAATCTCATTGAACCCTACAACTTTTGTTTTTAACCTAAAATTTAATTCTCCCTTTAACTTGCTCATTTTTCTTTTGAAACATATTAGCCAGGCATAGTGCCTGGACAGGCTAGGTTTAAAAACTCATAAAAATAGAGGCTTTTGGAGCCTGTTTTTCAAAAATTGTTTGGGATGCCCCCTAGGGTTTTCCGTTTTCTACAACTTTACAATTATAACTTTTTTCAAATTCGGCCTTTAAGGGGCTCAAAGTTGGGTTTTTAGAAAATTGTCCAATTTATATTTGAAAACTAGCAGTTTGTATTTTGTTGGTTTTCATTTAAAAATTCACACACACTACCTCAAACGGTCAAAGCCGTGAACCGATGTTAATATGCAACGCGTTAGATTCATTCTTAACATTCAATCATACACTTATCTTTTTACTTGAAAAACACAAAGTTGATAGCCTTACTAGCTTACCAAGTTGTGTTTTTACGTTAATTTCTTAACCATCATACACTTAACATTCACAATCATCATCATCATCATTCATAAAATCTCCCTATTAAAGCATGTGAAGGCATTTTCACAAACACATAATGAGCACACATAACCTTCACACTCGTCCTAAAGCATAAAATCAAATCCATGCTTAAAACTTAGCAAACAAGATAATCTAAACTTAGATCAAGTATAGATTAAGCATATAAAAACCATAACATGGCTAGATAAGAAGCATGAGCTTATATTCTAACAACCCATAGCTTGAAATACACATAAATCCTTAACCAAAACCTAATGAAATTCTTAATAAGAGGGTCAAGAGTAATACCTCTAGAACTTGGATAGGTTTGATTCTAGACCTTGGGATGAGAGAAATTTGTTTTACCACCTCCACACACCCAACCTCCACAACCAGCCACTCACTCTGGCTCTCTTTCTCTTCTTCTTCTTATTATTATTTTTTGCTAAGGCTAGAGAGAAAAAATTTAGAAGTGAACCAAAAGTTTGGGAGACTAACTAATGGCTCAAGCTCTACCTCACCACCCCTATTTATAGGTGAAAATTCCAAAATTTTCACAATTATTTTTATTTCTAAAATTCTCCTCGAATTTATATATTAGTCCTTAAAAGACAAATATTTGCCTTCTAGTCCCCAGGAGTTGGCCGTCCATGTGGGGCATGAATATTAAAGGAAATCTTTTCATAATTATCCACTTTTCTATAATTTCAAAAATCCCAAAAATTATGTATTTATCTATGATGAGGTGTCCTCCAAGTAGGATTCTGTTTGGCACTTCCTCCTAAAATGAGTCCATTTTTTTTAATAATCCAGATAGTACCAATATTGTTTTAACTATCAACAGTACAGTCATACTGAATTGCAGTCTAGAATTTATCTGTATTTAACTGGACCGCATATAAGTTGTTCTTAAGATTAGAAACTACTTAGTCCTCTTTGCTTCAAATATTATTCCTAATTATTTTAGAGTGATCACATTCCTTATTCTTAACTCTGCATCCGTAATGACTATCGGTCACAGTATAATTTTCATACTGCTTATTATACTGCAATACCATCTTATTCAAGTCATGAGTTATCCTGGTCATACATTGGCCAGAGCAAAATCATAAATTATGGTTTAGACTTTTTCATCATAAAGTCTCATACTTAACTTAATGAACTATCATTGAGTCTTATAACACTATAAAACTCAAATATATTCTAATAATTAAATTAGATCCTGAGCTTCATATTGACATACATAATACAGGCTTAGATTTTTCTTTATATCTAAGGAAATCACAAGTTTGTCAAAAGTTGGGTTGTTACAAGTAGGACACATCAGAGCTTGCCCTAACCATCAAGAAGGCTATCACAGTGTTGTCGCACACCTTTGCCAAGGATAAGGACCATGGTGGTGATGGCACCACTTTTGCCTTCCTATTGTGTTGTTGCCTACAAAAAAGCCAGCTCTTCGCTCTCGATGTGCAATTTTGATCCCAAAGTTAGTTGTTTTTGTCATTTTTATTTTCATGTCTCATTCTTTTGAATCTTTTTCTTAAACCATGCCCTAATCTCCAAGAAGGCTGTCATAGCGTTGTCACACACCTCTCCCAGGGATAAGGACCATGGTGGTGATGGCACTACTTTGCCTTCCTACTGCATTGATGGTGATGGTAGCACTTTGCCTTCCTATTGCGTTGTTGCCTCCAAAAAAGTGGAGCTCATTGCTCTCGATGTGAAATTTCGATCACAAAGTTCATCATTTTTGAAGGTTTTTTTAATCTATTATTATTTTTTAATCTTCGTGCTAATTCTTTTGATTCCACTTGCGAGCCTCATTTTTTGGAACTCACTATCTATTAGTGTGTGATGTTCAATAACACTAATGCCCTACCATTATTCAAACGAAATTCACTAATTAAAGACATTGTGCAATGTCAAAGCCTTTTAAACGCAACAATGCTTGGACAAAATGACATCCAAAGAAAACAAAAGGGAAAAGTACCTAAATGACGTCAATTTAAGGAAAACTAGGATGGGTGGCCTTTTTATATCACCTAATTTAATAGATGACATAACTTTTTTTTTTATTTTTTATAAATAATTTAGGAAAATGATCGTTTGTCATTTTTCAGATCTGATTAATCAGTGATTGATTATGAAAATTGGTAATTGACTAATAATCAATTAATTATTGACTATGAAATTTGGTAAGTTACGTTATGTTTAGCCAATTGGTCAATTACTGATTGACTATTATGTGGTCAATCAATGATTGACCATATAAGAAATCTGATTAGCCATTTTAGAAGAGGGGTCTTTTAACTAATTTTTAAGAACTTTGACTATTTATTAAAAAACTTATTTAAAAAAGACCATTTAGCTATAAATCCTTAAATTTAAAGATCATTATACTAACATACAAAAATGTAAGTACTAGTATAACACAAAATCAATATATTAGTAATGTCGTTTGTCCCCATGGCAATACCATTTTCAAATAAATGTCACACATATAAAACTATAATGTCGTTAATATGTCTAAAGTAGATCGAATTCGATATAAACTAATGACATTTTAATTGTCATCTAAACAGAAGAATGTACATACTCGAAAACAAAAATCATGTTTCCACAAGCCCCTTTGATAAAATGTCATAAATACGGTTAATATTAGTCAGCCCCTCACACTTTTGATGATTAAGTTGTTAATTTTTGGTGTTGTTGTCAAGGTAAAACCATCACTATGATCTTACTATACATTTATATAGAAAAATAATTGATAATATGGCCATTTTTTAAAAAACAAATGGGCTCCTGTTTGACAATATGTGTAACTAATCCATTAATAAGAATATCTACTTTCCATCGGTTTCATCTTCTTTATACGCCACAAGAATTCTAAGTACTATGCCAGCTGTTAGTTTTGAAACTTTTACAAATTTCCCCCTCTGTTAGTTTTCTTAAGGAAATTAAGGACAATTTTAACGTTTGCCCCTCGAAATTTGAAACTTGTCACAAAGTGCCCACCTAATTTGACACATTAGCAAATTATTCTCTTCTATTGGTGTTATTAATGGAATTGCCACATGTCAACACATGGAATCAGGATTGGACTAAAATGATATTAAATAATAATTTTACCCCATTAACAAAGATCTATAGAAAATTTAGAACATTAAAAGAATTTGTTAGTTTTATTTAATCAATTCAAAGAAAGTTATTTATTTAAATTAGAAGAATTTCTTTAAAAAAAAAAAAAAAAAAAAACTGCATTCGTTGATGTATATGTACATATATTTGGAAAACTCTCTCTCTCTAGTCAGTGAGGGTGGGTGAGTTTTCCCATTGAACGAGCGAGGTGGGCAAGGGGAGAAGAGACGACATCGCGAGAGGGGGTGCAGTCAAATTAGCAGATGAGTTAACAAGCATCTTTTTTGTTATTCTTTTTATTTTTATTTTTATTTTTAAGGTTGAAGATTATTATTATTATTATTTTTTTTAAAATTCAGATGGCTGTTTTTTCATTTTACAAGGGATTTTTTTATTTATAAATTTGATTTGTGTTTTTTAAAAATTACCCTTTTAGTTTTAGCCATTGTGTGATCCATGACAATCCCGTGAACAAAATTATTAAAAAGAGGAAAAATTGCTAACTTTTTCAAAGTTCACGAGGTATTTTGTAACAAGACCCAAAGTTCAAGGGGGGCAAACATGAGATTTGTTCTCAATTTCTTTGATATAAACTAACACAATGGGAAAATTTGCAAACATTTCAAAATTTCGAGAAAAAAGGATATTACAAATTAAAGTTTAGGCCGGTAATATTTGTTTAAAGGTCTAAAATTCGATAAAAAACTTGAAATTTGTACAATCTAAAATGATCAAAGAAATTAGAGATAAGAGGATAACGATGATCACCTTTTAAAGTGGCAAAACAAAGAATTGCAAGTTATCTCTCTTACAACCTTCAAGTACTTACTAGGGACACACACACATATATATATCCGTTAAACACTTCCAGTAATGTTAGAAAAACTAGTTTAATATCCGTGGGTTTTAGTTATCCTCTTTCCTGTCTCTTGCGCAAGCAAAAGACTATAGCTAGCTGTCCATAACGCTCTTTCCTATCGCTCCGCCTTATCCAATGGTGGATTATACACGCATACATATGCATATACAAATATATATTTTATATGTAATATAACTACCTATATCTGTTTTTCTGGACTTAAACTGGATGTCCCTTTTGCCTGAAAGACAAAAAATGTACCTATCTAGTTTAACTACTACTACTACCATACAATCACATCAGATATAAAGTGGCCAACAAGGCAATGCGTAATATTAGTTATAGTATAGTAACAATTAGACTCCTTCGAATTTACGTAGTTGCTAGAGTCCATATATGTAAAACGAATATCGATATTGTCAAATTAAATTTATCTCTTTATTTTTGAATTAATTTCGTAAAGTTAAGTGCTACCAAAAAAAAAAAAAAAAGGAAACACTTGTGGACACCAAATCCTTGAATCCGTGAAAATTCGTTAGGCGTCCAATTCAAGAATGAAGAGATATATTATCCATTTTTTGTTTTGTCTTATTTCACTTTGTAATTCCTATCTTCAATTTTACTTTGGGTTGTGATGATTATTTATTTTAAGAATATTTATGACATCACAATCCACCTAACTATATGAAACATTGTTTACATATCAAAAACCAAGAACATCTGTTCCAAACCCTTTTTTCTTTTTCCTTTTTACTAATCTCCCAATCTAATTTTAACATACCTCTATTGGGCAAAATTCTCATGTATCAAAATCTAAAGTATCCAAACTTGTATTATGATCTCAAGACACTAAACCCAAAAAAAGTCACATTCACCATGTATATGTTAAGTAAGCACTTGCTTTTAAATATAAATAACAAAAGAGTGTCAAATAATAAATTGTACTCAAATTAAATATCAGTAAAACGAAAACAAAAACTAGCTGCTAATTATCTAAGGTGGTACATGTCCAAGTCTAATGGCATTAGAAAGGAGGTCGGAGATCGGCCTTTGGGTGGAAATTGCGGGTTCAATTCTTATAATTGCAATGTTATTAAGAAATTTGCATGTACTATGACAAAAATATGCTTTCCTTGGAAAAAAAAAAAAAAAAAAAAGGAGTATTTGAGTGCATTCATAAAACAGGTTAATTTGAAGAACATCAAACTAGGAGAATTCAACAAGATCCAACTAGTACGAAAAATAAAAATTAAAAGCAAAAATAAAAAAACTTTGGAACCCCAAAGAATTTAATTAGGTTAAGCATTTGAATCCCTTTCCTGAAGAGTCCTAACTTGTAAGATATGGCTTATTCTTCCCGTCCCGCTGTTTCAGCAGTCGACATTTGATTTGATTTTTCCCGTTTGTGTTAGCAACTCTGATAATAAATCAGTCTAATCTTGAACTATTCTTACCATCTCTATCTCCTTGTTTCTGTTACTAATTTGATGATACACATGCGACGCTTTCAAAGTGTAATGCTGTCCAAACGTCGGAATAATACCGTACAAATATCGATTTCAAAAGTGGTTCAAACTAAAACGTAATCTGTTAGTTTATTTCAATAAAATTATCCTTATGTTGTAGTTTGACGATAAAAACAAGATGGAATATGGATGATATCTCGTTAAAGAGTGTTATTTTTTGTCAGCATTATGTCCATATTTGCATCCTTTTAACTGACTGTCATTTTTCTCATCAGCTTCACATGCAATTCCGTTTTTTTTTTTTTTTTTTTTAACCCCCTTAACAACCCAATAACAAAAGTGCTAAGACTAAAACCCCCTTAGGAGAGTTTAGTTTGATACGTTTTCAAAATCAGGGACTAAAGTAAAATTATGGTTAAAGTTTAGGGACCATTTGGTGGGATTGACTCTTTTTCTTTAATATACTACTAGCATAAATACCTAATCTTGCATGGCTTGTAAAGCAAACCCATCTGTTTCTCTTGTGTCACCTCTCTTTTAAGTTACAAGACAAACCCTAGACGATATTCATCTTACTATAAGCTCTCTATAGTACAAATCTATACATCAATATGGCAGCTAAACCCAATACCCAACAGTACATCTCTGATCATATTACCGACTTTGTCATAAACAAAGGGTACGGGGTAAAGGGTCTCTCAGAAACTGGCATCAAAACTGTCCCCGAACAGTATATCCAGCCTCTTGAAGAGAGGACAATGAACAGAGTCATGGCTGCGGAGTCTATTCCGATCATTGATGTGTCAAACTGGGACGATCCCAAAGTGGTGTCATCAATATGCGACGCTGCGGAGAAATGGGGTTTCTTTCAGATCATCAACCACGGAGTGCCCATCCAAGTGCTTGATAATGTCAGAGAAGCGACATGTCGGTTCTTTGACCTACCTGCTGAGGAGAAGAACAAGTATTCTAAGGATAATACTGTATCCAACAACGTCCGGTACACCACGAGCTTTATTCCTCATGTGGATAAGACTCTGGAATGGAAAGATTACCTTAGTCTCTTTTATGTTTCGGGGATGAGGCTTCTAAGCTTTGGCCTTCTGTTTGCAGGTAAGAAATATTGAAATCTGTCTAATTAATTCATCAATGCATGTCTACTAGTTAGGGATTGTATATTAATTGGTGATCACATATTCACATGGCTCTTTTCATTATGCAAAAACATACACACATGGAATTTGACGTGGCATGGCCGGCTTAAACAAACAAGGGACTTAGGTATATATGTTAATTGGTGATCACATGTTCACATGGTTGTTTTCATTATGCAAAAAAAAAAAAAAAAAAAAAAAAAAAAAAAAACAACACATAGAATTTGACATGGTCATGGTCGGCTTAAACAAACAAGGGACTTTGGTGTGTGTGTGTGTATATATATATATATATTTAATATAGTGTCTTCTAGTTCATGTTAATTTCTTACTTTTGAGATGATTTTTTCCCTTGCTAATTTCTTTGATTAATCCTTTTATATTGATTTGAAGAAAATATTACAAAACAGACTTGAAAGATGATATATATAGGTAACCAAAAAAAAAAAAAAAAAAGGCATTAGAAATATAAAGGATGTGCTTCGTTTGTTGCATATATATCTATGTCCTCCGTTAATGTTAAAAGCAAATGTTTTTCTGCATTTAAAGCAAACGATTGGATGGAAAAACAAAAAGAATGGAAAATAAAATGTTTTAAAATACTTTTCTCATTGATTTTATTACTCGTTATACATATTCGCTTTCTGCAGGGATCAAGTGTTAGAATACAAGCATGAGAGCGAGAAAGTTATAGCCGTCTATTACAGGTGTTAATGAAGGGGCTAAATGTGACAAAGTAGAAAGTAAAAAAGAAAAGCTATTGATGGGTTCGAGGCGGATTAACCTTAATTATTATCCAATATGCCCTAACCCAGAGCTCACTGTCGGAGTTGGGCGACACTCTGATGTCTCAACATTCACTGTCCTGCTTCAAGATGATGTTGGTGGTCTTTACGTGCGAGTAGAGCTAAGGACAGTTGGGTTCATGTTCCGCCATTAAAAGGGTCTCTTGTTATCAACATTGGTGATGCGCTACAAATATTTAGCAACGGGCGATACAGAAGTATTGAGCATAGAGTGGTGGCTAATGGAAGTAACGACAGGATCTCAGTTCCATATTTGTCAATCCTAGACCAACTGATATCATCTCTCCCTTGCCAGAAGTGCTTGCTGATTCCGGAGAGAATCCCATCTATAAACCAGTCTTGTACTCGGATTACGTCAAGCACTTCTATAGAAAGGCCCATGATGGAAAGCTTACCATTGAATTCGCAAAGATATAGTCCTTATTTATCATCAACGTTAGGAATGTAATGGGTTGGAATAAAGTTGGGGGATCATTGATTCCCCTTTTCTATCGTTTAGTGGAATTGGAAACTATCCAATTCTTTTCCTAGCATGTTTACCATGTAAACTTTGAATAAGGTTAATCGATATAATTCATGTTTTAATTTTGTATAATCATCGTTGGATTAATATTTACCTTTTTAAAATTTCTCATTTTGGGCCCGATTTTGACAATATTTGCGTTTTAACCTCTTTACCCAAATCACTAAGCCATCAGGTCTAACACCAATTCAAGCCTCATAAGATAGTAATTTACAGTTTTATAAATCTGTGTACAGCTTTCAGAACTTCATTTGTTGTTTGATCCTAAAAGTTGCATTTTCGACACTTTAGTACCTCATAGTGTTTCTAGTCCATTTGACCTCCATTTGGTACGAAAATTGGATATAAAACTCCTCATATTGTTTATTATTGATAGACTGGAAATTCGTGGGACTTCATTCAACCCATAAGTTTCCCGTTTTAATATTTTTACCTCAAAAGGAAAATTCTTTCACTTTAGTCCCTTTTTGGCCATTTTAAGCCAAATCTTTTTAGCATTTTTTTTGGAAAAATCTGCATTGTTCTCTGTCATTCTTAAGCAGTTTCCCGTTTGTAAAGTTTGAACTTTTCTCGAGTCCAATTCACATTTTTTTTTCTTTTTCAAAACCAACTATAAAAAGTTTATTAAAATGACATATTGCTCATTAGAATTCAAACTTACTTATCATGAGATATACACATCATTGTTACCCATTTTCTTTCTAAGCCTAGCATGCTTTTAACTTATCAAAGTTTCAAACTTTTCATACCATATCATATATAACGTAACACTTAAAAATCCTATTAATCTTTGTAAAGATTTGAGCTTTTGTTAAAAAGTTCCTTGCTTTAGCACCTTTCGATTTAAAGTCGCGAGGTCCATACTAAAACTCATGAAAGTTATAATTAATACAAGTTTAAAACATTTCATGATGGCTTTGATGTCAAAATATTTAAAATGTTTGACATCTCTTAGAAACATGAAGCTTTTCATTCAAAAGTGTCTTTTATTAAACATTGCCATATTCACCCAAGCATATATCATACAATATCGGCATTTTAACTTGTTATAACAATCACCACTACTACAAACAGTAGATTACACGACGGAGATTACACGACGGTTTTCAAAACCCGTCGTGTAAAGTGGACTTACACGACGGTCACAATGGACCGTCGTGTAAGTAGCCAGAAAATCATCGGATTACACGACGGTTTATTTTGGACCGTCGTGTAAACATAAGAAACAGGGACATTACACGATGATCTTCAGATACCGTCGTGTAAGACCCAAGAAATTTGGGCCTTACACGACGGTCTCTTAAGACCGTCGTGTAAGATGAAGATTACACGACGGTCCACAGGACCGTCGTGTAACATCAATCTTACACGACGGTCCAGAGACCGTCGTGTAAGATGAAGCTTACACGACGGTCTCTGGACCGTCGTGTAAGGCCCAACGTACTTGGGCCTTAAACGACGGTCCAGAGATCGTCGTGTAAGCTTAAGCTTACACGACGGTCCATAGGATCGTCGTGTAAGGCCCAAGTTTCTTGGGCGTTACACGACGGTCCATATGGACCGTCGTGTAATCTTCATCTTACACGACGGTCTTAAGAGACTGTCGTGTAAGGCCCAACATACTTGGCCTATACAGATTACACGACGGTCTCTGGAACGTCGTGTAATCTCCCTGTTGGGAAGATTACACGACGGTCCTCTGGACCGTCGTGTAATCTCCGTTTGGAGGGGGATTACACGACGGTCCTCTATTTGACCGTTGTGTAATCTTCTATATTACACGACGGTTTGTTTTGACCGTCGTGTAATCTTCCTGTTTTAAAAATCCTGGCTCTTCTTTTCAATGTGGACAGAACTATTCCGCCGCCACGAAAAAAATTACAGAACCCGCTGCGTCGAAAAATTACTGAACTGCAGGTGTTCGAAACCAGATCTCCTCAACTATCTCGGTCCAGAACTACCACATCTAGCTTGTAATTATTTGTAAGTACTACTTCCGCTTTTGACTTATTAATTAATATAATTTATTTTTATAAATTATTGTCGATATATATCTAAATTAATGGTAAATTCTTATTTTTTCCTTTTATTTTCTACATTTTGAGTGTTGTATGTTATATCAGTGGAGACATCTTTATTGTTGAATTAAATTGTATGATCTTCAATTTCGATTTAGGTCGGGTTCTTGGAAATGGATCGAAAATGGATGTGGGCAAATAGATTGACTAGAAAATATCGAGATGGTGTTGAAGAATTTTTGTCTTTTGCCAAAACTAACATGAAAAATGAGAAGATTCGATGTCCTTGTGTGGATTGTGGAAATCATAGATCTCATTCCGTTGATGAAGTTAGAAGACATTTGCTTGCCCGTGGGATTATTTGTTCGTACCAAACATGGTATTTACATGGTGAGGAGTGTTTGAATATTCCAACTACCAAGAAGAAAGGAAAAGAACCTCTTGTTGATGAGGAAGTAGGAGATAATTTGTTTGATATGGTTAATGATTTGGAAGAACAATTTGTGCATCGGCCGGAGTTATTTGATGCAATGATGAATGATGCCGAGTTGCCCTTGTACGACGGGTGTAGTAAATATACGAAATTGTCTGCATTAGTCAAACTATGGAACATGAAGGCTTCGGGAGGCTGGACAAATTCTAGTTTCACAGCACTTTTAGAATTTCTAAGAGAGGTTCTACCGGTTGATAATAAAATACCGACTAGTATGTATGAAGCTAAGAAGACGTTGAGCACTTTAGGAATGGAATATGAAAAAATTCATGCTTGTCCAAATGATTGCGCCCTTTACCGAAATGAGTATGAGGATTTTCATGAATGCCCGGTTTGTAAGGAGTCAAGATGGAAGAAGGGCAAGAAGCCAATGAATAATCGCAAAGGAGTGCCGGCAAAGGTGTTATGGTACATGCCTCCAGCGCCGCGTTTGCGCCGTTTATTCCGTAATGCCAAGCATGCGAAGAATTTGACTTGGCACCATGATAAACGTGTTGAAGATGGCATGCTTAGACATCCAGCCGATGCACCACAATAGAAGACCTTCGATGCCGATCATCCTGATTTTAGTGCGGAACCGCGGAATCTACGTCTTGGTTTGTCAGCTGACGGAATGAACCCACACGGTAATATGAGTAGTAGGCATAGTACATGGCCCGTGATCCTTGTCAATTATAATCTCCCACCGAAGTTGAGCATGAAGCGGAAGTTCTTGATGTTGACTTTATTGATATCGGGTCCTCAACAACCAGGGAATGACATTGATGTGTACTTGGCGCCGCTGATCGATGATCTAAAGATCTTATGGGAAAAGGGCCTCGAAGTTAGAGATGCTTACCGTCAAGAGACATTCACACTCCGTGCAATGTTGATGTGGACAATTAATGACTTTCCCGCTTATGGAAACCTATCTGGGTATTCAGTAAAGAGTTCGATCGGTTGTCCCATTTGTATGAAAGAAACATCTTCCATCCGCTTGAAGAATGGAAAGAAAACCGTTTTCCTCGGTCATAGGAGATTCTTACCAAAAAATCATCGATACCGCAAACAAAAAAAGGCTTTCGATGGTAATACGGATGAAAGAATCCCTCCCCGGGTTTTGACGGGCGAAGACGTTTTCGATATGGTTAAGGATTTGAAAGTGGTGCTCGGGAAAAGAAAACGGAGTTTCAAGGATCCGGTGGTTGATGGACCTTGGAAAAAACGGTCAATCTTCTACGAACTTCCATATTGGAGGTCGCTTTACGTTCGTCATTGCTTGGATGTGATGCATATTAAGAAAAATGTTTGCGAATCAATAGTGGGCACGTTGCTTGACATTCCTAATAAGAGCAAAGATGGTGAAAAGGCACGGCTGGATCTCCAGGATTTGAAGATTAGACTTAACTTGATCCCTACGAAAAGAGGGAATGCCACTTACTTACCTCCGGCGAAGTACACATTATCAAGACAAGAAAAAAGAAAGCTTTGTGCGTGGCTCGCTGCTGTAAAAGTGCCGAGCGGGTATTCTTCCAACTTCACAAGGTTGGTGTCGATGAAGGATTTGAGGTTAGTTGGAATGAAAACACATGATTGTCATATATTGATGCAACAGTTATTACCTCTTGCCTTGCGAGGAGTGTTAACGAGGGATGTGAGATTCGCAATTACCAAGTTATGCTCATTTTTCAATTCGATTTGCTCGAAGGTTATTGATCCATTGACACTAGATTTGCTACAATCAGATTTAGTCAAGACATTGTGTTTGCTTGAGAAGTACTTTCCTCCCTCATTTTTTGACATAATGATCCATCTAACGGTGCACTTAGTCCGGGAAGTGAAGTTATGTGGACCGGTGTATTTTAGATAGATGTATCCTTTTGAAAGGTACATGAAGGTTTTGAAGGGTTATGTCAAGAACCGAAACAGGGCGGAAGGATGTATTGTAGAAAGCTACATAGCGGAGGAATCGGTCGAATTTTGCTCCGAGTATTTGTCCACCGCGGAAGCGATTGGGTTGCCAAAGATTACAAACATTGAATCGAAAGGACTATCGGTCGGCATTCCATCGTCGGTAAATCGAGGGGAATGGGAGAAAGCTTGTCTCTACACCTTACTTAATAGGGTTGAAGTGGAGCCATTTATTGAGGTTCACCTGCAGGAATTAAGAGATAAAAATCCAAGATGGGGCAGAAATGAAAAGTTGTTACAAGATGAACACAACCGGACGTTTCGTACGTGGATTCGAAGACATGTCCTTGAGAAGGACGGCTTTTCGCAAACCTTAATGAACCTCGCAAGAGGCCCGTCGACGGTTGTTACTCGGTATACATCATATTTCGTCAACGGTTATACCTTTTACACTCGCGAAAAAGATGAGAAGCATCATGTTCAGAATAGTGGTGTTAGTATTTGTGCTAAGTCCATGCATATTTCATCTGCAAAGGACAAGAATCCAGTCTATGCAGCCATGAACTACTTCGGTTTCATTGAAGATATTTGGGAACTTGAATACTATGGTTTTCATGTAGCACTCTTTAAGTGCAAGTGGGCAGATAATAATTTTGTAAGGATTGACAGAGACGGAATCACAGTCGTGGACTTTTGACGATTGGGTTACAAAAATAATCCATTCATTATGGCATCACAGGCAAACCAGGTATTTTATACACCGGATCCTAGCAATGAAGAGTTGTCCTTAGTTATGCCGATGAAGGCAAAAATGTTCCGTGATGGTCACGAAGATGATGAGGAAGATTGCTCCGGCATTCCAGCATTCACACAGGGATTGCCACCGGTTGAAGTGATTGACGATTTCGATGACGATGTTTCTCACTTGCTTCGACCAGATATAGAATGGACACGTGTTGAGCAAGCAAAGCGAAAAAAGAAGAAAACTTGAACATTTTGTCATTCCTTAGTTTCTGTTCAACATTAATTACTATTTATTTTAATCAATTAAGATGCTGGCGTTATGTATTAAATATTGAACAGGGCTCAATATTATATACGATGGGTCAGTGATAATTAGAAATAACCGACAAAAATCTGTTTACAATTTCAACATCAGTCAACTCAAAACATTGGCGGAATAAGATGAAATATTTTAAACTTTCTGTAAAATTTCGAAATTTATAAGAGATTTTGACCACGGTGACTGGTGTAAGCCTAAAAAAAAAAAACGACGGTCAAATGACCGTCGTGTAAGCTTAAACGACGGTCTTTTGACCGTCATGTAATCATATTACACGACGGTCATTTTGACCGTCGTGTAATCTTTTCTTACACGACGGTCTTTTTAAAGACCGTCGTGTAAGGACCCGAAATTTCAAAATTTTGGTTTAAAATTTCAAATTTTTTGTTCGAACTCCTCGCCGAAAAACATTATTTATACAAAAACTCTCCATTATTCCTCACACTTTAGCCGCCCATCTCATATTCTCCAACCCCTCAAAATTTTTCCAAACTTTGGTCACCCTCCCTAAGTCCGGTAAAGCCGCCGCCGCCCACGCCGCCGCCCACGCCGTCGCCCACGCCGTCGCCCCCGCCGCCGCCCACGCCGTCGACCCCCCCGACCGCTTGTGAGGAGATTCTACAAAAATTGCAAGTTCATATCTCACATTTGGCTTTTTCAAAAAATCAAAGGTCATATCTCTCCACCCTTAATGGTTTTATGTTTTGGAATGAGATTGATGTTTTGAATGTGATTTGGAATGAGATTTTATGTTTTGAATGGGATTGATGAGAACAATCAAAAATTTTTCAATTTTATGTTTGTCAACGGGATTGATGACCGAATATACCCACATTTATGAACCCGGATTTTCTCCGCCCACAACATGTTCGATCAAATGCCGAAATGAATTTTTTTTTTACGAAATCGTACGTAATTTGTGGTCGACGCCCGTGGGGGCGTCTGGGGCCGTGGTTGGGCACCAAGGCACCCCTAGGTGGGGCGCCATTGGCGCGGCCTCTGGTACCCGTGGGGGCGCCACTTGCTGGCGCCCCACGCCCTTGGCCGAGTGGGCGCCCCTCGCTGGCGCTCGTGGGGGCGCCAGTGGCGCCGTGGGCTGGCGCCCACTGGCGCCCCTCGCTGGCGCCCGTGGGGGCGCCAGTGGCGCCCCTCGCTAGCAAAGGGCGCCAGTGGCGCCCGAAATTTTTATATTTTCTTAATAAAAAAAAAATTTAACAAAATTTTTTCTTTTACTGAAACTAAAATTTTTAGTCAAACTTTCACAAATTTTTTTTTTAATTCAGAGAAATTTGTTAGCATTTTTTCTATTTATACGTTTGTGTAAATTTTTCGTTATTTCACATATTTCATGAAATGTGTGCTTCGTAGTGAAAGAGATATTGATTTCATTATAACTTACGTGACGGGTTCGAAATTTTTTTTCCGTGTTGCAATAAATAGGTGATTTTTTGAAAAAAATACAATGGACAAGTCAAGAAAGACACGAGCACGAAGGAGAAACCCGTTTGATCCAACGGGCGATGGAAAGCGAAGGGCAACTTTAATGAAACGTGTTCATGTAGCAAGGAAGAGAGGTGAACGAATTGAAGTCACATTTGACGAGAAAGGACAACCGGAAGGGAGGCATGAGGATGAATTGATGAGCTGGATTGGTGTGCTCGCTCGAGAGCACGTTCCAATATGGATACAAGATTGGAGATCCCGTGATTTAGACAGATACAAAGAGATAATTTGGAAAGAAACTGTTACTTCTTTCACCGTGGATGAAAGCTTTCGTAGGGCTTGTTTAAAATCATGCGGTGAAGCTGCAAGGAATTTTCGATATGATCTTTACAAGACGTTTGTGGAGGAACATGTATCTGAGGAGAGTGTGTGGAAACGGCCTCAAAAAGTTATTGACAACTACCCGAGTATAGAAGAAGAGGATTGGGCAAAATTCGTTCAGTATAGAACATCCGAACAATTCCAACAACTTTCGGATCATGGCAGCGAAATAAGAGCGAACCAGGAATACTCATCGAGAGGAGGCCGAGACGGATATAGAAAGCTCGACCAGGAAAATGTATGGCAATATGTTTTGTTTCTTCTAAATCTTATGCCGATTATAGAAAAGTATATTCTCATGTATAGTAACGATGTTATATTTCAGCATAAGATGACTGGGGAATGGGAAAAAAGAGATGTTTTGTGGCTGGAGCAACAGACAGGCGTAGATGGAGCATTGAAAGATCCAGCAATGAAAAATATAAGCGAGTTGATCGTAAGTTTACCAACTAACAATGACTTGATGTGCACTACTATACTTACAACATACCCTTAAGCTGAAATGAGTTATGATGCAATTATCTTGCAGATGGAGTACAACACACAGGAGAGCCAAGGCACTTTTGAATCAGTTGGCACTAGTGATGTATTGTCGAACGCATTATCTAGACCCGAACACAGAGGACGTATCCGTGGCCAATCAAAGTTCGTAAAGCCTTCTCAGTACTTCAACAGGGGTTTCAGTTCGAGTAAAGATAATGAAGTACTATCAATGCGTCGTGAAATTGAAGAACTAAAGGCGTTGGTTCGTGGTCTATGTGCGAGCAAAAATGCGCAGCCGGCGGTTGATCCCAACAGTAATGTGCCAACCGTGGACCAACACAACAGCTTTAAGGCTAGTTGCTCTGCCCAAGAAAAACAACATGGAGTGACTGATCCGGCAACCGTGCCGGTCGATAGTCAGGAGTGTAAGCTATATATCTTCGATGAAGTTCAGGGTGGGCAGTTGCTTGTTGCGTTTGGAAGAGCATGGCTAGGGAGCCTTCCAACTGATACAGTGCATGGGATTCCATTGGGGGAAGGGAATGTGCGGGTGTCAATCATCGTGCCAAAATTAAAAAAAGCAGCATTACCTATACCAACGGACGAGGCAACCACTGTAGAGGATGCTGTTAATGGGTTTGTTGCTTGGCCTATAACATTGGTCGAGATCGACACAAGTATGAACAAGGCAAGTCGAGGGCCTAGTCACGTTCCTGACCCAGCAGTTGTGAGGAAAAAACGCCAAAAATAAGATGGAAAGAGACCGATCGACTCTCGAACTGAGGTACAACAGGATGTGCAACAACAACAAACTTTGTTCGACTTTATTAAAATGAACAGAGCGATGAAGCCTTTGGCTTATTATGCACATAATTCCATGCGTCAAGGTAATCAGATAGAGGTCCCAATACCGAATACGATCATGGGTTTTCAGATGCCTATCTATTTAGGCTTCGACGATATTTATGAGTTCATTAATTTACAAGAAATCAATGCGAATTGTATATTAGTCTACATGAGGTACGACATTCTATCTCTAAATTTATTATTTCTGGAAATTCTTCCATTTGTTAGTAGGTATAATAATAAATTTGTCACACTTATGCAGTTATTTGGAGGAACTATGTAGGAAGAACGGGCAAGCAGAGAAGTTTGTTTTCGTGTCTCCAACCTTAATCTCACCAGTGCGTGTAGATACTGAAGATGCTGGCATGAGAGAGCGAGCCGATAATCTTCTAACCTTTTTGCAGGACGCACCAAAAGGACGGCTTTTTCTTGTGCCTCATAACAGAGGCAGACATTGGGTTTTGGGAGTCATTGACCCGTGGGAGGACCTCGTCCTTTATTTTGATCCTATTCGAGAGAAGAAACGAGACGACTTTACTGAACTCATTTACATGTAAGTCAAGTTTAGTATGTTAATTTTTTTGTTAATCTTAAATATATGCATTTTAATTAGTTTGAACTTTACTACTTTGCTAGGGCCCTAACGGATTGGAAGATTTCTGTCGGCGAAGGAATTAAAAAGAGACGAGATTATAAAACGAAAATCTCGAACCGGTCTTGTCCTCTGCAAGAGGGAAGTGTCGAATGTGGTTATTTCGTTTTAGGTTTTATGAGGGAAATAGTGTTTAATGGAATTAACGCACTTGAAAGTAAAGAATTTTTCACTTCTGATGATTTGGATTTGATTAGGGGTGAATGGTCTCGTCATGTAATGGAATTCGTTGATTATGACATTCCATCTTTGTAATATATAATAATTGGTATGTTTTTACCTTGATCAATGTTGTTAATATTTTGAATTGTCTCTTGATTTTTGCCATTTCACGATAGACACTCCGAAACTTTACACCACGGTCATCTATATGTCCGTCGTGTAAAGTGGACTTTACACCACGGTCTTTTAGATGTCCGTCGTGTAAAGTGGACTTTACACCACGGTCTTTTAGATGTCCGTCGTGTAAAGTCCGCTTTACACCACGGTCTTTTATATGTCCGTCGTGTAAAGTCCGCTTTTCACCACGGTCTTCATATGTCCGTCGTGTAAAGTCCGCTTTACACCACGGTCTTCATATGTCCGTCGTGTAAAGTCCGCTTTTCACCACGGTCTTCATATGTCCGTCGTGTAAAGTCCGCTTTACACCACGGTCTTCATATGTCCGTCGTGTAAAGTCCGCTTTTCACCACGGTCTTCATATGTCCGTCGTGTAAAGTCCGCTTTACACCACGGTCTTCATATGTCCGTCGTGTAAAGTCCGCTTTACACCACGGTCTTCGATATGTCCGTCGTATAAAGTCCGCTTTACACAAGGATTTTTATACTTAAATACGAGATTACACGACGGGTGTTGACCGTCGTGTAAAATTTAAATACCACGACGGTTCATATAACCGTCGTGGTATCTTCCACGACGGTGGATTACACGACGGTTCCGTAACCGTCGTGTAAACTTTGCACGACGGTCAAAAACCGTCGTGTAATCCCCTATTTTTAGTAGTGCACCACATGTATATGTGACTTCCAAATTCCACGTATAGCCAAGTCCAATATTTTCTTTACTGTGTTTCATAAAAAAATATTAAACTTTTAAATGGTAATGACATGCACTAGTATATATATTTACTTCGACTGTGAAGAAGATCAACTACATAAGATGAGTCACATTCAAACCATAGGTTGCACCAGTCAAATTGTTGAGCAAACTCCAAAGTAGTAGTGATGACACTTATCAACTCAGCTTCATAGGCAGTCATAATTCCAAGAGGCTTGGAGAAACATCCGTTACAGAAAGCCCCTATAGGTTCTGAAAATGCCATATATAAATAAGTTTATATATTAGTATTATATTATTTTGACTATGATATAATAAGTTACCCTTCAATATGATCTTATTTTAATATTGAGAACGGTGACAGAGCTAGGGTTCATTGATTGGGGAGGGGGGGGGGGGAATTTTTTTAATCAATATTATATTGACAAATATTTATGTTGGTTTTTGTTTATTAATTCATAACATATTGACACATGAACACATCAACGTTATATCTAAATTGAAAAACATGTCACTGTCAGTTATATGCAATTAGAAATAAAAATAATATAAGAAAGAACCTGAAATTAAAGTGTTGATCTTAATATTTTCTTAATAACATAACCATTCAAGTTTTACAATTTAAAGCTTTAAGTCCAAAAATATCACCGGTAAATGAAAAAAAAAATTTCTACATTTGCAAATTACATTATTTTCTCAATAAAAGAACAACAGTTATGTTAAAATCATATACCTCAAAATATCAATTTATTTTTCGTAAATATAACTATTTAATTCACTACTTAACTATTTCATTGTTTTACATCTTCATGTGTATTTGTAACAGCTTATATCAGATCGTTTCCACTGCATCTTTCCCAAACCCAACATGAAAATGAAGGAAAAAGAATACAAAAATTAAGTAATACAATTAAATTTCCTAAACCCAACATGAAAATGAAGGAACTAGAATACGTAAATTAGATATTGAAAAAGAAGAGAGAGAGAGAGAGAGAGAAGATTATTATAATAGCCACCCTTTTTATTGATTCATGATTTCCTCTTTAAGGAATATGAATGTTTCTGTGAAATACCTGATTTGATTTTATCAGGATATATCGGAGTTCTTACAATATGATAAGACTCGATAATAGCTTTCTTAAGCCGAGTATGAGGCCTTTTGAGAAAAAAGGCAGTTAGAGGGTTTATGATTTTATTCCGGTTAAAGTTTGACTAGGATGATTTAGGGTATGATTAAGACGTGACTGCAGTATCATAAACATTATGAAAATTATTCTGTGATATACCATCATTACGAATGAAGAAGCAAGAATAAGGTGCAGGACCACTTTAGAAAAATCAAGCACAATATTTAGAGCAATAAGGACTAAGTAGCTTCAAGTCATAAGAAAAACCTACACGCAGTCCAGTTAAGTGCTGATAAATTCTGGGCTGCAATCCAGTACAACCATACTGTTATTAGTGAAAAATAGTATTACCATTATCTGAGTTATTAAGAAAATGGACTGCATATTAAGGAAAGTACCAAACATGGTCTTATTTGGTGACACCTCATTAAAGATAATTAGGTGATTTTTGGAATTAAAAATTAAGTGGATAATTATTCATTAAATGGGAGCAAAGTGGCTCCACCATGGCCAACCACCTCGAGGGAGTGATTAGCAAATATTTTGTTTTTACGGTTAGATGTGCAATTTTTGGAATAAAAATAATTCTAGAAATTTAATTATTTTTCACCTATAAATAGGTGGTGATGGGGTTGTGGTGAACCATTTAGTTGCACCCCAAAAATTTTAGTTCAATCTCAACTCTCCCTCTCACCCTTAGGAACCAGGAAAAAAAAAAAAAAAAAGAAAGAGAAGAAGCATTGTTGAATGATGATGATGGTATTGATGTTTGATGAATGAAAGGTTAAAAACTAACCTAAGACCCTAATTTGGTAAGACAGGTAAGGACTTGCCTATGTGGGTTTTAAGTAAGATGATCAAGTGTATGCATGATAAGAATGTACGTAATGCGCTGCATGAATTAATGTAGGCTCATGGTTGCAACCGTTTGAGGTAAGGTGTGTGAATTTTGTGTAAAAACCAATCAAAAACAAAACTGGAAATTTTCGGATCAAGTGGAACTGTGATATGGAAATGTAATTTTGAGGCTTTTAGAGTTCGAATTTGGAAAAATTCAAAATTGAAAAATTGAAAACTGTAGGGGACATCATGTAAGATTTTGAAAAATAAGCTCTAAAGGTATCCATTTTTACAAATTTCCAAACCTAGTCAGCCTAGACTCTATGCACGGCCAAGAAGTTTCAAAAAGAAAAATGGATAGGTTAAAGGCAGAACCAAATTTTGAGTAAAGAATGAAAGTTGTAGGGTTCTTTGAGCCTACAACTTTCATGAAGAAAACTTTTTCAAATTCAAAACAAATTTTAAGCAAAACTGGATTTTCAAAAATTATGTAGGGTATAGGAAATTCTTGTCCAGGGTTTTCAAAACAGTGCATGAACAGACAATTCCTGCACATGCACTGATAACCAAATTTATGGGACTGTTTTCAAAGATGGTTTTTAGAATTTTTATAGTTTTACTATCCTTGTTTAAAAAAAAAAAGATTTCAGTTTTATAAAAATAATTTTAAAAGGTTAAAGTTTTATAAATAATTTTAAAAGAAAAAGGTAAAACAATATCAAACAAAGTTTTGTGAAGAAAAATAAAATAAGCCAAGTTATATGGTAACAATAGTAATACATATAGTAATCGGATAGGATATCAAAATTTTATTAGGCCTTGTACCCATGGTTACTTACGGTAACTAAATAGGATACCACTATGTTATGTTGGGCTTATATCTAGGATTACTTATGGATGTTGATTTGGATACCAATATTGAATGTTATGGTTTATAGTAAGATAGAATGATTCTTATTTTACGTCTTTTTTGGGAACAGGAAGGTAAAATGTTGTTGTGACCTGTTGGAATAACAAACCTCAAATCTAGCATAACCTGTAAGTACAACTCCACCTACAGCATAGGCAAAACTGTTTTATCACTTTGCATGTTTTTTAAAGCTCATGCATTTATGTGTATGTTGCATATGATTTATGCTTTGTCATTGTAGCATCATGAAGTATGCTCACTAATGATATTTCATATGGTAAGAATAATATTAAGTTTCATGTAAGAAATTGTTTTCAAGTAAGAAAGTGTTTTTAAGTATGACAATAAGAAATTTTTCTCCTGTCATACCGACTTGCCACGAAGGTGGGTTTGGTCCATGGTTTGAGTTGGATTGGACTGGTCACCCCAACTATTCCATGGCTCCGTGCCATGGTACGTACACTTATGTTAAGTAAGGGGTCCAAAAATATGCTAACCCAAGAAAGCATAATCGGTTCATGCATTGTTACAAAATGTTTTTGTGGAGTGAAAGTTGTACTTGTTGAGCGAAAGCTCATGACTTATATTTATGTTGTAGATAAGCTACCTATTGGCAATGCTTGATACAAGATGGTGGGGTATGGCATGGCATGGCATGGCTATTTGTGAAACTTCAGGATGGAGACCGCTACGCGTTTTGAAATAAGACATTTGTATATGTTTCTCTTGTGATATATTTATACTCTGCTCTATAAGTTTGATATATCAATACTCAACTAAGAAAGTATATATATATATATATATATATATATATAAGCACATGGTTGAGTTGAATTTCAAATTGTTTAAAAAAATAATTTATTCCGTATTTTTGTTTTATTGAATAAGTTAAGTAATTATGTAAGATCGGTATGGTAACGGCCTATGTTAGGCGGGTTGTTACAGAGTTGGTACAGAGCAGGTTTCCTATCTTCTGGTTTCATAGTCTGCCTGTCAGCGCCATAGTCATTGTAAGATAAGAATATTTTTGTGCATGTATACTTATTATGTATGTATAATATGGTAGATTGTATTATATGGATCCAAGGTGAATGGATGAGGACCATGAAGCTACCTTAGTGTTTTACGAGATGCAACCCCTGATCTACGACTGGTTACGGTAATGGCCCTGCTAGATAAATGGATCTTGTGTTGGAGCCAAGAAAAGTCTTTTCAATCTTATCTCTAATTGGTTTCCTTGTTCTCCAATGTTTGTTGGGATCTATATGTGCCCTAAGGATAGAAAATCAATATTTTAGATTTTCTATAAATATGACATGCTTGATATTAATAAGAGGAAGTTATTCATGTTTAATAAGTTGTGTCCTATTTACTTTCATTTGTTGATTGTATGATTATTTTGAGCAAACATAAAATACTCATAGGCTGTTGGTAATATGTCGAATTACCATATGTATACGGGGTATACATAAAAGACGTGGTGATTTGATAACAGTCTAAACAAATAGTCCGCAATTGATGGAATAAGATTTGAGGATCTTATTCATGATAAGATTGTAAAGGTTGTCTACTTTCTTGGAGGGATGGTTTGTCTTGACCATCGGATAAATTCCAAATAGAAACTTTAATATATACCAGTATTGAGGGGTGACATTGGACTGGACCTACAGTGTTAATTGATTCAGTTTAATAATTCCGTTTATAAGAATCAATAACGCTTTGATTATCATCCTGCATTAATCTTAATCCTGAAATGATTACTTAAGTTTGTATCCATAACTTATGTACTTTGATGCACTAAAGGTGAGACACTGTTAATTCATGGTCAATATACCTGTGTTTTGGGTGCATGACTTATGGATGGAGAAATCAAGATTCATAGATACGGAATCGATAGCTATCTTAACGATAGTTAATGTTATCTACTTAAATGCATTATTTGGGGATTGAAAGATAGTATAACAAGATATTGGCCAACGGTTTACTTAGTGTTTTCTGGTAGTTTACCAATTGTATGGTTTTACAATTGGTGATTCTTTCAATAGAGAATAATGGAACTTTAAATTAAAATGATTGAAAAGATAAAAACGAAAAAAGTCCTTAACTCAATCATGGATAACATATGGGGATTAAGCAAGCGATGAATAAATCATGGAAAAAGCACTATGTGAGAGAGCTTTCGTAATAGGTATGTAAACAGGAGTTCAGCTTCAAACTTTTAGTAGAATAATTTTGAAGTTGATAATTGATGAATAATTAATCTAGGATTAATTTTTCACAATTATAGGAGTCTCTTTACATATTTCCATCGGATCCCTCTAGTAGCTCATTTAGTTTCATATAGCGTATCGGGATTTGTTCCTAATGAGATCGGTAAATTTAAATAGAATTTAATAATGTCTATTAAGACATGGTACTCTCTAACATGTAATCCAGAAAAGATTGGACATGTGAAATTTGTAGACAAATGATTTGTCAATATGTGATTGGTTAATTTGAATTTTGGAAATCAGATTGTATTTGAATTATTTAATTTTGGAAAACAAAATTTTTCTCTCCTAATTAAAAGAGGTGCACGGTTTTTAATTGAATGGAGGGAAGAAAAATTTTATTTCAAAATTGTTCAAATATATTCCTAACATTAAATTATTAATTTATTTAAATAATAGATATTATTTCATGGATTTTTCTTTCCTAATTAAAAGAGGTGCATGGTTTTTGTGACGAGAGAAAATTTGAAATATTCCATTGATTTAAATTAATTAGTATGTGGATAATGTTTCTGGAAAATATTTATTCAAATAAGTGAATCTTATTTAAATTCAAAAAGGTTTAAAAGAAATTTGAATCCAGATAGGACTAGAATCTTTTGACTAGTCTAGATTCTTGATTTAAAATTTGAATCACCAATCAAACATAATTTCACATAGTGGCCGAATTTTTTAAGTGATATATCTCCCCTTGGAAAAATGTTTTTAGGTTCAATGAATCTAGCCCTAAAGTTGTATGATCTTTTGGTTTCAAATTTATCCGGAAAAATAATTATTAATTATTTTTCAAGAAGGAGATAAATTTTGAAAAGGATTGAACTTCTATATAAAGGCTAGGAATTCTTGAAAAACCAACTTTTGCTTATTCATAAGAGGAAAAACGTTTTTTTAGAGTAGAGAAAAAAACCAATTAGGTTTTTTCTACATTATAAAATTCGGCTATCTTGTGAGAGAGAAAAAGAGAGAAAATTCCATTGAATCAAAACTATGAGGAAGGTTAAACCGAGTGATAATTTTCATAGGAGGTTAACCGATTCCTGTTTTGTAGTTTTAAAGAAAGAAGCTGGATCATATTCTCAACGAGGAACATCGGAATTGAGAATGAGGGATCTAGACTTCGAAAAGCATTACCGGTCGCTTGGATTCATAGAATGTATGCCCACACACACTCTGAGATGTGGAACTCGAGAATAGTAGAGAAGACATGTTGGTCAAATGCTCTAGTAATTCCGGAATCCAAGAAATAAGGTACAATTGATCATGAATTTAATTTATTGTTATATGCATCATAAGTTTCTTTTCCGAATTGACATAAAAATTTTAAAACTTCCGCTGCGCCGTAACTCTGATATCAGATCTGATTTTTCTAACAATGTCACCTAATATAACCGGTCAATGTAACCGGCCATTTGGCCTAGTTAGAGGCCTTGGTTAGGGAAAAAATCCATAAATTTCATAATTCAAAAATTACATATTTATCCATAATTACTTAGCCTCCAAGTAAGGCCATGTTTAGTACTCCCCCTATTACGCAGTCTAATTTCTTGATAATCCAGATAGTGCCAATACTGCTTTAACTATCAACAGTATAGGAATATGGACTATAGTCCAAAATTTATCAACACTTAACTGGACCGCGTGTAGGATTTTTTTAGGACTTGAAGCTACAAAGTCCTTGTTGCTCCAAATATTATTCCCGATTTTTTTAGAGTGATCCCAATCCCTATTCTTACTTCTTCATTCATAATGACGGTTGACTGCAGTATAATTTCAATACTACTTATTGTACTACAGTACGTCTTAATCATGTCATAATTTATCCTAATCATTCATTGGCCTAAAAAAAAAAATCATAATTCATGGTTCGGCCTTTTTCATCATAAAATCTTATGCTTGACTTAATCAATTATCATTGAGTTTTATAATACTTACAAGAATTCAAACATACTCTAATAATCAAATCAGATCATGAGCTTTATGTTGACATACACAATTCAAACTTAGATTTTCCTTGTATCTAAAGAAATCACAAGTTCATCAAAATTTTAGGTTATTACACTATATTATTGTTTTTTGCACTATTTAATAGTTTGCACTTCAAAAGTAATATGAAGATATCCACATTTAAAGCTTCATAGCACTCCCCCTTAGATGTCTATCACACAAGAAAATGCCTCACTAAAACCTCACTAGGAAAAAACCGTATGGGAAAAAAAATCCTAGTGAGGAAAAATAGTACAATATTCTTGTTATATTACGCTTTGAAAGACTGCCTTATGAAAAACCTTGCTAGGTAAAACCTAGTGGGACAAAAACCCTAGCTAAGAGAAAAAGAGTGTAGTGCATGATGATCTCCCCCTCGTGTAAACATGATTGGTGCTGCTTTGATATTCATCAAAGATCTTTAAGTCGGTGCATTCTAATACTATGCACCAATCTTTCAAATGTTGTAATAGGGAGTGATTTGGTGGAGAGATTTGCTAGATTCTCACATGAACGAATTTGCTAAACGTCTATTTCACCTTTCTTTTGTAGTTCATGTGTGAAGAAGAACTTTGATGAGATATGCTTTGTTCTATCACATTTGATGTAGCCAGCTTTGACTTGAGCAATGCATGCTATATTATCTTCATACAGTACTGTTGGGCTTTAATGATTCGAGTTCAATTTGCATGCCTCTCAGATGTGTTGATCCATGGATCTCTACTATACACATTCTCAGCTTACTTCATGCAATGCAAGTATTTCAACATGTTTTAATGAAGTAGTAGAAATATTTTGTTTTTTAGATCGCCATGAAATTGCTGTATCACCACATGTGAATTTACAACTTGTCTGTGCTCGAGCTTTATGTGGAATAATTAAATATCTAGCATCTGCAAAACCAATTAACTATGATTTTGAACATTTAGAATATAATAAACCCATGTCAATTGTTCCACGAAGATAATGAAATATATGTTTAACTCCCTTCTAGTGTCTTTGAGCTGGTGCAACACTGTATCTTGCTAATAAATTCATAGAAAAAGCAATTCACGTCTTGTACTATTAGCTAGATACATAAGGGCGCCAATGGCACTCAAATATGATATTCTAAAACAAGAATTTTTTCATTATTTTCTTTAGGACGAAAGGATCATTTTTCACATCAAGTGATCGCACCACCATTGGGGTACTCAATGGATAGGCCTTTTCCAAATAGAAATGATTAAGGATCTTTTTTTGTGTAGATTGCTTGACAGACAAATATCCCATCTGACCAATGCTTGATCAGCAGGCTGAGACAAAATTTTTGTTTTTCCGAGATCTTTCATCTTGAATTCTTTCTTTAAGTATGCTATTGTTTCATCAAGCTCTTCAGAAGTCCCAATAATATTCAAATCTTCAACATATATAGCAATGATAGAAAATTCGGGTTTCAATTTCTCAATAAAAATGCATGGACATATAGGATTATTTACAAATCCTTCCTTTAAAAGATATTCGCTAAGGCGATTGTGCCACACACATTCAGATTGCTTCAATCCATACAAAGATCTTAGTAATTTAATTGAACTCATTTCCCGAGGTATTAAACTGGATGCTTTAGGCATCTTAAATCCTTCAGGGATCTTCATTTAAATATCACTATCTAGTGATCCATATAAGTATGCAGTTACCACATCCATTAGATGCATATCAAGTCCTTCAGAGACTATTAGGTTAATCAAATATCTAAATGTTATTGCATCCACCATAGGAGAATATGTATCCTCATAATTAATACTTGGTCTTTACAAGAAGCCTTGTGCTAAAAGTCGTGTTTTATATCTCACGATTTCATTATATTTGTGTACAAAAACCCATTTGTACTCTGCAGGTTTAACACCTTCAGGTGTTTGGACTATAGGTCCGAATACTTCTCATTTCGCAAGTTAACTTAATTTTACCTGGATTGCGTCTTTCCATTTTGGCCAATCTTTTCTTCGTCCACATTCTTTGATGGATTTTGGTTTATGATTCTCGCTTTCATTCATAACATCAAGCGCTATTTCATATGCAAATACATTGTCAACAACAATTTCATCATGGCTCCATTGTTTTCTTGTACTAACATAATTTATGGAGATCTCAACATTTTCAATATCTTTAGGTACTTGGACCACTTCTGCGGTCATATCTTTGTTTATGTCAATCATTTGTTGTTTAGCTTTCCCTCATCTCTTCTGGGGATTTTTATCTTTGGAACCGATTGGTTGCTACGTTTCAAACGTGCCTTAGACCCATTTACTGCTGTATCTTCAATTTATCTTACACATACATCAATTCGAGCTGGAACATTAGTAGTAGGTATATGTGACTTTGTCACTTTATTTGTATCAACGAATGTATCTGGCAATTGGTTTGTAATATTTTGCAAATGAAGAATTCTCTGAACTTCAAGTTCACATTTATTAGTGCAAGGATCAAAATGAGAAATTGGTGGTGCATTCCATGAAATTTCTTTTTTTTTTTTTTTTTTTTCCAACCTTTTCTTTTCTCCACCTAATGCTAGGAAAATTGTTTCATCAAGCGAATCGCGCCATAAATATATCACCTATATATCACCTATCAAGGGTTCAAGAAATTTGATGATGGAAAGGGATTCAAACCCAACATAAATTCCTAGCTTTCTTTGAGGTCTCATATTGGTGCGCTGTGGTGGAGCAATTGGAACATATACTGCATAATCGGAAACTTTTAGACCTGAAGGCCTGATGCAAATAAGTGCTGTAGCATATAATATAGCATGTTCCCAAGCAGAAACAAGCAATTTTGTTCTTATTAGCAATGGTATAGCAGTTAATTGGAGGAATTTAATAAATGATTCGGGTAGACCATTCTATGTGTGTACATGGGCAATAGGATGCTCAACAGTAATTCCAATGGATAAACAATAATCATTAAATGCTTAAGAAGTAAATTCTCTAGCATTGTTAAGATGAACTGTCTTGATTGTATAATCTGGAAATTGTGCCCTTAATCAGATTATTTGAACAATAAATCTCACAAATGCAACATTATGAGTAGAAAGCAAACAGACATGTGACCAACGTATTGATGCATTTATCAACACCATAAAATATCTAAACGGTCCACATGCTGGTTGTATAGGCCCACATATATCTTCTTGAATTCTCTTCAAAAATGCACGAGATTTAGTATCAACTTTTAATAGAGATGGCCTTACAATTAATTTGCCCTGAGCATAAGAAGCACAGAAAAAATCATTGGACAATCATTGGACAAAAGAATCTTTTGGATTTTTAATGGATGTCCATGTGAATTCTCAATAGTTCTTTGCATCATTATTGACCTAGAATGACCAAGACGATCATGCCAAAGAGAAAATAATTTTGGATTAGAATCTTTCTGGGTCATCACTACATGCGATTCAATTGTACAAATAAATGCATAGTATAACCTGGAAGAGAAAGCGGGTAGTTTTTCTAATATTTGCTTCTATTCTGAGACTCTAAAGATAATGTAGAGATATTCCACATTAGTTTCATTTGTAGTATCAATATAATATTTGTTACGACGTATATCTTTAAAACTCAACAAATTTCTTTTGAATATGCTAGAGAATAATGCGTTGTATATAAGAAATTTTGTTCCTCCTGACAAAATAATATTGGCTCTTCGAGAGCCCTTAATCAGGTTTGCAGTACTTGAGATTGTGTTCACATTGGCCTCCGTTAATGTTAAACTTGAAAAATACTTTTTTATCTCTCAAAATTGTGTGAGTTGTTGCACTGTCTACTAGACATAATTATTTGCCATTATCCTTGGAATTAATATTAATAAAAGCCATAATCTTCATGAAAATTAAATATAAAAAAAAAAAAGATGGGAGCAATAAGCATTAATAATAGGAAATTATTTATTATAATAAAGAGATTAACATTCTGAGAATTTAAATATTACACGAGGAATTAAAAATAGCATTATTAAGCACTAGCATAATATTAAACCTCAAAGTCATTTTCATTTTCAGTCAAAATATCAATTTTTCCATTTGAATTTTCGAAGAAATCTGAAATGTCTAGATGGGTAAGCCATGAGATGATCAATAAAATTTGTTTCTACGCATTTTCCTTTTTCCTTCAATGAAGCTTGATAAAGGTCAACAAGATCTCTAGGCACATGACAGGTATGAGCCCAATGTCTTTTCCATACCAAATCGATGGCAAATTTTATATTTATTCTTGGGACTATTTCCCTTTTCTTGTTTCTCCCCATTATTTTCCCACTTCTAGTGGTAATGTGGTGTTTTCTTAAAAATTGAGAAGTTACTATTATGACCTCTATGATGCTAGGAATTACTACGACCACGGCCACGACTACGACCACACCCACTATTGTTGAAAGATGTAGCATTCACTTTAAGGAATGGCATAGGATTTTTCTCATAGGATGTAGCATTCACTTCAGGAAATGGTGCAAAGCCAGTTGGGCAAGATTGATGATTTTCATCAAAAGCTCGTTATTTTGCTTAGCAATAAGAAGACATGATATAAGCTCAGAATATTTTTTAAAACCATGCTCTCAATATTGCTGCTATAGGAGCATATTCGAGGCCTAAAAAGTTGAAAAAGTATTTTCAAACATATCTTTTTAGGTAATGTTTTCTCCACATAATTTTAATAAAGAAGTAATATGAAATATTGCGGAGTCATACTCGTCAACTGTTTAAAATCTTACAATCGCATGTGCATTCACTCATGGCGGGTTTGTGGAATTATTATATCCTGTTGGTGGTGATATCTTTCTTTTAAATTTTGCCAAAGGACAAATGGATCCTTTACCGTAAGGTATTTAGATTTCAAGGTTTCGCCAAAGTGATGACACAAGAATATCATTGCCTTAGTGTGATCCTGCATGGATGCATCATTTCTTTTCTTAATAGTATTTTCAAGGTTCATGGTATCAAGATGAATTTTAGCATCAAGCATCCATGACAAGTAATTTTTGCTCGAGAGATTAAGTACAACAAACTCAAGCTTCGAGATATTTGACATTGTGAAAAACCAAAAGTGAAAAATATGTATCATGAAGTATAAATTCATAAAATTATCACAAAAATGAGCGATATTGATTATTATTATAACAAACAGAAATAGCAACTACATACATGACATAAATGTAAAAAAAAAAAAAATGTATATAAGAATTAATAAAAGATGATAATTTATAATTATATATATAAAATTAAGAGGTTACATGAGGAGAATTCACGAAATATTTTCATGTTATTGTGAGTAGATATAATTAAATAATGTTCATATAAGTAGATACCAATAAGTCAAACACAAATATTAAAATAAGAAATAATAAAAAGGGACCTTTGAAGAAATTGTGGGTGCATGATCTGATGGTGAGAACTTACAGACATGAAGACAATTAAGAGATCAAATACATACCAAAGATTGTGTTAAGGCAAACTCTATTAGAATCATTAATTTATGAATTTAACTTATCAAAAATATCAAAGGTAAAGACTTGTGCTGATAACGTGTTATAATATTATAGGAAATAATAATAAAGTAGAGAAATACATGATATAATAAGAGACAATAAATAAGCAAAACTATATATTATTCTTCTATTTAATAATTTGTCTCTTCTCCCTCTCTTCTTTTCTTTTCTTTCTCACTTCTCTTTTCTTTATTGCTCATATGTTTCCAACATCAAGAGCAAAGCCTATTTATAGGCATTCTTTAGCTTATCAAGTAAGCTTAAGGTAATTTTCAAAAAATCTCTCAACATTTGCTTGATGAATACAAAAATACTAACCAGACAATTATTTTTTGCATTATTTATTAATTAGCATTTAAAAGTAATGTGAAGATATCCACATTTAAAGTTTCATAACACCATGTTCTTATTTTGTAATAATCAACTTCAACCGATCTGCTTTATCAAAAAAAGAAATAACAAGAAATAGAAACAAAACAAAACATGAACTTGTTTTTACTTACTTTGATTGAAAATTCTTCAAAGACCAAAAAAAAAAAAAAAAAGAAAGAAAACCGAAAACCGAAAACCGAAAACCAAAAACCAAAAGTGTCCTAACAAAATTGTGTAAAGAGTGGATATAAAATGCCAATTTTATTTTGCTCTTTTGAGAATTACAGGAATACCCAACATGTAAACAAAACAACAATGTTATTCGTTTAAAAAAAAAAAAAAAAAAAGTCTTGTGTTGTACTTTTATCTCTTTCTAAATTTTATCTCTTCCGAAAGAGTTTCAAATAATTGTTATTATGTGGTTTTTCATAATTTTTATAAGTCAAATATAGAAATAAATATAGAAATAAATGGATATTGTGGTTTCTAGAGGAGTTCGATCATTAACTGATTTTAATTAGTGTAGATCCACTAAATAAAATGGCTAATTGTTACCATCAAATAAATAGCTTGTAGTTTACAACCTATAATATTTTATAGTTCTCATAAAAACAAGTCTCCTCGGTGGAAGATTATAAATAACTAACAAGCAATAGCATCTATAAAATGGTATAAGCATCATTTTTCAGCCAAACACCAATTCCAAATTTTTCTCATTTTAAATTGTAATTTTCAACAATTATCCAAACATAAATTTCAATGTTTCCATTCAATTATTCTTTCATAAATATTAATATCCGAATGTTTACTCAAATGATAATCCAAATGTATTCATTCCAAATATTTTCCATCCAAATATGAAGATCTAAATGGCTCCCCTAAACGCACCCTAAGTAACGTTCAATGAGTAGGATTTTGGTTGTAGAAGAGGTAAATTTTGTATGACCAAAATTCTATTGTAAGAAAACTTTCTGGGCTACAAAAAATTTGACCAAGAAAAAACTTTAACAAAAAAAAAACAAAAAAACAAAAAACAAAAAACAAAAAAAGAAGCAAAGCACCACCGATATTTTTGTTCGTGAAAATCTATTTTTCCCTGTTACAACAGTTTTTAATTTTTGAACTGAAGCCTAATGTTGCAAATTAAAAAGAATTATCTTAAGAGAATTTACTAGCTTTATAGTAATACAAGTAGCACTAATATTTTATAATAAGGATAAATTACTAGGTTGGTCCCTCAACTTTTAACTTTTTACAACTTTGATCCCTGAAGTTTTATTTGTAGCTAGAATGTCCATAAATTATTAAATTATTGTTACAATAATAATTTACGTTAAGTTTTTGATGAAAACCTTTAGTTAGTGTTACTTTTCGACTAAATTACAAACATATTTTCTTAAAAAATAACAGAACAATAATGTTGTGTTGTTCCCTAAAAAAATAAATAGAAGTCTTGTGTAGTACCTTTATCTCTTTACAGAGAGTTTCAAATTATTTTAATCATGCGGTATCTTATAATTTTCTTGCGTAAAATATAGAAATAAATGGATCTTGTGGTTTTTAGAGGACTTCAATCATTAACTGATTTTAATTAATGTACATCGACTAAATCAAATGGCTAATTTTTAACTTCAAATAAATAGCTTTTAGTTTACTATCTATTAGTCAAATCAAATGGCAAATTTTTAACATCATATATGCAACTTTTAGTTTAATAACTATAATATTTTATAGTACTCATAATAAACAAGTCTCCTCAGTGGAAGATTAAAAACAATCAATAGCATCTATAAAATAGTCACTAGTACAATCGAAGTCATTAGTGATTATCATCGCTAATATAGGGAGTCATTTTTAAAACAAACTGTGGCCGCAACTAGTAAATGTGACTAGGCCTGGCAATTCGTATTAAACGTGTTAATCGTATCAGCTCATTTCCGACCCATTTATTTTCGTGTTAAACGTGTCGATCTAATTTCGACCCAATTATTAATCGTGCGTTCCAAACCCATTTATTACGTGTTGTTCTCGTGTCGTGTCACCGTATCATGTCCGAATAAGTTAGAATTAATTTGAAAATTCTAACATAAATGTGTTAAACGTGTTAATCGTATCAGCTCATTTCCGACCCATTTATTTTCGTGTTAAACGTGTCGATCCAATTTCGACCCAATTATTAATCGTGCGGTCCAAACCCATTTATTACGTGTCATTCTCGTGTTGTGTCCGAAATTACAGACCCCAAATGTGACGACAAGCCATCGACTAAAAAATATTTTTTGTGATGACATGTCATCACAAAAAACAAAATCCTCTCAAATAACAATTTTGTTGCCATATCTTAAATGGCAGGAGTTAATTGGCACCAAAAATAAACCACATCGTCATCGTAAACAGTTGAGTGATTGATAGCTCACATCAGTTTTTAGTATATTTAATGGAAAAGTATTTATGATGACAGTGTTGTCGCAAATAACAATGCAATTTAATTTTTGGTGAAAACAATGCCGTCAAATTGGTTGTTGCCAAATTAGTATTTGCAACAACATATTTGGGTATGCCGTCATAAATACAGGTTTCAGAATGTTCCCAACATTTAGGAGGTTTTAAAAATTTTGTAAAATTTTTGAAAGTATTTGGGATGACGTCGTCGCAAATACCAGGGATCCAGAAGGTTCTAAGTGAATGGTAAAGAAATGATGTCGTTTTGGTATTTTTTGCGACGAAATTTAATTGTATTAGCGACGCTAATAGTGCTGTGTATAAACCCGACTGGCGGAACCTTTGTTCTTTTTTTTTTTTCATTCTCCGATTGCTCTCTCAGCCTTTCTCCCTCGATCCGCCCCCAATCTCTCTCAAATCTCTCCTATACACAAAAAGAGCAAAAGACCTCTAATATTGTCGCAAACGATCTATCTGGTTGCCTTTTTAACGTTAAAATATTATACTTTTAGAATCTAAGTTACTAACTTTCAACGATAACGATTTCAGCTGCATAAAAGGTAAATTTTTTGTGACCAAAATTCTGTTGGAAGAAAACTTTCTGCAGTCACCTAACCAAAAAAAAAAAAAAAAACAAAGACCACGAAAAATATTTAACCAAAACAAAAAAAAAAAAAGAAAAGAAAAAAGCAAAGCACCCCTGATATTTTGCTCGTGAAAATTTTATTTTTTTCCCTGTTCCAACAGTTCTTAATTTTTGAAATGAAATCTAATGTTTCATATTAAAAAGAATCTTAATAGAATATATTAGCTTTATAGAAATACAGGCAGTACTAATAGCTATGTTCTTATTTTGTGATAATCAACTTCAACCGATCTTCTTTAGCAAAAAAAGAAATAATAAGAAATAGAAACAAAACAAAAGAAACTAGTGAAAAATGTGGGCTATACGACGGTTATTAACTGTCGTCTAAAGTTTACACGATGGTTAGACAACCGTCGTGGAGGATACCACGACAGTTAATAAACCGTCATGGTATCTCAATATTCCACGACGGTTTACACCGTTTTTAAATAGAGAAACAAAGGTAGCAAACCCCGCAAAATTGAGAACTTTACACGATAGTTTTAAAACAAAACTGTTGTGCAAAACGTACATTACACGATGTTTTTGCTTCGAAACCGTCGTGTAAGAGCTACATTACATGACGATTTTGCTTCAAAACTATCGTGTAATGTATCCTTTACACGACAGTTCTAATCCAAAACCGTCGTGTAATGGAGCTTGAATTAATAAACAATTTAGCATTTTTTGGTGATTTCCTACGGGTGGCCTAACCTTCGTGTTATGCAATACATAATCCAAAATACGATTGACAAGAGATTAGCTACATTGTATCAAAGTAAAAATACCATCTATTACATTACAAGTTTACATATCATAATTAATTAATTGCATTACATAACTAGCCCATTCTCCCCCAATCAAATCCAAATAATCAGAAGTTAAAAATTCTTTCTTTCAAGTACGTCAGTTCCATTCAACACTATGTCCCTCATAAAACCTAAAACAAAATAATCACATTCAACACTTCCCTTTTGGAGAGGACAAGGACAGTCGGAGATTTTTGTTTTATAGTTTCGTCTCTTTCTAATTCCTTCTTCGGTTATACGCTTTCAATCCGTTAGGGCCCTAGCAAGTTCGCAAAATTCAAAATAATTAAGATGCATATAATTAAGATTAAATCAAAAATTAACAAATGAAAATTGAATTACATATTCATTATATTAATAAAATCATCCCGCTTCTTGTGTCGAAGAGGATCAAAATAAAGGACTAGGTCCTCCTATGGGTCAATGACTCCCAAAACCCAACATCTCCCTTTATTATGTGGCACAAGATAAAGTCGTCCTTTTGGTACGTCACACAAAAAGACGACAAGAGCATCGGCTCACTTTCTCAAGCCAGCAGCTAGAGTATCTACTCTAACCAGTGAGATCAAGGTTGGAGACACAAATACAAACTTCTCAGCTCGCCCATCAATCCTACATAGTTCCTCCAAATATTTGCATAAGCATATCAAAAGTGTTATTCTGGCAAACATATAGAAGAACTTCCAGATTAAAAAAATAAAATTTAGAGATAGAATGACATACCTGATGAATACTAATATATAATTTGCATTGGTTTCTTGAAATTAATGAGCTCATAAATATTATCAAAGTTCAAAAATACAGGTATGTCAATACCACTTATCGTGTATGGCATTGGGACCTCTATCTGATTACCTTCACGCATGGAACTATGTGTATAATAAGCTAAAGGCCTCATCTCTATGTTCATTTTATTAAAGTCGAACAATGCTTTGTGTTGTTCCGCATCTTGTTGTACCTCAGTTCGAGAGTTAAACGGTTTTTTTCCTAGCTCTTTTTGGCGTTTGTTTCCCTCAGCTGCTTGGTCAGAAACGTGACTAGGCCCTTGACTCGCCTTGTTCATACTGGTGTCGGGCTCAACTAATGTTTTAGGCCAAGCTACAAACCCATTAATAGCCTCCTCCAGAGTTGTTGCCTCGTACTTCAAAATAGGTAATGCTACTTTTTTAAATTTTGGCACATTGATTGACACTCACACGTTCCCTTTACCTAGTGGAATCCCATGGACTGTATTGGTGAGAAGGCTCTCCAGCCATGTTCTTCTAAATGCAACAAGCAACTATCCATCATGAAGTTCATCGAAAATATAGAGCTTACACTCCTGACTATCGACTGGCATGGTTGGCGGATCAGACACTCCAGATTATTTTTCTTGGATAGAGCAACTAGCCTTAAAGCTATTGTGTTGGTCAATGGTTGGCACACTCTTTTGGTCAAACGACGGCTCCACATCTTTCTTTGCACATAGACCACGCACCAACGCCTTTAATTCTTCTATTTTACATCTCATTGACAGTACTTCATTATCTCTATTTGAACTTTGATTTAGGTTAAAGTACTAAGACTGCTTTACGAACTTTGATTGCCCACGGATATGTCATGGTGTTCAGGTATGGATAATGCTTTGGTCAATACATTAGTAGTGCCAACTGATTCGAAAGTGTCTTGACTCTCTTGTATGTTGTACTGCATCTACGGGATAATTAAAAGAACACATTATAAATAAAAGTGTTATAAGTGGCTCTAGTGATGAAGAATTTATTGTTAATTAGTAAACTTACTATCAACTTGCTAACTTTTTGACATGCTAAATTTTTTAACTCTCCATCTTTGCCTGTTCGTGAATCTAGCTACAAACCATCTCTTTTTCTCATTTTCCAGTCTCCTTAAACTGTAATTTAACATCGTTAGTATACATGAATAATAGAAATAAAAAATTTACCTACGGTTTATTACAAACAAAAGTTAATGACATACCTTTTTCTGGTCAAGCTTTCTATATTCGTCTTGGCCTGCTCTTGATGTGTGTTCGTTATTGGTCCTTATTTTGCTTCCACGATCCGAAAGTTATTGGAATTGTGAGGATGTTCTATACTGAATGAATTTCACCCAATTCGCTTATTCTATATTAGGGTAGTTGTCAATAACTTTTTGAGTTTATGTCTACACACTATCTTCTGTTACAAAGTTCTTGAGAAACGTCTTGTAAAGATATGTCGAAAATTCTTTCAGCTTTACCACATGATTTTAAACAAGTACTACAAAAGTAATCATCCATGATGAAAGAAATAACAATTTCTTTTCAAATTATTTCTTTCAATCCGTCTAAATCAAGGGATCTCCAATCTTGTATCCATACTGGAATGTGCTCTTGAGCGAGCACACCAATCCAGTTCATCAATTCATCACGTGCTTCTCTTCCGGTTGTCCTTTCTTGTCAAAAGTAACTTCAATTCGTTCACCTCTTTTCCTTGTCATGTGGACTCATTTCATTAAAGTTGCCCTTCGTTTGCCATCGGTATTGGGATTAAATGGGGTTTTTCTTCGTGCTTGTCCCTTTTTGCATTCTTCAACACTATTTTGTGTCATTTTTTATACCAACACTAACCTATATGTATTGCAACACGAATACAGAAAACAAGTATGGCGGACCAATTTAATCAAATCAAATTCACATTCAATACCAATAACATTAACAAAACTAAGCACAATACACTACAAACTTAAAATGGCAAAAAATTGCACAAATGATTCGTGTACACATTTCACCAATAAAAAAACTGAGCAAACTATATGATTATCCAAAATAAAAGTTCATTTTGACATTTTATCAAGCATGTGGTGGGTGGAAGAAAAATTTTGTAGCATATTGTATTTAAATATCTTAAAATGCCAAAAAGTTGCACAAAAGATTCGTCTACATATTTCACCAACAAAAAAACTGAGCACACTACACTAGAAACTAATTTCATATGATTATCCAAAACAAAAATCCATTTTGACATTTCATCAAACATGTGGTGGGCGAAAAAAAAAAATTCGTCGCATATTGTATTCAAATATCTTAAAATGCCAAAAAGTTACACAAAAGATTTGTCTATATATTTCACTAACGAAAAAACCAAGCGCACTACACTAGAAACTAATTCTATATGATTATCCAAAACAAAAATCCATTTTGACATTTTATCGACCATGTGGTGAGCGGAAAAAAAAATAATAGCGTATTGTATTCAAATATCTTAAAATGCCAAAAAATTACACAAAATATTCATCTACATATTTCACCAGCAAAAAAACCGAGCGTACTACATTAGAAACTAATTTCATATGATTATCCAAAACAAAAATCCATTTTGACATTTCATCAAACATGTGGTGGGCGGAAAAAAATAAAATTCGTCGCATATTGTATTCAAATATCTTAAAATGCCAAAAAGTTGTACAAAAGATTCGTCTATATATTTCACTAACAAAAAAACCAAGCGCACTACACTAGAAACTAATTCTATATGATTATCCAAAACAAAAATCCATTTTGACATTTCATCGATCATGTGGTGAGCGGAAAAAAAAAATCATAGCATATTGTATTCAAATATCTTAAAATGCCAAAGAATTACACAAAAGATTCATCTACATATTTCACCAGTAAAAAAACCGAGCACACTATACTTGAAACTAATTCCATATGATTGTCCAAAACAAAAATCCATTTTGAAATTTTATCGAGCATGTGGTGTGTGGAAAAAAACCGTGTTGAATATTGTGTATAACATGCCAAAACCGTGCACAAAAGATTCATCTACAAAGAGCAACAATTAAAAAACCTAGCAAACAACACCACAAATTACACTCCAAGGAAGTTATTAAAGCATTGTGTATACGTACTTTTGTTAGAAAACAAGAAATTGAGCCATATGGAAGTCACATTGCCTTTCTTTAAAGAAAAATAGTCATGGCCTTGATGGGAACACCAGGAGAGAGTAGAGGTGGCGACGGCGGCGACAGAGAAATGAGAGAAAGGTTAGGGCAGGGATGAGGCGAAGGTTTGGGAAAAAAGGAGAGAGTGGGTGGCGGCAGCGGTGGCGTCACCGAAGATTAAGCGAGAGGGGAAGGTGGCGGCACGGTCAGCGGGCGGGCATAGGAGATAGTGGGTAGGAGAAAACTTTGAGTTATCTAGAGGGTTGAAGATAAAAATAATAATAAATGAAGAGGAAAGTGTATTTATATAAGTTAAGGATTTACGCGCGAATTTCAAAGTATAAAATTTTAAAATTTTCAGAAGAATACACGACGGTTTAGACAAAATCATCATGTAAACTCAAGATTACAGGACGGTTTTGGATCAAAACCGTCGTATAAACGTCTAAAACTGTTGTGTAACCATAATTTTACACAACGGTTTTGGCCAAAAACCATCATGTAAACCTAGTACACTTTTTAATCTCCCTTTTTTTTTCCTGTCAACCCATGGCCTAATACCCCATGTGTTATTTAAACAGTGACCCAAACGGCTATAGTATTTATCCCTATTCAACATTAATGTTCAATATAGTTTAAGCAACTGAACAAAATCAATGTAATACATCTTTAATTAAAATAAAATAGTAATGATGTACAAATGACAAAATATTCAAGTTTTACTGATCTTTTTTTTCTTTGCTTCGTCAACACGTGTCCATTCAATATCAAGCCGAAGTAAGTGAGAAACATCATCATCGAAATCATCAATCTCCTAAACCGGTAACAATCACTTTGTGGATGATAGAATGTCAGAGCAATCTTCCTCATCTTCTTGACCATTAGGAATCATTTTTGCTTCATTGTCACAACTAAGGACAACTCTATATTGTTGGGATCCATTATATAAAATACTTGGATTGCTTGTGATGTCATAATGAATGAATCATTTTTATATCTCAATCGTCTAAAATCCACCACTGTGATGCCATCACTGTCAATCCTAACAAAATTATTTTCGGCCCACTTGCACTTAAAGAGTGCTACTTGCAATCCACAGTAATCAAGTTTCCTAATGTCTTCAATAAAACTGAAGTAGTTCATGGTTCCATATACTGGATTCTTGTCCTTTGCAAATAAATATACAAAGCCTTAACACGAATACTAACACCACTATTTTGAACGGGAGGCTTCTCATCTCTTTTGCAAGTGTAGAATGTATAACCATTGATGAAGGATGATGTATACTATGTAACTCTCATCAACGGTCCTCTAATGAGGTTCATTAAGTCTTGCAAAAAGTCGTCCTTCTGAAAAACATGTCTTCGTATTCACAGACAAAAGGTTTGATTGTATTCATCTTGCAATTACTTTCCATTTCTTCCTCTTCTTGGATTTGCATCTCTTAATTCCTATAGATGAACCTCAATAAAAGGCTTCACTTTAACCCTATTATGTAAAGTATAGAGACAAGCCTGTTGCCATTCACCTCGATTTGCCGACGAAGGAATGCCCACAGATAGTCCTTTCGAGTTAATGTATATAGTCTTTGCTAACCTAATCACTTCCACGTTGGACAAATATTCGGAGCAAAATTCGACCGATTCTTCCGCTATGTAGCTTTCTACTATACATCCTTGCGGCCTATTTCGGTTGTTGACATAACCCTTCTAAACCTTCATATACCTTTCAAAAGGATACATCCATCTCAAGTCCACTGGTCCACATAGCTTAACTTCCTATACTAAGTGCACCGTTAGATGAATCATTATGTCAAAAAAGATGGTGGAAAATACTTCTCAAGCAAACAAAATATCTTAACCAACTCTGATTGTAGCGAATCTAGTGTAAATGGATCAATTACGTTGGAGCATATCGAATTGAAAAATGAGCATGACTTGGTAATTGCGAATCTCATATCCATCGTTAAAACTCCTCGCAAGGCGAGCAGTAATAATTGTTGCATGAAGATATGACAATCATGTGTTTTCATTCTAATTAGCCTCAAATTCTTCATAGACACTTACATTTTGAAGTTAGAAGAATAACCGTTGGGCACTTTTACATAAGTGAGCTACTCACAAAGCTTTCTTTTTTTCTTTTCTTAATAATGTATACTTTGTTGGAGGTAAGTAAGTGGCATTCCCTCTTTTCGTAGGGAGCAAGTTAAGTCTAATTTTCAAATTCTTAAGATCCAACTATGCCTTTTCACCATCTTTGCTCTTATTAGGAATATCAAGCAACGTATCCACTATTGATTCACAAACGTATTTCTCAATATGCATCACATCCAAGCAATGACGGATGAAAAGTGACCTCCAATATGGAAGTTCATAAAAGATTGATCTCTTTTTCCAAGGTCCATCAACCACCAGATCCTTGTTACTCCATTTTCTTTTCCTGAGTACTACTTTCAAATCTTTAACCATCTCAAAAATGTCTTCACCCGTTAAAACCTTGGGAGGGATTCTCTCTTTGGTATTACCATCGAAAGCCTTTTTTTGTTTCTGGTATTGATAATTTTTTGGTAAGAATCTTCTATGACCAAGGTAAATGGTTTTCTTACTATTTTTCAACCGAATGGAAGGTGTTTGTTTCATACAAACGGGACAACCAATAGAACTTTTTACTGAATAACCAGATAGGTTTCCATAAGCAGGAAGTCATTAATTATTCGTATCAATATTGCACGAAATGTGAATGTCTCCTGATGGTAAGTATCTCTAACTTCAATCCCATTTTCCCATAAGCTCTTTAGATCATCGATTAGCAGTGTCAAGTACACATCAATGTCATTCCCTAGTTGTTAAGGACCAGAGATCACTAAAATCAACATCAAGAACTTTTACTTCATGCTCAACTTCAGAGGGAGATTGTAGTTGACAAGTATGATGGACCAAGTATTATGTCTACTACTCATATTACCATGTGGGTTCATTCTGTCCGCTGAAAAACCAAGACATAGATTCTGTGGTTCCGCACTAAATTAGGATGACCGTCATCAAAGTTCTTCCATTGTAGTGCATCGGCTTGATGTCTAAGCATGCCATCTTCAACACGTTTATCATGGTGTCAAGTCAAATTTTTAGCATGATTGGCATCACGGAATAAACACCGCAGACTCGGCGCCGGAGAAATGTATCATAATACCTATTAGGGCTCTCCTTTGCTACTATTCGTTGGCTTCTTGTCCTTCTTCCATTTGATTTCTTACAAACCAGGTATTCATCCAAATCTTCATACCATTTTGGTAAAGGATACAATCATTTGGACATGCATGAATTTTTTCATATTTCATTTCCAAAGTGCTCAACGTCTTTTTAGCTTCATACATACTAGCTGGTATTTTATTATTATGTTTGGTACAAACAAATAATCCCATGGGCAAGCAAATGTCTTCTAACTTCATCAACTAAACGAGATCTATGATTTCTACAATCCACACAAGAACATCGAATCTTATCATTTTCATGTGAGTTTTGGCAAATGATAAAAATTCGTGAATACCATCTCGATATTTTCTAGTCAATCTATTAGCCCACATCTATTTTCGATCCATTTGCAAGAACCCAACCTAAATCCAAATTAAAAATCATACAATTCATTCAATAATCAAGTTTTTGCAATTAAAATAACACATATATTAAGCTTTCGAAATAATTTAACAAATCATACTTTAAAAAAAAATGAGAATATACCATTTTAGATATCTAAAATATCTAAAATTCATCAATACAAATTAAATAACTCAAAAGAGTAAGTAATAATCACTACTTACAAATAATGACTACAAAAGAGTGTTGGTTTGGTAGATAGTGACAACGGAGGATCTAGTTTCACAGGTCTTTGTAATGTTTTTCGCGGTTGCAAAACTGTTTTGTAAGATAAAATAATGACTGCTAGGGATTGTGAAAACCGATATATTACACGACGGTTTTAGAAAAATCACTCTGTAAACCCAAGATTACACAACGGTTTGCCCTAACTGTCGTGACATGACGGCTAGTGCAAATCGTCATGTAATCCGCACTAACTATCGTGTAATTCACCGGATTACATAACAGTTAAGTCAAACCGTCGTATAATCTAGTGTTTACATGACGGTTTTGGCAAACCGTCATGTAATCCAATTTAAAACGATGGTTTTTTTAAAACTGTTGTGTATTTTTCGTCGTCTAAGCCAACTTTTGTAGTAGTGATATTAACTTGCTTTTACATACTTTGATAGAAAATTCTTCAATGACAAAAAAGAAAAGAAAAAAAAACGCTGTAATTATCGTAAAAAATTTGTGTAAATAATTGTTATAAATGTCTACTTTATTTTGCTCTTTTGAGGATTGCATGCATAGACATCATGTAAACAAAACAATAATGTTGTGTTGTTCTCTCTAAAAAAAAAAAAAAAAAAAAAAAGAGTTGATACAGTAATTTATTATATAGCAAGTAAGTATGTTTTGAAAACTGTCTAGCTTATTTCCTTACCCCAATTATGGGTTAGAAGTCCGCAGGTTTTTGAACTTTTTTTCATAGCTGAAATACCCTTAAATTATTAAAATAGTGCTACAACAGTCTTTTACATTAATTTTTGGACGGAATCCGTTAATTAATATCACCTTTAACCAAAATTACTAATGGATTCGATCTAAAAATTAATAAAAATGACTATTATAGCAACATTTTCTATTCTTTTTTCGTAGCTGGAATGACCATAAATTATTTAAAAAGTTACTACAGTAGTCTTTTCCGTTAATTTTTTGATGAAATTATAATTAGCATCACTTTTTGACCAAATTACTAACAGATTCCGTTTCAAAAATAATCTGAAAGGACCATTGTAGTAATATTTTAATAATTTAGGGGCATTTCAGCTATGGAAAAAAATTCAAAGACCAAAGTAATACAAGGTTAAAAATTTACAGATTAAATGAGCAATTTACCCTTAAATAAATAGCTTTTAGTTTACTGCCTATAATACTTTATAGTACTCATAATAATCAGGTCTCCTCTGAGGAAGATTAGAAACAAGCATTAGCATCTATAAAATCGTATAGGCATCATTTTTCAGCCAAATATCAATTCTAAATTTTCCCATTTTAAATGACAATTTTAATAACTATTTAAACATAAATCCAAATGTTTCTATCCAAATATTCTTTTTTAAATGTTAACATCTATTCAATAACAATCTAAATATTCTCACCCATAATATTTCGATCCAAATATTTACATCCAAATGTGAAAATTTCGATGGTTCCCCAAATGCACCCTAAGTAACTTTCAATGACTAAGATTTTGGTTGTAGAAAAGGGGGTTTTTTTTTTTTTTTTAACCAAAACTCCGTTACAAGAAAACTAATGCGGTCACATAGCCATAAAAAATTTGACAATGAAAAAAATTTTTACCACAAACAAAAAAAAAAAAAAAAAAAAAAAAAAAAAAAAGAAAGCAAAGCATCACTGATATTTTGTTCGCGAAAGCCTTTTTTTTTTTCTTCCCTTGTTCCAACAGTTCTTAATTTTTTAAATGAAGCCTAATGTTTCATATTAAAAATAAAAAAAAATAAAAAAAATCTGGTGTTTAACCTTTGCCTGTTTCCAAAGAGTTTCAAATAATTGCTATTATTATGTGGCTTTTCATAACTTTTCGAGTAAAATACAGAAATAAATGGATATTGTGGCTTTTAGAGTACTTCAATCGTTAACTGATTTTAATTAGTGTATAACGACTAAATAACATGGCTAATTTTTATGTTAAAATAAATATGTTTTAATGAACTACGTATAATATTTTTCCGTACTCATAATAAACAAGTCTCATCAGTGGAAGGTTAGAAGCAATAGCATCTATAAATGGTTGTTGTTGACAGCGAAAATCTATTAACTCAAATCTTCTTCTCCATGTAGCATTTAAAGTTGTCTCTTATGCGAATTAAAGCGTAAAAAGATGAATACAGAGAGATTTATAAAGGTTTGCCTCAATGAAGACAATGTTCTCTTTGTGTATGGTGGGTTGTTTTCACTATTTTCTAGAAAAGTACAAGTCTTTTCTCTACTTTGTCGAGATCTGTCCTCTATTGGGACTATGTTACATTTTATATCCCCTTTCCCCTTAGACAAACTAGTTTTGTCCCTGATACCTAGGCTAACCCATGTTCGGTTATCACATGTGTCTTTGGGCTTTAACACAATCCGAGTCCTCAACTGCTAATTATTGGTTGTGCTTTCGCATCTCCTGGGATAGTGGAATAGTGGCTCTTCTTCGAGATTCCCAAAGTCTCGACGTCGTCTAGTGGAACTAGAAGGAAATGCCTTTCCAGTCTCCTACTGTCTTTTATGTCCTTAGAGTTAGCCTCGATGTATGGAGCTCATCGGATTACCTCTCGTGGTAGAGGACATATCTGATTACCTCTCATGTTAGAGGACATACCTTTCGCAGTAGAGGACATCTCAAACCTATCCAGCTCTCACAGTAGAGGAGAAAATCTCCTCAACTGGGGTGTAACAATTGCCCCCTAGCTTGGAATGTTTGTCTATGGTGTGCAGACATTTCAAGCTCTCCATGTTGAGGAGATCATGATGTTTTCCATGTCGGGTTGATTATGTGTAAGGGGAGGACTCATGTATTGGGGCTGAAGGGTGTTTTGAACCGTCATAATCACTGTGGGAAATGAGGCTTTGCCTCTGAACCATCGTAATGTGTGGGTGAACTGAGGCATTGCTTTGAGAAATGTAATAGTCACATCGGTTGTCACCTCTGCTGGTTATCATGTCATTAATGCCCCATTTATTCTTGATTGTTGGATGAGTTTTTTTTTTTTTTTTTTTTTTTTCTTCATCATTTCATTTACTAGGGTTGTTCACTTTGTCTTCCCTGTAAAAGTTGATCATACAAAAATGAATTTAATAAACAAAAATATACGTACCTTTTTAAGTGGCCTTAGTATGAGATCTTTGGATTTTGACCTATCTATCAGATATACGTTGAGCATTCAATAAACTCTCGTCGTATTGGGGATTCTTTCCCAACAGGACTTTTGGGTCTTTAAACCATTTTAGGAACATACGTTAAGAGTTTTTCGGCTTTTAACGTCTAGATCAGATCTTCGGAAAGTCTTTCATACTTAGAAAAATTTTATTTTCTAATTTCACAAGTATGGGCTCTCCGATCCAAGCTTAACTTTGAATTAGGTAGGCTCTCCTTGGAAGGCATTAATATCTTTCGGGGACTTAGAAAATTGGGCTCTCCGTAGTGAGCACGTTTTAGCCTTGCCCGTGCAAGCACAGCTTGTACAGAGTTTCTTATGAAAGCAATCATGTATGGACTCGATCGCGAGAGCAAGAACAACTTTGAAGAACATTACATATCAAAAATTCTCAAAGTATGGGCTCCACCGCGAGAGCATTCCCAACTTCAAAGAATTTCTTTTTCAGAAATTCATCAAGTATGGGCTCTATGGTGAGAGCATACCTTAAATAATTTCTTTTCAGAAATTTCTCAAGTTTAGGCTCTTCCATGAGGGCATATGGGCTCTACCACTATATCATAAAGTTTGGGTTTTACTGGGAGAGCATATCCTAAAGAATATTTCTTTTTCATAAAGTTTTCAAGTATGGGCACTCTCTACCGCGACGATTTCCTTGGGAAACCGTCATGGTAGGAAACAACGAAAAAAAAAATTTGCGAATTCGTTTCATTTCCTATGGGTGACAAATCCCGTGTGTTATTCATTATTACACAGTCAAGAATAAAATGATAAATAATCTGTAATTACCTGGATCACAATGTACAACAATTAATATAACGAGAGTACAAAATTTATATATTGTTTTTAGTTAGTATTGTATAAATTGCATAACAAATGTAGCCCACTCTTGCCTAACTAAACTCATTTCAGCATCAGTATAAAAATCCTTGGTTTAAAGGACGGCTAATCCATCAATAGTGAAGGTTATTTCTCGCATGAAAGCTAACACAAAATAACTGCATTCTACATAACCTTCCTGTATTGGACATCAAACTATATCAATAAACATCTGGTAGTTGTGTCGCTGTCTTATTCCTTTTCCCATCAACAATTTGACAATCTTCAAAACAATTACAGCAACATTTATTTTATGTCTAATCAGAAATATGAACATTAAAGAATACTTATGTCGTAATTAGGTCTTTAAAATCATCACCCCGATTCATTTCCTAGAGGATTAAAATACAGGACCGATTCATCCCACGGATCAATAGCTGCCAAGATCCAATGTTAGCTGCTGTTATAAGGCATAAGAAACAGCTTTCACTTTGGTGTGTTTCTTAAGATCTGTAGAATATATTTGGCCCTTTTTCGAGCATAGGCGGCGTGATCTACATTTTGTTGAACTGGTGAGATAAGGACTGGAGAAATGAACTTAAACCGTTGATCCACAACTGCTCTTGCACAATAATCCGCTAAGTATTTGCAAAATAATTAGGCACACTTGTTACACAAAAACAACATATATAAGATTAAGAAGGATAAATAATTAAATTGTTTAAGAATAAATGTATTACCTAATGTAAACCATTATGCTATTTGCCCTAATTTCTTCAAATGTTATGAGATAGTATACATCTTCAAACCCAACATATATGGGCATTTCATCGCCAATGACAAGTTGTTGTAGTGGGCATACTATTTGCGTACTGTCATGCATGGAACTTTGTGCGTAATATGCCAAAGGTCTCAATTCGAAAGGAATTTCACTAAAGTCGAATGAAGGTAGTTCTTGTTGCGCTGGTTGTTGTTGTGCCTCTGGTCATGACTGTATTTTCTTCCTCCCTGCTCTTTTTTTGGTTCGTTTGCTTCCCTCAGCTTCCAGGTCAGGAGCATGACTGGGACCTTGATTTGCCTGGCTCAAACTTGTTTGAACGACGACTAATCTTTTCGGCCAAGTAACAAACCCATCGACAGCTTCTTCAATACATGTGGCTTCGTTCATCGGAATAGGTGGGAGTGCACATTTTAGTCTTGGGACTGTAATTGTCACTTGTACAATCTCCTTACCTAAAGGAATCCCATGGACTGTGTCGATTGGAACACAGTCCATGTATGCCCTGCCGATTGCACCAAGCACATCTCCTCCGTTAACTAAATCAAGAAGAAAGAGCTGGTATTCCTTACTTGCATTCGGCATGGGCTTCAAATCCGACGGCCCAACTTCTTTTTCATTCAGAGTGCAACTAGCGTTCAAGCTGTTGTGTTGATCAACAGTCGGTGCGGTCGTCTCCTCAGCCAGTCTCTTGGTTGATACCGTGCTTCGCACAAAGTTCCTGTATGGTTCTTTCCAATGCGGCAAGCTGTTGTTTCATATCCGAGACTTCAGCATTTTCCCTTGAACTTTGCACAAGGTTGAAGTATTGTGACTACTTGACAAACTTAGATTGACCTCGAATCCGACCCGAATGCTCGGCATTACCTGATGCCTTGGTCAATATGTCATTTGTCCCTACAGATTTGAAATTTCCTTGTATCTTTGTTCACGGAAGTCATCCTGTAACAATTAGAGAATATGTTATGAACTCGTAAACATAAAGAAGTGTAGGGGATGAATATATTTTAAATGGATTCGAAAACTTATTATTGTATTGACAATAATTTTAAATGCTTCATTCTTGAACTCTCCATCGGGTTTGATGTGTATGTCTAGCCACCTAGTATGCTGCTCTGCCCATTTTCAGTTTTCTCAAACTGCAGTTTAATAATTACCATTAGTAAACATAAATGAAGAAATTGGAAGTACAACATACTATTTACACATTTTGTCCAAGTAATTCACGTACATGAGCTCGGACACGTTTCCTATATCCGTCTCAGCCCCCGGTTTATCCGTATTTGCTTTTCTTTCTTATCTCACTTCCTTGTTCGGATAGTCTTTTGAATTCCGGGGTACGTCGATACTGAATGAATTTTTCCGAATCATCTTGGCTAATAGTGGGGTAATTGTGAACCACTTTTAGCGGTCGTTGCTACACATTTTCTTTATCAATATGATCCCTGACAAAAGCTTGGTAAAGATCATATCTAAAATTTTTCATTGACTCTGCACGTGACTTTAAAGCTTGTTTTTTAAACGATGGCTCCACAGTGAAAAAAGTTATGATTTCTACCCACACTCTTTCTTTCCTTGGGGCTAAATCGGCACTTCTAAAGTCAGATATCCAAATGAGTATGTGCTCTCGAGCAAGCACTTCAATCCAACTCTGTAATTTATCTCCTTCGTTCTCTAATGGTTGCCCTTTCGCGTCGAACAAAACTACAATTCGCTCTCCCTTTGTCCTAACAAGGTGGACTCTTCTCATAAAAGTTGCTCTTCGTTTACCATCATCATCGGGATTGAATCTAGGTGAGTTGGTTTGTCGTAGTTTTCCAATTTGAGTTTAATTTGAGTATTCCTCCTTGTGATCTTGCAACACTTTAAATCAATCTAAAGTAACTCCGCACCGAAACACGTTAAAAAACAAAAAATCTTTGTCATTAAATTATTATAAAATCATGGCACCCAAACACATAAAAAGCAAACAAAAGCATACATTAAATCATTGTTAATCTGTATAACTAAACATATACTTTACTTAATTATGGAAATGATACACAACCTAATCAAATAGGCATTTTATCGAACATGTCATATGCTAACATATAAGTCACAAAATCAACTCTTTTTCTGAAAAAATTCCCAAATCCGTGCCTTACCCAAGAAATTGAATTCAATCTAAAACTATTTTCAACTCAAAAAGGCATTTTATTGAACATGTCATATGCGAAAATTTAACTCACAAAATCAACAATTTTTCTGGAAAATTGTCAAATCCGTGCATAACCCAAGCAATTTAATTCAATCTAAAACTAATTCTAATTCAAAGAGGCATTTTATCGAACATGTCAAATGCTAACATATAATTCACCAAATCAACACTTTTTTTGGAAAATTGTCAAATCCGTGTCTTACCCAAGCAATTTTAAAGCAATCTATCACATCCACAATCAACAATCACCGAAGATATAGGGGACGGATTTTGGACGGAAAATTTCCAAATCAACTATCAACAAAATCAACACTTTTTTCTGGAAATTTGGTAAACTGTCGCCTCACCGAACTATTGTACAACAATCCAAAACTAAGTCTCACTCAAAAAGGCATTTTGTCGAATATGTAGTATGCAAAAATTTAACATGCAAAATCAAAACCTATTTTTGTAGAAAAAATCACCCAAAATCACATCAACAATCAACAATCATCGAAAATCAAGTTTACAATTAATCAAATTCACTTCCATAAACCATATGGTGAAAGAGACCTCAACTTACCAAGTACTTGAGTATGGGTACGGGCGGGTCGATCGGTACTGGCATAGGAGACGGCGTAGGCGTGGCGATAAAGAGAAGGAGACGAGGTAGCGAGGGCGAGGACAAGAGAGAGGGAGACGAGGTAGAGAGGTGAGGATGAGAAAGAATGGAGATGGGAGCCAAGAGAGACAATGGAAGGAGCATGCACGACAAGCAAGGAGAAAGAACGGAGGGAGGATGCACGGCAAGCAAAGAGAGAGAATTGAGGAAGAGTTCCGAAGATGAGAGAGAGAAAGTGGAGGGAATGAGGTTTTTATTTTGTATTATATATATATATATAGCAAGCAAAATTTCCAACATATGCACGCGTGCACAGTTTTGGGAAATTTTTAACATTTCCCGGAATAGATACCACGACGGTTTTAAAAACTATCGTGGTAGTCGATTTTTTTATTTTTTTCTTTAAATCCCAAAAATATTTCCAAAATTTTAACACATATTTAAAAATTCCCGGTGGCTTCAAATGCCATGACAATTTTCTAGAAAAACCGTTTAGGAACCTCATCTCAAGGTCCCTTATGCCAAGGCACCATGCACAAGCCTCCCGACCAGACGTCGGCTGGCAAGCATAACCTGAAGATACGCTCATACATGACATAATCTGAAGAGGATCTCCATACTGTGTAGTCACTTAGCTATTGCAGTCGCTCCCTGAGTCCCATCAAAGATGCGTGGCTCCATTCCCCAGAATGCTAACGAATCCCCGCAGTTCTCTTTAATCCAACCTGGGTTTGACACCAGGTTCATGTCTTTATCATTATAATATTATAACCTCTCATAATTAACATACATGAAATAGAGTAAGAAAACAATATTACAAACACTGTGGCGCTGGCGGCAAACTGTGAAACCAGATAGCAAGAAACCCACTCTGATATCATCCCTGTCATGACCCGATCTACATAAGGCCGTGACTTTGTACTTACTTAACTTAAATACCAACTTTGTAACGACCCGATTTCGTGGAGCCATTACCTTATCACGCTTACTTACACATACTTCATCTTAAAACTTACTTTTGCTTTACATAAAAATATGGAAATGTTTTTTTTTTCTTTTTAAACTCAATTTAAAACTCAAAACTCATACTTATTTATATGTACTCATTTGAATACCGAGCTTTCAAATCGCATTTTAACAATCATACTAGTTATCATATACAAGTACCATCGACTTATTATACCATAATACGAATATATTTTACAAACCATATTTCTCAAAATCTGTGGTGGTGTCCAACCCAAGTTTCACGGTCTGTAGTGCCATTTCTCGATACCCTTGTATCAAGCATTGCCGGTAAGTTGTTTACCCACAGTATGAACATAAGTTATGAGCTTATGCTCAGTAAGTATAACTTTTATTCCGCAAAACATTTTTAGCAAAAGAATGCATGAACCGATTACGCTTTCTGATGAATCAATTATGCTTTCTTATGTTAACTTGGTTCTGGACCCCTTACATATCATGTGTGCACGTACCGTGGCGCATTGCTATTGAGTGATTGAGGCAGCCAGTACAATCCAACTCAAACCATGAACCAAACCATTTAAAATAGAGTGATTGGGGTAGCCAATCTAATACAACTCAAACCATGGACCAAACCGTTTAAACCCGTCCTTATGGCAAGTCGGTACGACACAAGAAAACTTGCTTATCTTATCTTATTACATGAAAATTTGTTCTTAGTTGATCATACTTGAAAACTTAAATCTTAAATGTTTCTTACTTGAAAACTTAATCTTGTTCTTATCATGTGATTTATTATTAGTGAACGTGCTTTCATGATGTCACAATAATAAAACATAAAATATAAAACAGAAAATCGATTTCTTGATCTCACTATCCTGTGAACTGCAATTTGCAAACTGCATAATGTGTACTGCATCATACTGCATACTTTCTTATTTTCATACCTTCGTACATTTATGTTTTCATACTTTCATCATATTTTCATATATTTATACTTCTATACTTTCATCATATTTTTATACATTCATACTGCATCACAAGAACTATCTGCGTAAAAAGCTTAACAAGTATATCATATAACTTGCCACCTTGGAAAAACGTATCATGTCATACAACTTTTCCATACTTGAAAAGTATATTATATCATATAATTTTCCACACTTGAAAAGCATAGCGTATCATACATTTAAATCACTTCTTTTTAACTTTAGTTGAGGGGTTCAACAAATATATCACATTAAAATATTTTTTCATTAAATTTAGCTGAGTCTGAGGACCCTCTACTACTAGTACCAAGGCAACTTGCTTACCATCATACTTGAAATCAATTTCTTACTTGAAAACAGTTTTTTGAAAATAGTTTCTTGAAAACAGTTTCTTACTTGAAACTTAATCTTCTTCTTACCATATACTATTAGAACCCTTTACTTTTCTTTATGGCCCCTTTGTTAGAACTCTGTTCCTTAAGGATTTGGCCTATAGCCCCTATCTTGGAATTCACTTTATCAAGGATTTAGCCCTTTACTTTTCATAATGGCCCCTATCTTGCAATTCTCTTCCTCAAGGATTTGGCCATTTACATAATGTGAGTTGGTTCTAATAAGCATGAGATCAAGATTTAAAATCTTTCATAAAACCAACTTCTTTGAATCTTTTCAAATTCAATCATGAAAAACCATAATAAATAGCATAATTGAAAACATTTTTTTCAAAACATAATACCGTTCGAGTGATGCAGTAAAATGTATACTTATATCAACTAGCTACTTGCTAGATAGTAGAAGCTTCTCTCATTGCTTCTAATATTTCCTTCATAGTATGAGTGCATAATCATAACATTCTCATCATTACATAATTTCTACTACTAAGGGATCATATCATCAATATCATCATTAAACTTATAGCCATCATCGTAGTCTACTAAATTATTGTTGACAACATCCAACTCATGTTCGCGCATTGCCTTGTTGTCACCACCGAGTCAAAGCACTACCAAATATTTTACCATATCTAATATTACTCTTATTGGGGCAAAAGTTTCACAACCATGAAACTTAAATTCCATAGTATCAATTCAGTTCTTTAGAATGAAAAGTTCCTGGGTATCACCCTACCAAGGTGAGGCGATAGGCTATTTGATCTCGAAACCTGTTCATTTCTTATTGCTGCTCTAGCAATTATCGTTGCAACTTAGCCACTACAATTGCAAGATTAGGCTCTTACGAAATTTTGGTTGGGTCATAAACCCGGGCGAACCATCTTCGAGTTCCTAATTTATCACAAGAAATGATATTTCTAATACTTATTCTTTCATTCATAGCTTATCATGACATATCATAGAAACATTGTAACTTATCGTATCATGCTAGAGATTTATCACGATTTCATCATATCATATCGTAAGCTTAGCTTATCCATCATGCTTCCGCTGCACAACTTTGATCCACTGGCATTAACGGCCCATAGACTTCATTCGGATAAACGCACCAAGCTGCAACATAGCTAACGTATCGTCTCATGTACATATCCTGGTATATCTCGAGATCGTGATAATACATAGGCGGTCTCTCTCTAGGTAGTGGTCCACATCTTGGAGTTATCAGGGCTCCAAAGTTCATTCAAGCGACATTAAGAAAAACCAATTAGGAACCTCATCTCAAGGTCCCCTATGCCAAGGCACCATGCACGAGCCTCCTAACCAGGAGTCGGCTGGCAAGCATAACCTGAAGATACGCTCCTATATGACATAATCTGAAGAGGATCTCCATACTGTGCAGCCACTTAGCTAATGCAGTCGCTCCCTAAGTCCCATCGAAGATGCGTGGCTCCATTCCCCAGAATGCCAACGAATCCTCGCGATTCTCTTTAATCCAACATGGGTTTGACACTAGGTTCATGTTTTTATCATTATAATATTATAATCTCTTATAATTAACATACATGAAATAGAGTAAGAAAACAATCTTACAACATTATGGCGCTGGTGGCAAAACTGTGAAACCAGATAGCAAGAAACCTGCTCTGATATCATCCCTGTCACGACCCGATCTACATAGGGCCGTGACTTCGTACTTACTTAACTTAAATACCAACTTTATAACGACTCGATTTCGTTAAGCCATTACCTTACAATGCTTACTTAAACATACTTCATCTTAAAACTTACTTTTACTTTACATAAAAATACAAAAATGTTTTTTTTTTCTTTTCAAACTCAATTTAAAACTCAAAACTCATACTTATTTATATGTACTCACTCGAGTACCGAGTTTTGAAACCATATTTTAATAATCATATTAGTTATCATATACTAGTACCATCGACTTATTTTACCATAATACAAACACATTTTACAAAACATATTTCTCAAAATCCGTGGTGGTGTCTAACCCAAATTTCATAGTCGGTAGTGTCATCTCTCCATAGTCTTGTATCAAGCATTGCCAGTAAGTTGCTTACGTACAACATGAACGTAAGTTATGAGCTTATGCTTAGTAAGTACAATTTTCTATTCCGCAAAACATTTTAAGTAAAAGAATGCATGAATCGAGTACGCTTTCTTATGAATTAAATATGCTTTTTTATGTTAACTTGGTTCTGAACCCCTTAAAATATTATGTGTGCACGTACCGTGACACATAGTCATGGAATGGTTGAGACAGCCAGTCCAATCCAACTCAAACCATGAACCAAACCATTTAGTATGGAATGGTTCGGGCAGCCAATCCAACCCAACTCAAACCATAGACCAAATCATTTAAACCTACCCTTGTGGCAAGTCAGTACGACACAAAAAAACTTACTTGTCTTATCTTCTTATATGAAAACTTATTCTTAGTTGATTATACTTGAAAACTTAAATCTTAAATGTTTCTTACTTGAAAACTTAATCTTGTTCTTATCATGTGATCTATTATTAGTGAACATGCATTCATGATATCACAATAATAAAACATTAAACATATATACATCATGTAAATCAATGCATGAATTTTTGAAAAGCATACAATATAATAAAAATATTTTGCCCATGATATAGGCGGAGCTATACTTACAAATTATCTTACGCTCTTCGTCTATTGTTCTATCAAGACATGATAACAGGTCATATTCATGTTTCGAATAGGGCGTAAGATAAGAGTCGTTCTATCTTACCATAAACCATAACATACTAGATCAGTATCCAATTCGATTACATTTGATAATCGTAGATACAAATCCTATCATAGTAAACCGGTATCCTATCCGATTACCATTGGTAATCATAGATACAAGCCCTAACATAACAAATTGGAATCCCACCCGATTATCATTGGTCATACACTTGTTATCATATTCTTATGTAACTTAGTGTATTTTCTTTTCTTAAAAATGTCTTATTTACTTGGAAATGTAAATTAAGTATTTCTTACCATAATACTTGAAATTACCTTTTATAAAACATACTATGTTTAAGAATCACTTGGGAAATTCCATTAGATTTAAACCTTTTTGAAATTATTTTCATAAAATTTCAGTCTCTTTTTAAAGAGATCATAAAACCTTAAAAACTCTTTTTGAAAATAGCTTTTTAATTTGGTTGAAAGTACATGTGCAGGAATTTCCAGTACCCTGCATAGTTTTGAAAATCCTGTGCAGGAATTTTCTGTACTATATACAGTTTTGAAAATCCAGTTTTATCTTTAAATTGGTTTAAAATTTGAAAAAGTTTTCTTCATGAAAGTTGTAGTTCTCATCGAAACCTACAACTTTTGTTTTTTGTCCAAAACATAAATCTACCTTTAACTTACTCATTTTTCTTTTTGAAAAATTATAGTCGTGTACACTGTCTGTACTGACCAGTTTCGGGTTTTGATAAAAACAAAGACCTTTAGAGCCTTATTTTCGAAAACCGTAGCTTGAAATACTCATAAATCCTATTAATGAATTTCTTAATTAGGGAGTTGAGATTATACCTCTAAAGCTTTGAAAGAGTGGTTCTAGATCCTTGCATGAGCAAAATTCTTGCTCCACTCTTCCTCCATAGCGACCGGCCACCACCTCCCTCTCACTCTCTCTCTCTCTCTTCTTTTTTTTTTTTTAATGCTAGAGAGTAATGGTTAAGAAGGAACTAAAGTTAGGAAGCTAACTAAATGGTTCAACTCAACACTACCCACCTCTATTTCCATAATTTTTTATAATTATTTTTTTCTTAAATTCTCCTTCAATTGCATATGGGTCCTTAGAAGACAAAATATTTGCCTTCCCAATCCCCCAAGTGGCCAACCATGGATGTGATGGAGCCAAAAATATCTCTTCAAATTTATCTGTAATTTGTTTTCTTGTTCCCCAAGGCTACCCAATGTAACTGGCCATTTGACCTAGTTGGAGGTTTTGGTTAGAAAAAAATCCATAAATTCCATAATTCAAAAATTACATATCTATCCATAATTATTTGACCTCCAAGTAAGGCAATGTTTGTCACTCCTCCTAATACGCAATCTGATTTCTTGATAATCCAAATAATGCCAATATTATTTTAACTATCAACAATATTGGAATACTACTGTTCAGAATTTATCTGCACTTAACTGGACCGCGTATAGGATTTTCTTAGGACTTGAAGCTACTTAATCCTTATTGCTCCAAATATAAATCCGGACTTTTCTGGAGTGATCTCATTCCTTATTCTTACTTCTACATCCGTAATGACGGTCGACCACAGTATAATTTCAATACTGCTTATTATACTACAGTATCATCTTAATAGTGTTATAATTTATCTTGATCATTCATTGACTCGAACAAAAATCATAATTAATGATTCGGCATTTTTCATCATAAAGCCTTATCCTTGATATAATAAATTTTCATTGAGTCTTACAATATTTATAAGAAATCAAACATACTCTGATAATCAAATCAGATCATGAGTTTCATATTGACATTTATGGTTCAGACTTATTTTCTTTGTGTCTAAGGAAATCACAAGTTCATCAAATTTTTGAGTTGTTACACTTCCTCCACACCGTGGTGTTGCCACAACACGTTGACTAACAGGATCTCACGGTGACATAAGCTCTTTATCTTCTAATCGATGATCTAGACATGGGCCTCCTCGTAAGACGTGTCTTCTTGGATTGGTATATCATACCACTGCAAGATGACATTCGGGTCAGGCTAACACTTGTGAAGCATCGAAACGTGGAATACATCATGCACATGTGACAACTCTTGGTGGTAGAGCAAGATGGTAAGTAATGACACCAACTTGCTGTACAATTTGAAACAATCTAATGTATCTTGGAGCTAACTTTCCCTCAATTCCAAAAAGCATAATAACCTTTCTTAGAGATACCCTCAAAAGAATACAATCGTCCTCCTCAAACTCTAGAGGTCTATGTTGCCGGTCAGCATAACTCTTCTGACGACTTTGACCTGTCCGCAAGAGTTCTTAAATAATAGGGATCTTCTCATTATTACCTAGAATATCGTCAGGATCAGTAGAAGGCTGATCCTCATGCTAAAGCCAATAAACTGGTGATATGCACGGTTTACCATAAAGAGCTTAGAACAGTGCCATCTTGATACTAGACAAATAGCTATTTGTAGGCGAACTTGACCAAATGTTGATACTTCTTCCAATTTCCACCAAAATCCAAGATACAAGTGTGAAGCATATCCTTAATAATCTGAATAACTCACTTAGACTAACTGTCAACCTGTGGGTGAAATGTGATATTGAAACTTAGCTCAGTTCCTAGGGCCTCTTGAAAACTCCTCCAATATCTCATGTTGAAACATGTGTCACAATCGAATATGATGGATAACGACACTCCTTGAAGTCGAATGATGTTCGTCATGTACAATTCCGCCAGGGCATACCTAGAGTAGGTCTCTTGGAGTGGGATGAAATACACAGACTTTGTCAAATAATCCCCAACAATGCAAATGGCATCATGATGCTCCTCGGTTTTTGGCAAAACCATTAAGAATTCCATCATGATGTGCTCCTATTTCCAAACTGGTATAGGAAGAGGCTGCAACTTGCCAGGAGGCTTTTGGTACTTGATTTTAACCTGATGACATGTCGGACACTCAATGACGAAATCCACGACACCCTTCTTCATACCTCTCTCCACCAATATCGTCTCTTGAGGTCATGGTACATCTTGTTGCTCCCAGGGCGAATTGCAAACTTGGACTTGTGTGCTTCGTTCAAGATTGCCTCTAATAAATCAGGTAGATTTGGCATGGCTAATCGGTCTTGGAAATAACCCTCCCATCAGCTTGGATGTTCCAATCATTTGGTTGTTCTCTGTTTTGAAGGTGGGTCCAAATTCCCTAAAGGTGTGGGTCTCACCATTGGTTTTTCTGCGGCTAGATTTCAATGATGTAGAGCTTGAATCATAGATCGTTTAGTTTGTTATGACTGAATGATAGCTACACTAACTAAATAGATTTGGGATCTTTTAAAAGCATACTCATACTGTCAATTATTTGGCATCCTTTAGAGATATTCTTGATTTTTCAATTTATGAAACACATAGTGTGATACTCAGCTTGATCAGAGAGTTTATAGTGCTACTTCTGCATCTATAGTTGTTCGATATGGATAGATATGAAGCGTCTATTAAGAGCTTTCTTGATAGGAGAGAAAAGTGGAAGGAATGGGAATAATGGAAGGAATTTATTACCAATGGTTATTATTGATTAGAGTAACAAGAAGAGAGATTGATTGATTGAGGGATTTCCTTCAAAAAAAAAAAAAAAAGAAAACCACAGTTAGTCTCTCCTACTATGAAGAGATTGTAAAATGTAATTGATACTAAACACAATAAGAGAAACGTCACCTTTCTCTTTTTCTCTCTCTTATCAGACGAGGCCTTAGAAACCGAGTCTTTCACTGTATTAGGAAAATATCAGTTAATTAGATATACATGCAAAAACCGTCAATGTTTATATGATTGTTAATAATATTTTTTAGATTTAAAAGAGGTGGAAATATCAGGTGTTACAATTTTATACTAAAAGAAATATTCTTATTGTTTAGTATTGTCGTATATAAATTTGTTAATATCTTTGCTAATTATTTGGTTTTTTAAAACAAAATTATTGAGTTCTTTTTTTTTTTTTTGGGGGGAAATTATTTACTTCTTTTGAACTTTGTAGTTTAAGATTTAGCTCCCGCATTATTATTTTCAGGGTTTCTTGTTGCTTTTGTCATTGACATTGATTTAAAATGAATATTGTTCTTTGTTTGTGTTAATCAATTTAGCTCGTTCAATATCAAAATTTGTGTTGTTTAATTAGACCAATGACATGTATTCTTGCCATCATCTAACAAGTACATGGACGACCTCTTTCAAAATAAATTAGCTTGCCTTGTCTTTGTCCGTTGTTGTTCCATTAGCATTTTTAAATTCTACCATTCTCATTTGTTTTGCCTTGCTCTATTTTTAATTCGTGACGCACTCTATTTGTTATTTTTGTTTCAGGTTGCTACTAACATTAATCACAACTCATTTTGTTTTTTGCAATCCCCTAAGTTAATCTTTTTATTTTGCGGTTAAAATCTTTTGAAAATAATTAAGGTCGTCTAAACTATGTAAGTTTTATTTTATTTTATTTTATTTTATTTTTTGTTCTCGTTGTACTCACTCCAAGAAGTCGTTCACTAATTTATTATGTTTTAACTTTTTCTTTTTCCTCTAGAAATCTATGTTTAATTTGATGAAACTTACTAATTAGTTTTTCAGTTTATAATTTACTCATCTTTAGTTTTTAGGTTCATAAATAGTCAATTCAATACTCCGGAATTTAAAAACCTTTATTCATTAGATAAATTTAAATAGAGATAGATCTCATACTTTCTAAAGAAAATTAATAAAATATGATACTTCTAATTTTGTCTTCTCTCATCTTTTTTTTTTTTTTCCTTTCTTTTTTTGCTTCTATTGAATTTTTTACCCAAATTTACTTTTGTCTCAACTTCTTTTTTTTTTTTTTTTTTTTTCCGACAACCCTCTTAATTATAATTTTTATAATACCTCATAATTAATTTCTCAATTAATTTACCAATTTTTTTATAATATATATTGCTGCACGTATTGTTCCTAGTTACTTTGAAAAACATAAATGACATTATTTTTTATTATTTCAAAGGACGTGAAGTTTGTAGGAAATGGGTGATCATTGTTTGTAGGGAGATCTCCATTTACATCTCCAGATGTTATACATATATATATATATATATATTTTTTCAATGCAAAACTATTTTTAACTATCCCAAACAAGATTCTATTTTTGAATAAATTTTAAATTTTTATATTTTTTTACTTCGAACAATTTATTTTTATCAAATTTATATTTTTAAAACTCAGTAAATATCCAATCTTCAAAAGGCCACCTAAAAGCATCCCAAAAGAAAATATATATATATATATATATATTTTTTCACGTATATATATATATATATATTTATTATATTTAAGGTTAGGTGGCGAGGATGTAAGCGAAGGAAAGGAAGTGAGGATGACGACGTTGGCGAGACTATGGGCGACCCTCTCCCCATTCTCACGCTTCCCCATTGGCTCTGCCTCAGTGTGTGTGTCTCTCTCTCCTTCTCCTCGCCCTTTTCATTTTCTTCCTCGAAACTCTTCTCCTTTCTTCTTTCGCCCTCTTTCCATGGCTTCTTATTCTCACTCCACTCCTCAGGTAACTTCGTTGAATATTCTTCTTTTTTGCTCCCTTCTTATTTATTAAAATAATACAGTTTTATTTATTTTTCTTTGGTTCTATATATATATATATATTCTAATTGAATTGCATAGATTGTTTGGAGATTTTTCTTTTTGTATATGGTGAATAACTGGTTAATTAGTAGTGAAAACTTGATTAGCAATTTTAATTGGTAGTGAATAAGCGGTTTTTATGTGGTTGATAATTACCAGTGATAGTCGAATTTTTCCGAGGATAATTAAATGGAGTTAGAGTTTCTATTTTAATTGTGTTTATATAATTTGTTTATCGGCTGTGAAAAATGAATTATAATGGTTAAAAAAATAATAATAAAAGTTTAGGTTTAGAATTTTTTTTTTTTTTTGGGGTTAAATTTCAAATATTATTTTGAGTTTTCTTATTTTGTGTCTGATGAACAAGAGGTTGTTGGTTGTTTGTTTGGTCAATCAGGCAGTTTCAGCTGCTGGAGAAGTTCAGGCTGATGATACAGATGTCTTTCAGATAATTCAATCTCATCAGGTACTATTTATTTACTGTCGGTATAGAAATCGTCTGTGACAAATGGGTTTGACTTTCATTCATGCGGTACGGGATTGTACTAATTATAGGAAAAGGCGGCTCGGTTACCTCCAGTTGAGGAGATTCGTACGGTTCTTGACCGTAGCGTGCGGGGTGTGCTCTCTACATTTTCTATGGTAGGTGTCATTTGGTTTCAGGAACGAAACATGAGTTAGTACATTTGGTTTTCTCTATTAGACTATTCGGTTTTCTTTGATGGAATTGGTTTCCATGGACTGATATCAAACGTGTAAGTAATTTTCATGGGATTTTGAACCTTCCTGTCATGTCTGGATAATACAAAATTTATATCCTGGAAACTGCGTCCCTTTTAACATTTTTAGTTTGCTTTTGATGTGCAGAAGCATGATGGTTATCCATCGGGGTCAATGGTTGACTTCGCATGTGATGCGTATGGATCTCCAATATTAGCAGTTAGCAGCTTGGCAGTTCATTCAAAGGTTTCCTCTGATTAATTGAATATTTGACTATCATATTCCTTGAATTAAATTTAAGATTTGCATCACAGTGGTTCCTGATGATTGCTCTTCAAAGTAGAAGTAGATGCTTCATTACCAGTTTTTGGGATTGATAAATCGACGACCAACACAAAGTTCTTTTAAGTCTCAATCTGCATCTGTTTCCTCACATTTGAATCAAACACCAGTGGCTAGATTTAAGACTTGTTGCCCTTTTATTTTATTCTGTTTGTATTCGTATGTCATCTGAGGGTTATGCTTTTCTATTCTGCTCAGGACCTATCAGCTAATGCTAAATGCTCACTGCTTGTGGCTAGAGACCATGATGATAGGACTGATCTAGTAATCACTCTGCATGGTGATGCTATTCCTGTAAGATTTAACTTTGTGTTTTTTTTTTTCCCCCCTTCTTTTTGGCTCGTGTTGTGCGTTTCTCTTTCGAATGTTTATGTCTACGAGAAAACTGAAGAGTAAACTACTGTTTAGGTCTCTGAAAATGAAAGAGCAGCAGTTCGCAGTACATATTTGGCTAGGCATCCAAAAGCATTTTGGGTAAACTAATGAAATCTTGTTCTCAGCCATGCTTAATAATTTGTCACGTGATATGTTGCTTAATTTTGGATGGTCGAACTTTTAAACCACTTCTTGGATTTTAAGGTTGACTTTGGCGACTTTCAATTTATACGCATTGAACCAAAAGTTGTGCGATACGTGTCTGGAGTTGCAACAGCGTTGTTAGGATCAGGAGGTTTGTGCATCATACGACATTATGTTCCTTTCCTGGTTCTCTTTCGATTAATTACAGTCGTAGTCGCATCATCTGTGCCTTCCAAATAACCTATGCCGTTGTCCTTTAACTGAGTTGTGGCAAATACTTCTATGTTTTCTGAACTTAAGATTTTGATATTTATTAAGTCGTTATATCTTCCCATTTTGCTTCTCTCATTTTGTGTATATATCAACTTCAGAATTCAGCACCGAGGAGTATAAAGCTGCAAAAGTTGATCCAATAGCTCAGTTTTCTAAGCCTGTCACAGTAAGTATGAACATTTAACAATGTGTGCTATTTATATATTTTCATTTAACAGTTTACCATTTCAAATATTAACAACAAATATTGGTTTTCTAGTCTCACATGAACAAGGATCATGCCAATGATACAAAAGCCATCGTGCACCATTCAACATCAATTCCGGTAACCAAAATTACTTCTGTTTATATCATTTTTGAAATTTGCAGAAGTTGGTTTTATATTAATTTCCATGTCAAGATTGTAGGTAACCATGGAGGATCTATAGTACCATGTCATCCGTCAAGATTATGCTTACTCATCAATCTTTTAGATGTGTGATACCACATATTGGACCGTAGCGTGTGGTAGTTATACTGCCTAGATTTGTTAATATCAGAAATGAAATTTGCGAATGCCAACAAAGTGAAGATATACATAAAGACTCTGAATATGCTGGGTTTACTTGAAATCTGATTTTCCGAAATTTCTCCAGGTGGACTTTGCTTACATGCTGGACTTGGATAGCCTTGGTTTCAATGTCAAGGTACCGTTGAGATTTGTGCATTAGTCTTTGATGCTAATCTTCATACATTCTAGAAATTTGTTTCTCTGTCAAGTATGTCTTCGTTACCAACCTATTTGATTCCTTCTTCTTTATGGCTTTGCATATTGAAGATCTATTTATTTCTAATGAAATTTTGCTTGGGTATTCTCTTCGACAGTATGGTTTAACATTCCCATATTTCTGTATCTCATGTTGATGTTAAACTGCCTTGAATGCTTGGTGCTTGCCTTTTTTAGGCTGATTATCAAGGAAGTACTTTCAAGCTCCGAATACCTTTCCCTAGACGTGCAGAGGACCGAAAGTGAGCCTTCTTTATTAATTATTATATTCTCCCTGGGTTCATTTTTTCTCAAGTGATGCCCAATTAGGCTGGTTACCACGGAAGTACTTTAACTATGAATGTTTTTCACAGTCTATTTTGTTTGTTTGTTTCAAGTTATATTCTCTTTATCGTTTTAGGGATGTGAAGACCCTCATAGTGGAAATGCTTCAAGCTGCTAAAAGCTCAGGTTAATTGATCTAGCAGCGCAACATCGGAGGAAGTGGACCAACGAGGTGAGCTTATCTGTACTTCTCATCATTAATGTTTTAGAAAATCATAGTCTAGCGCAAACAAAGTACAATAATGACCATGCAAGTATAGTTTAATCACTGTATCCTTTGTCAAAATATCATCGTAGGATTAAACAAACAAATGTCATATTCCTGTTGTTGGGACCATAACTGAATTGAACAACTGACTTTTTTGGGGGGTTCAAAATATCATCTTGGGTTGTCTCCTGCGAAAACTTATTCCAATACTAAGAATGATGTCGATGTTTCATGACTTCATTTGTCACTTCATTGGGTGTAACATGGTCTTAGTGCAATGACTGTTCCATTTCAATTGGATATAATTATTCAAAACTGTGTTCACAATTCTCAACTACTTCTTCCGGAGGTAGTAAAGTCTTGTCGGGTGTACCAGACCTGGGCCTTTTACCATGCATGATTGCGTATGTAATTCCTTGTAAGAAATGGAGATGTAGAAACCTAGTCAATCTTCCGCTCTGTAGTATGTTTTTCCTTTCTGATTATTCATGAAAAGAGTTGGTTAAGTTATGTACAACCTCATAAAGGCATATTCTGTAGAACTCTTTGTACAACAATTTATGACCTCTGATATTATAAAGTCATCAAAAGTAGATGTTGGACTGATGTAGGCTTGTCATGCATACAGACTATGTGTGTTAAGATGGAAGTGTGGATTTTCTAACAATGATCCTCATTGCAATGAGGTTTCAATTGTTAAATACTCAAAAGAGTGATGATGGAATAATGATCACTTGTATTTACAGAACATGTTTTTAGAAAGACAAGATAGTTCCTTTTGCATTTTCTGTCTTTTTCCTATTCCTGCATAGAAGAACGAAATGACAACAAGGGTTAGATCTTTGATACATATCCGGCTTCTTGAAATGAAGGACTAAAACTTGACTTGCTAGTTGCAAAATTTTCTAGTTCAAAATGTTACGAATTAACTTGGGTTATGGGTGTGGTTTTTGCTGTGTTGACCACATATTTGGGGTGCTCCAGCATAACAGGGACATCCGCATCGTTGTTTTTCACCAAGGCTTCTTCAGAAACTCTCTTTTGAATACCCTTGAGTGAAAATAGACCTTTTTTCTTTTCCTCTTTTCAAATTTTGTTCTTGGACCCTTGAGGCTGCTTGAAACTAGGTGAATGAAAAACTGCATAAATTACTTGAGATAAAAGGAGTAAAAATTTAGAAAATCCTCCCTTCTAAAGTACTCCTATTCTCCATCGTTGCAGGATTTTGCCAGATGCTTCAAAATCGTGTTCTCTGGGGTTTTGATAAATTGGACTAGAAGTTGGTGAATTTGTAGAAATCTGGAGGGAAAGGAAAAAAATCCGCTCAGATGCTTGGTTCTTTATGGTGACACAGCTATTTCATGTCCAAATTGTCACATGCATGTAACATTGCAAATTCCTAACACTTGGAAATTAATGTATATGTAGGGCCTCACTTCAAGGGGGCAAAACAAAAGGACAAGACAAGAAATATTTTAGATGTTTCATACTTTGAGAGATTGTACGAGGAATGAGTACCACAGAAAATTATACGTATGCAAATAAGTTTACAATGTCTTCCGTGTCAACATTTCTTTCTAAACAAATGGAGGGTTCCGTGTCAACATTTCTTTATAAACAAATGGAGGGTTTAACTTTGACAAGGTTATTATAGTGTGATGTGAGTTGAATGGTCTTGTAGTGTTAGAAAGAAGGAGCAAAGGGATGGCTGTAGAAAGTAGTCCTCTCTTTCTTCCCATCTATTCTGCGCTGTCTCTTTCTCTAGTGTCGATGGTGCGAGGGCGATATCAATCACACCAACCAAGCACAGGATTTGCCATTAGAATTGGCTAAATTGGCGCAACGCATGGACACGAGTTTGCATCCAAAAGCATGGGAAAATTGAGGGAGAAGAAGAGGAGAATAGAGAAGAGATAGGAAGGATGAATTGTTTCTGTTTTTATGATATGATATAGGTTTCTCTTTGAACCTTGTTTAGTAAGGTCAACATGGTCAATCAAAAAAATTTTTTTTTTTTTGATTTTTTGATTTTTTGATTTTTTTTAAATGAATTGTCCGTGGAAATAACTGATGTCAAAGACAATTAGTTTAGCATCTCAAGTAGTTTAGCACTTAATATCCGATCCTCCACCAAATTACCCACTCAATAGTATTAAAAAGTAAGTAAATAAATAACAAATAACTACAAGCAAAAAAGTCACAAGAATGCTTAAAAATAAATGCCTAATAATTAATTTGTAAGATAAAAATGTTTAAAAATTACATAAAATGTACTAATACGCATTCACGATGGATTAAATAAAAACCCACAAATAATGTTTAAAAAAGAAAAAGTAAATAACGCACTCTAAATTAATGGAATTCAAAATGTGAAATAGAGAACCATTCGTGAGAATAATACTAAAAAAGGTACTATAGATCTCAATTACAATGGAAAGAAATAGAAATTATTCGCTATATGTTATTATTATTATTATTATTATTATTATTATTATTATTATTTTAGCATTGTTCTTTATCATTTTGGTAGCATTAGTCGTCATTTTGCCAATTTATGATATTTCTTGTGTCAGTAGATATGACTTTCTTGAGAGCATTGTTTTTATATAATTATAATATTATAATTCATGATTTCTTCTTTGTGATAGTGGTCATCTTATTTTGCATACTGAGAGCATTGTTTCTTGATCATAGATCTCTTTTTCTTTTTCACATTTATAATTAAATACTTCTATATAATAAAGATTGTGATATTGTATATGTTACCCTTAAGATGTGGTCTAGTATTATAGATTAATCCAATTTCCAAAGGATGATTTGATTCCCAATCAAAATATTTTGGACAAGGTCTCAAGGTTTACATAAGAAATTGCTCGACAAAAAATTAGCTTAATTATATTCATTTTTAAATTATGCACTAAAAGTAATGCAAGGGGCCAACTTCTTTTCAAATTTGGCTTTAAAAGTTTAGCCTAAACCATTTGTTTTCGTAGTTGCAGGCATAATTTAATGGTAATTCAACACACTTTACTCTACTAAAAAATGTAAAGTTTGAATCATTTATCTACACATTAAAAAATAATTTAAAAAAAAAAAACAGTCGCTTTCATGTTGAATCCAAGTTAAATAATCCAAATCATAGTTGTCATAAGTTACAACCCAAGGAACACAATAATCACATAGGGAAGAAATCTTACAAGAAGAATTGTTTAATCCCCAAAATGAGGCCTAAAAAATAAAAAGTAAAAATCAATCAAAACCCAACCAAAAGAGTTACAAATACAAGAGAAGGCGAAAATAAGGAAAACCTTTACATGGACACTAATCAAATGGAGAAACACAAGTTTAGAAGAGAAACCCCATTGCAATAGCACCAAGCGAAGCAAGCGCAGCAGGGACAAAGCAGGTAGCATCGGACGTGGGGTTAGGAGCTGGGGCATCGGCGGCAGCCACATTTTGCACGGTAGAGACAGCCATGACCACGACCGCCAAAGCGAAGAAAAGTCTCATCCTCATTGCCTCCATTTTGTAGGAGAAAATTCTTGTTAGATGGACTGAAATTTTTGCGGAAGTGAGGAGGAGGAGGAAAATGAAATGTTGCACAAAATATTCAGACTGGTCTAAGTGGAGAGCAATTGGTGTGGCTGGCTGGCTTATATAGATAAGGTGTTTGTAAGATTGAGAGAGAGTGGTTAGAGAGAATAAGGTGGTGGTGCGTGGTGGGAGTGGGTTGAGTTGGTGGGGGCGCATGGGGACAGGCTGCCCTGGAAGACTCTTGTTCCAACCAAAATGCACATGCCCCTCACATTGCCATTGGGTTGGGTTCCTCCCAGCCTGTTTCCAACGGTTTACTTGGTTTTATATTTATATATATATATATATATATTTTTTTTTTTTTTTTGGGTGGTCCCAGTTTCTTCTATGCCTTAGGCTGTCTTTCCCTAACCACAACCATTCTTTATTCGGAATCTTGGATGTCATGTGGGAACCTCAAACAAGCCTACCATTGATGGGTTCACATTATTTTCACCGTTATATTCCATCCAAAGGTGGAAAGTTGTGAGATGCGTTTGTGGTAAAATGGAATCAATCACGGACGATTTATTATTATTATTTTCTTTACACAATAATAACTGTGTGCAAAAATCGGGAAAAATAAATAATAAAAAAAGGGTGATTTCTAGCAATGTATCAAAAAGATCGTACCTATGAAATATTACCTCATTTATAATGGATTTAGGATTTTTGCCTTCTTCCAAGACAAATCAAAGGTCGACTTAATTTGTCTTTCCAAAAATATCTCATGCCCAAGAAAAAAGTTAATCTACGAAAAACATGCTCCAACAAAATACCACCATTTTTTCGATGATAATACCCTCCGATAAACGGAGTCAACGACACAAGCCACCGATAATCTCCGATCACCAGTCGCCGGTTGTTGAAGAGTATTTTTTGGTAGAATATGTCTTGTTGTTTGACCAGAATACGTTTTGGTATTCAATATGGTCTCCAAACACCCATGTCAATCTCCAGTCTCCGAAGAGCATTCCGGTAGTATATATTTTGACATCCTACTAGAATACTTTTGATATTATACTAGCAAAAGTTTGGTATTTGTTGATAGGGGTTGGTGGGGGGCTAGATCTAATGGGTGACGTGTCAAGGTGATGTGGCTATCTCTGATTGGTTGGTGATGGATCTGACATGGCAAAACATATTGAAGAGCTGGTGCAAAGACAAGGGCAAGGACTCCATTATGATTTGGATCCGATTAGACTCAAGGAAATCAAAGAAGGATGGCTCCCAGGATGTCTTCTGTTACCAAATCACCAAGAGAATCTATAAGACACAAGAAAATATACTAAAAAGAAACCAGTAAGATCGAAGAATAGTGGGAAGAGTAATCAAATAGTTCATAGAGATTCATGGAAGGCGAGTTGGAGATAGGTTGCTGGCTCTGTAGTGTTTCAGGGTGGCTTTCTAATGGAGAGAGCGAGTTGAGAGTACTCATGCTTGAGCTGACGAGACTGTGTTGTGGTGTCTTGCTCTAAAGAAAGAAGGCTATTTATAGAGGAGGTTTCAGTCATTTTGGAGGTTGCTTGGGAGAGACGTACTCTCGAGCTTTGGAGAGTTTTTGATACACTCCATCTGTTGGGATCTAAATGTGCCATAAGGATAGAAAATCAATATTAGGATTTTCTGTAAATATGACATTTTAATATTAATAAGAGGAAATTATTCATGTTTAATAAGTTGTGTCCTATTTACTTTCATTTGTTGATTGTATGTTTATTTTGAGCAAACATAAAATACTCCTAGGCTGTTGGTAATATATCAAATTACCATATGTATACAGGGTATACATAGAAGACGTGGTAATTTGATAACAGTCTAAATAAATAGTCCGCAATCTATGAAATAAGATTTGGGAATCTTATTCATGATAAGATTGAAAAGGTTGTCTACTTCTTTGGAGGGATGGTTTGTCTTGATCATCGGATTGATTCCGAGTAGAAACTTTAATGTATACCAGTATTGAGATATGACATTGGACTGGACCTAAAGTGTTAATTGATTCGGTTTAATAATTCTGTTTATAAGAATCAATAACGCTTTGATTATCATCCTGCATTAATCTTAATCCTGAAATGATTACTTGAGTTCGTATCCATGACTTATATACTTTAATGCACTACAGGTGAGACACTGTTAATTTATGGTCAATTTACTTGTGTTTTGGGTGTATGACTTATGGATGGAGAAATCAAGATTCATAGATACGAAATCCATAGCTATCTTAACGATAGTACATGTTATCTACTTAAAGGCATTATTCGGGATTGAAAGATAATATAACAAGATCTTGGCCATCGGTTTACTTTGTATTCTCTGATGGTTTACCAATAGTATGGTTTTTACAATTAGTGGTTCTTTCAATGGAGAATAATGGAACTTTAAGTTAAAATGATTGAAAAGGTAAAATAGAAAAAGTCCTTAATTCAATCATGGATAACATATGGGGATTAAGCAAGCGATGAATAAATCATGGAAAGAAGCACTACGTGAGAGAGCTTTTGTAATACGGTATGTAAACAGGAGTTCAGCTTCAAACTTTTAGTAGAATAGTTTTGAAGTTGATAATTGATGAATAATTAATCTGGAATTAATTTTTCACAATTATAGGAGCCTCTTTACATATTTCCATCGGGTCTTTCTATTAGCTCATATAGTTCTGTATAGCATCTGAGGATTTGTTCCTAATAAGATCGGTAAATTTAAATGAAATTTAGTAATGTCTATTAAAACATGGTACTTTCTAATATGCAATTCAGAAAGGATTGGACATGTGAAATTTGTAGACAAATGATTTGTCAACATGTGATTGGTTAATTTGAATTTCGGAAATAAGATTGTGTTTGAATTATTTAATTTTGGAAAACAAAATTTTTCTCTCCTAATTAAAAGAGATGCAGGGTTTTTAATTGTGTGCAGGGAAGAAAATTTTGTTTCAAAATTATTCAAATATATTCCTAACATTAAATTATTAATTGATTTAAATAATGGAGATTATTTCATGGATTTTTCTTTCCTAATTAAAAGAGGTGCATGGTTTTTGTGAGAAAAGAAAATTTGAAATATTTTATTGATTTAAATTAATTAATATGGATAATGTTTGGGGAAAATATTTATTCAAATATGTTAATTTATTTAAATTCGAAAAGGTTTAAAAGAAATTTGAATTTAAATAGGACTAGGATCTTTTGACTAGTCTAGATTCTTGATTTAAAATTTGAATCACCAATCAATATTTATCTCCTTGTGGCCGAATTTTTTGAGGATGATTTCCTCTTGGAAAAACGTTTTTAGGTTCAATGAATCTAGCCTTAAAGTTGTATGATCTTTTGGTTCAAAATTTATCCGGAAAAATAATTATTAATTATTTTTCAAGAATGAGATAAATTTTGAAAAGGATTGGACTTCTATATAAAGGCTAGGAGTTCTTGAAAAACTAATTTTTGATGTTTTTAAATTGAAAAACGTTTTTTGGGAGAAAAAAAAATTTTGGTTTCTTCCACATCAAAAATTCGGCTATATTGTGAGAGAGAAAAATAAAAAAAATTCCATTAAATCAAAACTGTAAGGAAGGTTAAACCGAGTGATTATTTTCATAGGAGGTTAACCGGTTCCTGTTTTGTAGTTTTGAAGAAAGAAGTTGGATCATATTCTCAACGAGGATCATCGGAATTGAGAAGGAGGGATCTAGACTTCGGAAAGCATTACTGGTCGCTTGGATTCATAGAGCGTGTGCCCACACACACTCTAAGATATGGAACTCGAGAATAGTAGAGAAAATACGTTGGTCAAACGCTCTAGTAATTCCGGAATCCAAGAAATAAGGTACACTTGATTATGAATTTAATTTATTGTTATATGCATCATGAGCTTCTTTTCCAAATCGGCATAAAAATTTTAAAACTTCCACTGCGCCGTAACTCTGATATCGGATCCGATTTTTCCAACACCATCCTAGTTCTAGAATCCAAGGCAATGACGATTATGTGTTTGGGCTTTAAGGAACACTAAAAACAGGAAGTGATGCGGATTAAGTGATCTGACTTGGAGTGCCTTCAGAAACTTGAAGCTTCTAAAGATTTTTTTTTTCTTTTTTACATGCTTGGTACTTGTCTTTCCGTCTTTAGAATGGATGGCTTGCTAAGCACTGGTTTGAAGCAAGCAGCCAATATATATATATATATATATATATATAAATAATCTTGTCTCCGAAGTTAGACCATGGAGTGCTCAGGAGATTGGTCAGAGAAACGTAAAAACATTGTCTTGGTCTCTCGATGGGTTGACATAGCTGTAAGAAGCTTCTAGAACCAACTCTTTTGGATCTTTTGGGTCACTGTAGAAAAATGATGGGCTTTGGGAATATCATTTATTGGTTCTCTTCTCTTATTATTTTAATTATTTTCTTATTTGTTTTTTTTATAGAGACAACCTTTATCATCTTCATAATCTTCATCAAAGTTACACATCCATAACCACTTTAATGATTTCCCTCAAACGCATGTCTCAAATATCATTCGTTCTTCACGTAAAAACTCAAAGATCGTTGTCTCTTATTTCCTTCAACTCATCTTCCACCAAAGCCACACTCTCAATCACATTTTTTTCTTCCACATTCTTCTCCTCTGGTGCACATCTGAGCTACGTCCAGAGCATGTTTGAATTACGTCCAGAGTTAGCACATGAACAACCTTAGAACCAGCTTTTCCATGAACCATCTCTCTTCTACTCCCATCATTGTGGTTCTCTTTTGTGATTTTCCTTTGTGTTGCTGGTCTAGCAAGAGTGAGGTGATCAAGTCTAGAGAGGGAGTTCCTAGGAATCATCCTCTTTTAAAGTTTTCTAAGCCTACTCAAGCCCTCCATTTTGTTAAAGGCCCTGCCAAAACACCCCTCTCTCTGGTGACATCTTTGGACAAGTCAGCACTGCTATGAACCAGTTAGAAGATGTCACATCTTCTATAAATCCTCCATGTCGTATCCATTAGATCTATCAAGAACCAACAAATGTCATAACATAGGTGTAGAGGGTGAAATCTACAGCCATATTTGTATTGAGGGCCAATCACTGAGTTGTTATCAATTGTTAGCATGATCCATCGCCTAGAGTTGATCTAGCAGGTTGTGCATGAATGAAGAAAGTAAAGTGAAAAAAATAAATAAATAAATAAATAAAAGAGACAGATTTTTTATAAAGGTTCACCTGTAATCTTGTGGGCGACGTCCTCTTTGGCATTTGGGAGCCTTCTTCACTATGTATGATATGATGAACACATGAGAGCTCTTGAGCAAGAATGGGATAGAGAAGAAGAAGGGGAATTTTTATACAAGATAATCTGGGGAATGATCGGAATGCAAGTTCCCGGCATGACTCCGGAGAGTCAAGATTTGCTGTCGACGTTGAGCGGTGGTGGGTAGTTACTGGATAATCTTGGGTGATTTGTTGAGGGCGGTGTGCTCTTTAATCCAAATATCTGTGTAGGGTTGCTCCTTGTAGCGTCCTTTGAAGTGTGGGAAAGCCTCCTATTTATAGGCTTTGATGGGAGAATCCAATCACTAGTCAAATTTAAGTTTGAATTTGAATTTAAATAAATTAGGATTATCCACTACTTTTATGATTAGATATTGCATTTAAATTAATATATTTGAATTATGAAGCCAAATTCAAATATATTCAGGACTGGAAGGATTATCCAAATCCCAAAATTGATAAATAGATAATATGATAATTATCTAGAAGATGTCTAACTATTCTTGAACCGGGACTCATCAAGTGACTAGTCGGGGAAGTTGTCTGGATGAGCTATCTAGTGACTCGTCTATGGCTTGTCGAGGAGTCACTCTGTGGGTTGGCTGATGACTTGTAGGTGAGGTACTCTGATGACGATCTGGAACTTGCTGGCAAGTCGATCCATGAGTTGTATCTAGATTGATTATTTGTCTTCGAATGATCCGAGTTGACATGTAAACGATGAGAGATAAGGTACAAAATCTGACCTCAATAATAGATAATGATAAAAACAACAAATTAATGTCTAATGTTATAAAAGTACCAAATCTCAACAATCTTCCACTTACATTAACGTTCAAAGTATTTGTGACACATCTATTTTAAAGCCAATTAAAAGTAAATAAAATTAGGGATAAACTATGTATTAAACATACGCGCGTTAGGATGCAAGCAATATCATTTCAATTCTAAACTGTAAAATCGTAGTATAAACAAATTATAAAGTTAAGAAAAGTACTAACAATCTTGTGCTGTCTCTTTTATTACTAAAATATTAATTTTTGTGCCTTAATGGGTAGGCTAGGGGAGCTAAATTGTTGTAAACTTTTGTGCTAGGCAATTGTTCCTAACAAAATGAACATAGCTGGATATTGCAAGTAAAGGGGACACACCAGCTGTCATGAAATTGTTTGGCTTTCAAACTCAAGCCAAAAAGTTGAACAAAGCAAAAGAAAACTTTTAAATTGAGAAGTAGTCGTATTAAATAAACGTTTGATTATGACCCAACATTTGTTTCTCTTATTGACTGATTATGATCAATCACTGATTGAATATGACCAATTATTAATTGACCATCAAAATAGATCACTTATTAACGATTATTTTCCTTTAAGAAAAGAGGAAAAAAAAAAAAAAACTAATCATCTATTTGAATGTGTTTAAAACCTGTCAATTTATCTATTTTACTTCCGTGATAGAGTATAATAAAATTGGATTTTTTTTTTTTTTTTTGAATAATCCAACAAAATTTGTCTACTTTTCTTTTAAACTTTTAACAAGAGTTAGAAGCAAACATGGCCAACTCCACAGGGAGGCAAGTATGTTGAGGATAGCACCAAATTACATGAATGGAATCAAAAACATATATATTTCCAAATAGAGGGGTCAAATCATGAATCTTCTTTGTGAATCACAGGCCACCAAATTTGACGATTGGAATAACGTTTTGGCAAACTCTGATTTGGTGGTCTTAATAAAAAATGAGAGGGCTCATCTTCAATATGTCTACTAGTGGTGTGTCACAACAACAAAAATATCATTCATTTGTATGGATCCGGTGTTCAATCAATCATTTTCTTTTCTTTAATGTGGTTTGCTTCTCCTAATAAAAAAAAAAAAATCCAAAAAAAAAAACACTAAAATATCTAAACTGGTTAGAACCCACTCACCCTTCTTTTAAGTTGTACAACCAAAAATGAATATTCAAAACGACCAATCTCTGTACCGTGATTAGAACCCACTTACATGTAATTATCTAAAGTAGGGAAAATATATATATATATATATATATATTTATATATATAAGAAATTTAGGTACTGAATATGTGGACTTCTGCTTCTGCTTCTTCTTCCTTTTTTTTTTTTTTTTTTTTTCAATTCTCTTGTAAATCGCAAGACAGGGCATTCCTGATGTCCCAAATCACCCTATAAGGGAAATTTGTTTCCTAAATTATAATTTAAAGAGGAGGTGATCTCTCTTATAATGAATTCATTTCAGCCAAAAATATACATCTTATTTAATGAGCTTGATCCGATGCAAAGTGGGAGACATTGTTAATAATGACATTCTCATTATGATTTAAGATTCGAAATATTTAAAACAACCAAAAAAAAAAAAAAGAGGGGTGAGATTTGGTCACTCATACCATTAATTTATGAGGTATCGAGATTCAATCTCGTTAGGTAAAATTTCATTGCTTTTTAAAGAAATGTGATGGAACCCAATGATTTATTCTTGTCTACAAAATATTTATTCAAATTGATAAATGTAGTCATACTAAAGAGATTCAATGTCAGTCACTGCCTGCCGTCACCCATATCCCACTAATCATCAAAATGACAAGCCATAAAATAAAGGAGAACTTCGTAACAAGGTATAAGAAAATGTAATGATGATAAGGCATAGTTTTAGATCATTAGATTTTTATCAAATCCCCATTCGAATTGTTTCAGTTTAGAACAGTGCACTATCGATAAGGTAGGTTTTTTCTAACCGTTACCCACAACAAAATTCTCAATATAATAAGTGGTAAAGCAGTAGCTCTAGGAGCCCAAGGACACGGGAATCTACACACACGTTCCATACAAACTACTTACAACAACATAGAAAACCTTAAAACAGAGACAAGGCAAGACATAGCACATGCTTTTGTAGAAATAACTTTAAAGGCCTTCATAGTAACCACCAAAGGTAACATGAGCAGATCTGGTCAGAGGCACTCCTCTAGCTGCTGAAATTGCCTCATTAAACTTGCTAGCATGGTGATGCTGTACCACTTGCTTAATCCTCTGAAAACCGAAAATATTTTGAGGGTTAAACTCGCCTTTGCAATCACAAATATACGCAATTTGATTTATAAATTATACGCTTGTGCATTCCTTCCTCCTATTTTGGCACTGAAATTCAGCAAACTAGTGGAAATTGTTGCCATGCAATTTCGGCAGAGTAATTCTGATCGTGATCATTTCACAACTAAAAAGCAAAAAGGCAAATTGAAGTGAAATTGAACCATATATAGCATGAGTACGATAATGTTTTTTTGTACATTGTCACAGAATTTTCACACCTCACATCTAGGAAGAGAAAATTTATACTCAATTTTGCATTCTATCTCAAGGAAAAAAAGAAGAGACAAATTTTGGTCCATAATTCCATGAGGGCACTCATCAAATTTGTATAAAGAACATAATTGAGAGCAACTCTTTTCCAAATCAGAGCACGACAAATTGAACCACACAACATCAATACGATATTTTTTTGTACCTTATTTCAAACCACATATCTACGATGAGAAAATTTATAATCAATTCTGCATTGTCCACCAAGGAAAAGGAGAAGATCCAATAGTCGATCCATCAATCCAACCGGGCATGTATTAAAAAAAAAAAAAAAAAGAAAAAAGAAAAAAGAACATAATCGGGAAAAATTGATCTATAAATCCAACCGGGCATGTATGAAATATTGGAAATTTCTGACCTTGTCATCATTGTAGAGCTGAAAGCGGATGTTGTGGCTGTGGTGGTGGTGGGCGTTGCTGTGGTGACTCCCAAAGAAGAGAACGCAGATTGTGGCAGCAACAACACCAAAGGAGCAAATGGCTCCGATCCCACTCAGTCCCAACTTCCATATGTTGACTCCATCATCCTCACTATTCTCTCCTTTCAAACTGTTTGTGTTTGCGTCTTGTTCCTTGTCCTCATCAAATTCTAGCTTGGCAGCATCAATTTGAGGCATGAATCCTCTGGTGGTGGATGTAGGGGACTTTGGTGAGTCCACCTTCATGATGTCGGCTAATTCATTTTCCATCTTCATTTTCTTGAAGAAAACTTTGGAGACCGAGTCCTGATCGGATTCTCCTTCTACTTCTCCTTTGATTTCTTTTACCACTTGATCATCTTCTTCTGCGGCTGATTTTCCAATCGTTGGATTCATATTAACTGGGATTATCGGAACAGGAACCAACCTTGGAGTGCTATGATTTTCTCTTGTTGTGCCTTTCCTTGAATCAAGTAATGGGCGATCTAAATAATTCATGTCAAAAACACCCTCAGGATCAGAACCCCACTTGCTGTAGTGGATCTTCTTCTTCACCCCATCTTCGCAGAAATCGAGGAGCCCATCAGCAGAGACGAACTCCCACCCATCATCAAAATTCATTTCTTTCTTTTTTTCTTTTTTTTTTCCCCCTTTTTTCTTTCTGGGTTAGTGGAAAAGATACTTTGAGCAATATTCTGTTTTTATAAGGGATTATGAGTTGTGGGTGTTTGAATGGTTGGATCAAAGAAGGTGGCTTTCATGGAGTTTTGTGTGGAAATTTCACTCGATATTTGCTCATTTGGAGTGGTGAACATTGAACCCCATGAGCAAGGAGAACATCACATTCACAGATTGACACAAATTTTTTTTTTTTTCTGCACCCTTTTTTTTTTTTTGGGGTGCTTATCCATCTTCAAAGTGACAAAACAAAGGTGGGCCATATGGGACCCACACGATAGAATTTAGGCCTCTTTTGATGGAGCACCTTTGTTTATTTATTTATTATTTTTGGATTATTTAAATTGAAAATTATGATTTAAAAAATAAATTTTTTATTTACATAATTATCTAAATTGATATTTAAAATGAAGATATTACTCTTTCGTCAAGAATTAAAACTAAACAACTAAAGAATTAATTAAAAAAGAAAAGAAAAATATCTAAAAAGAATACAAAACTAAACAAATCTTTTATAAAGGGGAAAAAAAACCATTTTACTTGCTTTATTATAAAATAAAGAAAAAATGACAATAACTGATATTAATTATATTGTAAATGAAAAACAATCAATATAATAAATAATTAGTTGTTAAAATAAAAATCACAATGAATATATAAAAAATAAATAAATAATCTAAAGAAATGTAAAGCACTTTAAAACCTTAAAAAATCATAATGATATAGTAATTATCATAAAGAAAAAGACATTATAATAATATAGTAATGCCATAAAGAAAAAAAGCACAACACATTTAAAAAAAATCATAATAATAAATGAATAAATAAATAAGTTCATCACACATTTAAATTTTAGAAACTAACTATTAAAACAATACCAATAATAATTTAAAAAAAAAACTAAATTGTCACAATAACGTTACAATTATAATAAAGAACCTAAATCATATTAAAAAAATATGTTTTTAAAAAATCTAATCATACTTAAGAATTATGTTTATAAAAATCCTTTATTATACTAATAAGTTATCACTGAGATAAAGAATTAGTCATTAAGATAAAAATACAATAATGAGAAACAAATAAAGAAAAAAATATGAATCATAATGAAAAAAATGATGTTAAATATAACAAAAGGACAAAAAAGGTACTATAAGCATTTTTTTTTTGTGGACATTTATGTAATATTATCAAAAAATGGAAATATTTTAAAATAAAACTCTAAAAATAGATTTTTTTTTATGTAATTATTTTTTTTTCTTTTCATTTCTCCATTGAATAATGGGTTTTTTTTTTCATTTTCTTTTCTCCATTAAATAATGGAATTATCTATTTGGAGTTTGATTACTATATATAGTTATGTGTTTGTATCTACGGATAAATGTTAGATTAGTGGTGTTGGGTTTGAAACAACAGTCTGAGAAATGACTCAAAGGTGCTGTTTTTTTGTTGTTGATGATGAAGATTATTTGTGGGGATAAGGAGGGAAAAGAAGAGATTCCCTTGTTACTTTCACACTCTCACAAGACGAAGGAAAAGTGATAGTTGGGAATTGCTTGTACGAGTTTGCTTGGAATGACAACGATGGAATGGGGTTGGTTTGTTAGAGTAAGAAAAATGGAAATCACGAAAGTGATGGCCCCATACAACCGTCCATGAGCTATTTGTCTTTTTTCTTTATTTATTTTGTGCATTTCAATCTTTAGTTTTTTTTTTTTTTTTTTTTTGGTCACTTTACAATAAGAGTCATTATTTTACATTTTCGGTAAGAAAAATAAACAACTTTCTAATTATTGATTAAATTTTTAACAATCTAATTTATGAGTATTTATGTTAAAAATTTAAACTGTAGATTACATAATTGCTCACAATAGTAAGTTATACTGTCCAAATTTAATTAAACATTTAAAGAAAAATTTTCTATTTGACCATTACTTAACTAATATCTTTGCTTTAAAACTTTTTTTATTTACATGAGTTCTAAAATTTCACCGAACATTTTATAATTAAAACTTTAATTAGAACAACTCACATACAATTAGAATTAAGGCTCCACTAAATTTTAACATTCTGATGCCATTATGAGGTATAAGTTAAGTGGCGGCACACATTAATGCATTATCTATAATGGTAATTCTACAATTAATGTCATCGTGAGAAGTAGAGTTCGAATCCCTCATTCTCTAAATTCCAAAAACAAAAATCATAAGCTAAAAATCCTTGAGATAACTGCTATCGGACATTCCTTCAAAAATGTCACTTGTAGTTTTTTTTGTGGTATGTAACATATTTTAGTCATACTTGTACAAATATCTAAAAAGCACTATGCATGCATGTAACAAGACTCTATATGTGAAATTACATATAGATCAACTGGTTATTATAAATTTCTAAATATAATAACAAGTATCAGATATATCTGGTATCGGATACAAGACCTTTTAAAAATCTTTTTTGTTATGATAAGATTAGAAGCTTAACGTTTTAAATAAACATAAAACGATGTACTTTTTTTTTTCCTGGTACGAAGTACCTTTGTTAATAAGTCATGCATTCTAACCATTATAAAATAAAGACATACATCCTAAGCGTACTTTTAACATGATTTCAAACTAGTTGAATTAGAGTTATGTCTCACGTAAATACTTGACATATTTAAATCGGTTAACTTCTTAAAACATTGTAGTCTTAAATACTATGCAGTAATGTTTTCAAAAAAAAGCCAAAACCATGCATAAGCGGAATTTACACCTCTTGCCTATTGAATTTCTATAATAATAATAATAAAACCTCATCGGAGCACTTTAAGTGAGTGTTCGGGAAGATGTCTTAAAACGGTATTTTGTTGTCTAGTTTCCTAACATGTGTTTTGGCGTATTTATGATTTCTAATGAAACTTTTACAAATATTTATAGTAAACTCGAATTTTAAAAAAATCATAACTATATTATTTCAAGTTGAAATAAGATGATTTAAAAAAAAATGTAGCATTTCGAGTGAAATGAAACTGGATCCAACATTGATCTTATTTTTAAATTTTTTTAACAAACATATTTATAATGAGCTTATGCCACACAATTCCAACACATCATGAGATAGTGTGAATTTAAGTTTCAATGCGCAATTAGCTTTAAAATCTAGTTTAATATATCAATTTACGAATAAAAGCTTCTATGCTTATTTAGAAGCTAAATTGGACAATTCATTAAGAAATTGTAGAATACAAAAATCTAGGATGGAGATATAATGGGATATCATTTTAGGGACTAGAATTTGGAGAAAAAAATTAGACAATTTAGCCCTCCTGCTTTTGATTTTGGTGAGCAAGCTTGGAGATAAAGTGTGCTAGCTTTTCATAAAAGAAAGGACAAAGTCAGTTAAAGAAAAGCATATGACATAGCGTTAGTGGCTAAGATTTGGCAAAATTTTTTACTAAGAATTTTACTTGTAGGGCTAGCTTTAATTACAGAAAAATAAGCACATTTTGTGCTAATTAACCAAAGCTAGAGCAAGGTTTTGATGGAATTATTATGATAGCTTGGTGCAATTGAATATGCTAAAGGTGATAGATAGGTCATGGAAATAAAGTTTGCATCTTTATGGTTTGGACATAAAAAGTTTGCATTTTTATGTATGTTACTACTTGAATATGTTTAAAGATTGCATCTTTATGGGTTGGATACAAAAAGTTTGCCATTTTTTAGTATGTTGGTACTTCAACATCTTCAAGATTTCATTTATACGGATTGAACACGAAAGGTTTGCATTTTTTGCTTATGACAATACGAAAAAGGGCTAAAAATACAAATTTGGACTCACCACTTGACTCAATAGTGTATCGAAGGATTTAACAAGTTAAAATATGAAATGGAAAGCCTAGTAAACCAGTGGTTTACACAAGATAAGCTACGGATTACCTAGCCTAAAACTAGGTAATTTTCTCTATTTTGGGCCACTCAGAGGCCGCAATGGACTTCGAACCCAACCCAAAAGAAAAGAAAAGAAAAGAACGGGTGCCGTGTATATTTTTGTAAAGAAATGGTGGCTCTGAAACTCCGACTCTATAGCGATGTTTTGGGTAGTTTTCAAAATCTGGTCTAGAGAAATTTTCGCATGGCAACAATTTTTTGGAACATTACAGATTAAACGTTTTTCATGAAGAAAGTTTGGCCAAATTCCTTTTGCATTTTATAATACGAATATTTACACGAAATTTGCACTATAGGCAAATGATGTATTTGATAAAAATAAAATAAAAACGTTTAAGTTTCAAACCCAAACCTTGCTATATCGACTATTGAGACAAATGACACCATATCACGTAGAGCCCTAAACGTGGACATCGTCAAGGGTAAAATGGAAACTTTGCACACGTGGTGAACGAAAGAAAAGACAAATGGAACTAATCAACAACAAGAATACAATAAAGAGAGTAGTATACTAATTAAGCTAAAGTCGTTTAAAATAACTAATGTTTTGTTTCGTTTGGCATTTCAACTTAACTCCAACTAAATTGTACTTTTTAATTTCAGTTTTTACCTTTTTCTGAAAAGTGAATAAAAATTATAATTAGTTTTTAAAAAGTTAACCAACATCAATTTAAAAATTTCATCTCCAACCGACGAACCAAGCACAAGGTAGTTTTCGACAATGGCTCTAAGTTACTCTAAGAATTCACGTAAGACTCAAAAAAAACCCGACGTCTAACCCAAGAGATGATTGGCCTTGTTGCAAGTTATGGATAATTAGCCTCTTTAAAAAATCATTAGAAAAAACGAATTGGACCATGTCATGAAGGTCTTAGATTAAATAGTGTAATTCTAATTTTATACTTCTATTTTCTAAAAACCTTAAAGGGAAAAGTTGCGTTCATGCGCATCGGAAAAGGATTCTAGAATAACATTATTTGACGATAACCATTAGCCTATATGTCTCTTGTGTCGTATACACTTGTTTGGTGTAAAATTTTTAGGAAAATAAGAGATAATGTAGAGAGTTGAATCTACAATCAAAGAAAAATAGGATCAATGACCGAAATAGGACGACAGACGAGTCGTCGGCCGGTCATCAGCGTATCATTAGGGAGTTGCAAGAAATAAAGTAAAGAGTAGGAAAAGTAAATAGAGATAGAAACAACCAATTTTATAGGTGTTTACCTGTAATCTCTAGACTATGTACTCTGTAGTACTTCCGGAAGATTTCACTACGTGTAAAAGAGTGTTACAATGGAGATTTTGAGTAAGAAAGGGGTAGAAAGAGATGAGGGATGATGTGATATAGAGATATTTGGGGAATTTGGTGTATATTGCTGAGTATAATGAGTTAAACATCCAGAATGGTTGGGAGGCGAAGATCCCTAGGCTTGTTGAGTAAGCCTTAATTTATAGGGACTAACATGATACCTTAAGTTGCCTGATTTTGATAGTATATGTCCTGAATACTGATGGGTAGTTGTCCTTTTCTGTATTGCTTGACTTTCTAACTCGTGGATGACTAGAAAATATTGGGAAACTGCCTTTTCCTAATAGATCTAAGCTTATTGGCTGATTTCCTTGCCTGATATGCTAGATTTAGTTTCCTGATCCTACCCATAAAGTTAACTTTCCTTATTTCGCTTTGCTAACTTGTCTATCGCCAGCCAGTTGTTCTTCTATCATTTGGGAGTTGTTCCTGGTTCTTCTAAGCAGCATCTTTCCAAGTCATCTTATGCTCTTAATGACTTATCTTGGGACACATGTACGGTGAGAAATGAGGTATGAAATCTAACCTCAATAAATAAAATCTTGAACTTTTTCCCTTTGCTTCTTAAAACATTCTTGTGGTGGAAATTTCGTAGTACTAATTTACTACAATTCCCCCTATTAACAAAATCTCTTAGTCCGGCTCTCTAATCTTTTTCTATTTGCCCCGTTTCTCTTGGACCCGATAATTTGTGGAAGTGGTATGCGTTGCAATCCAGGAGAAATTCAATTCTTCTATCTTTAACTAGTTTCAATATATTTATTGTCATCATCCCACCAAAAATATCTATTTAAGCCACATTATTGCATTATCTATATCCATTTCGACCTTTCACAAGATAAAACAAATTCACAAAAATATAATGTCAAATTAAATATATGTAAATATTTAAGTCATTACACAATATTACACTTAACATTTAAATTAAGATGCTACAAAATAACAATATTATTAAAACACATGTTAAAATCTTTTTCTCTTCTAATAATAGTACTTTTCACATTGTAGGTTATGAAAACCTCTTTAGTAGCACTGGTGATCTCTGATTAAGAAATTCTATTTCTTCTTCTCTATTTCTTTCTGTAAATCAACATTCCTTTTAATCGTATAAAATATCATAAGTTAAGATTTAATCATGTCTTACAAGTATTTTTCTCTGCAATTTCATTGATACATTTATTTGGGATATTACTTGTTTGATCCTAACCTTTTCACAGAGTTACAATTCCCTAACCCTTTTTTTATTTTTTATTTTTGTAGCTAAAAGCTTCTTAAACTCTTTAGAATGTAAATGGTCCCCACCCTCTCCGCCTTCTTCTAATAAAGATTAAAATAGATCATGTGTATGACACATAGAAGTTGAATCATGTGAGTTTTTTTGTTTATTACCCCTGAATAGTAAATCATGAGTGACTTAAGTAATATTTTCTGTTGAATTTTTAACATTTGTTACCAAAAAAAAAAAAAAAAACCATTTTATACTCTTTTAAAGAGTTTAATGAGCTTTTAGCATGCTTAAAATAAAGATTAAGGAACAAATTTCAACTTCACGAAAAGATTAGGAACAAAGAAGCAAATTTGCCCGATTTAATTAATTATTTGTCATCGGTTGGTAATAAAATTATAGTAGATTTTTTACATGTAAACAAATTGGGCTTTCTTCTCTAAGGTTTTGCTACAAGTTGTTGGGGAAAATTACAGTTAATAGTTTTTTTTTTTTTGTTTTTTTTTTTGTTTAAAAAATAAATTAATTAAATTGTAAAGTTTTGAAATATTTGAAGTAAATAGTAAATTTATTAGATAAATAAAAAATTTACGAGACAAATAACATTTTTACAAGACATAAATAAATTATTTACCTCACAAATTTATTATTTACTACTATGTACTTCAAATATTTTAACATCTACTATTTACCTTTTTCCATATGTCTTTTTAACTTTTATCTCTTTGTTCATGTCTCAATCAATTTTTCATTAAGCTTCCTCTCTTCACTTATTGTTAATGTTGTTATTATCATTTTCGAAAGAATGTATAACTATAACTGTAAATAATTATTCACATATAAGGGAACGAATATTAGAAGAATTTATTTGATTGAATTATTTTTGCTGAGATCAAAATGCGTACCTCATCTTTCACCATCCACATATCAACTCGAATGGCCCAAAGATCAAGGATCAACCCAAAAATGACCCAGAAGACTTCATCAGTTGATAAAGAAGCTCGACTCCCGAGTTGACGAACATCGATCTCTAGTCGATCGACATCACTTCTAGGTCAATCAGACGGTATGAATCAGCTGGAAGGCAACTCAGATCACTCAAGACCCAAATCAACCTGAGGGCCTATTAGGTCGAGCCGAAGACCAACAACCCAAGAAATCGACTCCACAAGTCAACCCGAGCACCTATCCGAGGTCAATGCACAAGAAGATTAGGAAACTTCTTCAGATTCATTCTTACACAAAAATCATATGAAGATCATGCTTAATCAAGGAAAGAATCAGCCAAAAAGGAGTACTTTTCGGATTCAATAAAGCAACCTACGTCGGGAAAGTCAACCTATATCAAAGAAGGCAATTCCTCATAAGCAAATATGGCAAGATCTATACTAAATTAGGCAACTAAAGTCAGCAATCTTCATCTATAATAGAAGGCATCATCATATGCCCAGAGGATTTGATATCATCCAAGCTTATATTCAAGATCATTCCATTTTCACAAGAGTCACGCCCAAAGAAAAGATTTTCACCCAAGATATAAGAGAAATCATTGGAGATCCTTCTTGTTCATCGAACATCATCTTTGACCACATCGAGATCATCCCGTAGGAGGCCGAATCATCTCAGAATTCCCGCAATTCCTAGAATACCTACATCTTTAACCGATTCTCTCAACTCCCTACTATCTATATCTATCTCCTACATTCCTCTGTTCTTCTCATTCTCACTACTATGGCATTTACAATATTATTTCATCAACAATAGTTAAACCCCTGGAGCCACCACAGAGGACTAGCTCTCACATTGAGAGTGAACCTTTACAAATCCATTGTATTGTTTATCTCATTTACTTTACTTTACTATTATTTTGCAACTAACACACAAGGTTAACTCAACACATGCTTAGTCAGCTCGACAATATAGCCATATGCCCTAACCCAACTCGATTCGATTTGACTGTAGATTTTACCCTTTACAGTTTGGCGCCCAGTATGGGGCCTATGGTTGATATTGCAGGCGTCGACAACCCAGCAACCACTGCCACTATGACTGAGAACAATGCTGCTCTAGTTGACTCAACAAGAGAGGCTAGAGCTTCCCAGCAAACCCTAGATATCATTCTACTATCACCGACGTGGTAAGCAATCAGGTCAAGACCATAGAGAGGCTTATGCTCCAAGCAATTGGACACCCCACCACGTATGAAAACTTGTTAGAGGAAACGGAGCAATTACCTTTTACTCAAGCGATCGTAGACACAACCTTCCCAGCAAAGTTCCAAACACCAACTTTCTCCAAGTTTGATGGAACACACTTCACTTATGGAAGTTCTATGCCTAGTATTAACCCAATGAAGCACACCATCGCTCAATTCAATTAACATATCCTTCGTATTATTTTACTTTTTGTAGTCCTTATTTATGCTATTTTCATTCTAAAAATTTCAAGCTTTTTAGCTTTCTCTTAGTAATTGATGCAAACAAGCATAAAATTGTTACAATTGAACTATATTCGGCTTGATCTCTATCCATAGGTATGTAGGCATTCTGTGGTCTAAAAACAAGTGCAGCCACTCATCATTAAAAATCCTATGTTGCCCATCCATTTGTTTTGCTGCAAGGGCGAGTCGATTTCCTCATAGGTCGAGCCAACACACGTTGTTCGTTTGCCATAGCCTTTAGTCGACTTCATCGTATTATGAGCTTCTCTCGACTTAACTTTTAGGAAAGGTGAGACACACCGACTCCCAAGTCAACCATTTCACTCCTGAGTTGATTACAACTTGCTACAATAGCTGTAGAAACTATCCGCATGCATTTCTGTCGACCATGACATTGCTTACCCGACACTTTCTTCAACATGATGATGTCTCTCACACTGTTGAAGACCCCATCACAAGTCCATTCTAATGAGTTCAACATACAAATATTGTGATAGTCATCAATCCCTACAAAAAAAAGGGTAAGTTATACAATCTCACATCGCTTGGGAATAGATATATGTGATGATTCATAAGTAAAGAGACCACATCATAATGGTATGAGGCCTTTTGAAGTGAGACCTAAAGCAAAACCATGCGGGCATAAGGTCCAAAGTTGACAATATCATACCAAAGAGAGGCATTGATCGTTACAAATGGTATTAGAGACTATACCCAACTAGAAGCGTGGCCAACAAGTATGTTGAGCCGCAAAAGGAGGGATGATTGTGACAGTCATCAGTCCCTACAAAGAAAAGGATAAGCTGTGCAATCCCACATCACTTGGGAATGAATATATGTGATGGTTCATAAGTAAAAAAAACCACCTTGTAATGGTACGAGGCCTTTTGGGGTGAGCCCACAAGCAAAAACGTGTGGGCATGAGATTTAAGTGAACAATATCATATCAAAAGAAGGTACGGGTCATTACACTTTTAGTGTCTTTTGTAGTTTAATTAATTAATTTCCCCCAAAGCACACCATCTTGGATTGTTGTAGGTGCTTTGTGGTCGGCTTATTTAGTTTGTTGTCGTTTTACTTTTTGACTGTGTATGTTGGTTGTTGTTTTCGGTCTTTATCCCAAGGGCATCAAAACCTTCCTCGTAATCTTGTTTGACAAACTTTGGAATTGTTTTTTGGAATAGAAGTTCATATAGCACTCTCTTTCTTTGTTCCTCCCTTATCGTAATGGTTAGGTAGATTTGGAGCCCTAGCTCCATCCTTCGTGCCGATTAGGCTGGTAAATTCTATCTTTTATAGACTTCCTATATCAATAAGCCATTTAAATAAAGGGAAGAGTTGTGGTAGAGACCCTCTGAGGGTCACTACCGGTAGAGCCTTTTTTTGGACCGTTAAGATTTAATCGAACGGTTGAAAAGTTATTGGTGTATTATAGTTACCATATACCTTACCTCATACAAACTTTCCCACCCTCATTTTCTCCGTCGCCGGCAACCATCCTGCCGCCGGCAAGGAACGCCAGCGACGGATCTCCGGCCGGCTTTCGGCGATTTTTTCTCTCTCTTCCCTTTTCTCTCTCTTCTCTTCTCCCTCTCTTCTCTCTCTCTCTCTCTCCGGCCGACCCCCCTACCCCCACCCCCGGCCGCTTCCACCGCCGCCCCAGCTCCGGCCACCCCTCCCCGCCGGCAGCCCCTCCCTCTCTTCCCCTCTCTCTCTCTTCCCTTTCTCTTCTCCTCTCTCTCTTCCCTTTCTCTCTCTTCTCCTCTCTCTCTCTCTCTTCCCCCGCCGGCGCCCCCCACCCGGCCTCCCCCCGCCCCCCCACCGCCGGCCCCAGCCCCGGTCGCCCCACCCCGCGACACTCCCTCTCTCTCTTCCCCTCTCCCTTTCTTTCTCTTCTCTCTCTCTCTTCCCCACCCGCGACTACCCCTCTCTGTCTCTCTCTCTTCTCACGTCGGGCGTAGGGTGGGGGGGCTGGGCTGAGTCGCGGTGGGGTGGGATGGAGGGGCGCCGGGCAGCCGGGGGTGGGGGGCCGAGGGCCGGGAAGAGAGAGAGAGAGGAAAAGAGAGAGAAAGGGGAGAGGGGAAGAGGGAGAGGGGGTGCCGGCAGGGAGGGGGTGGCTGGGGCTGGGGCCGGCGGTGGGGGCGGGGGGAGGCCGGGTGGGGGGCGCCGGCGGGAAGAGAGAGAGAGAGGAGAAGAGAGAGAAAGGGAAGAGAGAGAGGAGAAGAGAAAGGGAAGAGAGAGAGAGGGAAGAGAAGGAGGGCTGCCGGCAGGGGAGGGGTGGCCGGAGCTGGGGCGGCGGTGGAGGCGGCCGGGGGTGGGGGCAGGGGGTCGGCCGGAGAGAGAGAGAGAGAGAAGAGAGGGAGAAGAGAAGAGAGAGAAAGGGGAAGAGAGAGAAAAAATCGCTGGAAGCCGACCGGAGGTGTCGCTGGCGGTGAGACGATCGCCGGTGACGGAGAAAATAAGGGTGGGAAAGTTTGCATGAGGTAAGGTGCATGGTAACTATCATACACCAATAACTTTTTAACCGTTCGATTGAATCTTAACGGTTCAAAAAAAGACTCTACCGGTAGTGACCCTTAAAAGGTCTCTACCACAACCCTTCTCTTAAATAAATGTTTGAGAGCAAAACATTTGAAAAGTCATTCAAATATTGTCAAATATTTCGTTTGGTCATTAAAAAAAATGAAAAGAAATATTGTTCACCCCTAAATAGCCATTTGCCTATATATGTAATAGTAACATCTGGGTTTTATAAAAAACACTTCTCTCCTTCTTTTATTTCAGGTTTAAAATGTCTTTTTTTTTTTTTTAAATCTGATTGAGATGATATATATATATATATATATATTTTTTTTTTTCTATTTGTTCAGGTGTTAAGTTTTCCATTAACATTGAGGTTTTGTAGGATTTGTTAGAGCTGCTTCTAATATCTATCCAAAAACATATTCAAATGTCATTTTCAAATGTTTTGTTAAAATTGAAAACATCTAAACTACATTTCAAACAACAATTTAAATGTCCCTATATAAATGTTTCCATTCAAATATTTCCCAAATATTATCATTTGGAGAGTTTCCCTAAACGGAGCCTAGAACATTTTAAGTTCGTATCGAGATCATATCATAGAGAGATCAATATTTAGCACGCATTTGGGGCGTCTGTTTGAGTTGAAAATTTTGAGCTGGAGTAAAGTTGTGTATTTAGCTATGTGTTTGTTTGATTAGAGTTAAAAGTTTAAAAACTTGAATTGTTTTCGAGGAAAAAAAATCTCAATATGGATTTTGTTTTGTTTTTCTCAAAATTATATTCAATTAAAAAAAAAATCTTATTTGGGCTTGTATATATAAAGTTAAAAACTTTTAAAATTTAAGTTTTTAAGTTATAACTGAAACTGTAAACAATAAAACTTAGTTTATTTAAAAATAAAAAAGATAAAAACTAAGTTAAGTTTTTTCAATAGCAATTGATGGACCAAACATAGGCTTAATTTTAACCAAAGACAATGACGAAAATACACTTGAAGGAAAAAAGCGAAGAAAGACAAAAACATTTATTCACTGTTGAAAAATGTCCGCTGCCTAGTTCAAATATTTATGATATATTTATGATAAAATCTAATATAGATTGTATTTTTTTAATAAACCAAAATATAAGGTATATTTATATTTCCTAAAAAATTAAACCTTAAAAATTAATAAATTAAAATATTATTCTCATTTAAACCTCGGAGCTTTAGGGTTACTCTTATTTTGTCTCATGATTTTTAAAACTCTCAACTTATTCTCTAAATTTTGAATTTAACTCACTTTACTAATTTTATCAAAATTCAGTTAAAAACAGTTAGAAAAAAGTGAGTTAAATATAGTTATGTAGTCTTTTATTATTATTTTTAGCAGAAATCCTAATCAAATGAGTTTAGTAACTAATTCTCCTATTTTTCAAATAAATTACAACAAATAGGTTATTTTTAAAAAAAATGATTAAAGTAAATAGAAAATTTTAAAAATGTTTTAAAGCAAATGGTATATTCATCATAAATCGTTTATTATAAATATGTTTAATGATAAAATTATTTATGATAAGGATAACCAAAAAAATTTAGGAAAACATTTTAAGGTAATTTTAATAAAATATGTTTCATGAATAAATTACTTATCATAAAAATATACCATAAACATTTTATTTACAAGAATATTTTTAAAATAATTTTGTCGTGAATAATGTTTCGTAAATACTTATTTACTATGAATCTACTATTATTGAAAACAATTTTATGTTATTTATCATCGCTCAAATAGTTTTTGGTCTATTCCCTCCTTCGTTTTTTTTTTATCAACTTTTAATTAAGCTTGCATTTAGTTACAGTTGGTTCGGCTTTCAAAAACTTTTTTTATTTTTTATTTTTGAAAAAAAGATAAAATTATGATAAAAAGTATAATTTAATTTAGAGTTAAACTTAAATATTAAATAAATTTTAAAATTCTGCCCAAAAAAAAAAGGAATAATTTGAGATTAAATTTAAATTGTAGAGGATAAAATGAGAATTTTTAAAATTAAGTAGACAAAACCGAGTGATTATAAAGTTTGGAAATATAAAATAAAAATAATATTTAATAAAATAACAAAAGAAACGAAAAGTCTTCAATCCTATTCTAATCCACTATTCTAATCTTGACCTCAACTTCTTCTTCCTCTTCCTCTTCATCTTCCTCTTCTCTCTCTCTCGTCAACTTTGCAATTCTTTAGATCCCAACTTCATCTCCATTGATAACGCCGATCCAAGCTCCAATTTTCACGTCCACACGAATCTCTCCTCCCTCTCTCTCTCGCTCTCTGTCTCTCTTTGTTTCTCCGATTGGGAAACAAGACTAATTTTTTTTGGGTTTGAGAGTAGAAAAGGGTTTTAGGGTTTCGAAGAGCATTCCAATAATGCCTTCGGCGCCCCCCGAGCTCGTCCTTCGTCCCCTGCTCCCTTCCTTCGCTTCCTTGCATGGCGGCTCCTCCTCTCATCGTCTGAAACGCCTCGAAAAGGGCGATCGTCGTGGTAATCTTAGTTAACATTCAGCCTCTCTTTCCCTCTCCCCCTCTCTCTCTCTCTCTTCCCTATCTCTTTCTCTCTCCGCCATAAAAATCATTTCTTCATTGTCGAATCGGAAAGTTTGTGATTGCTTTCATTGGCCGTCGCGAAGTTCGAATCGTTTCATAGCTCCCTTAATTCGGTTATATAAAGGTAATTACTTGCAATTCATATGATTTTTCATATAACTAAACGTTCTGTCTTTACTGCTTTTGTTTTTTGGTTTAATGATGAATAAGTTTCTTTTCTTTTAGGAACTGCAGCTTAATGGAGTGATTATTCATTAGTTATTAATGTTTCGTGTAATCAAAAGGTCGCGGTCCATGAGCATGTTAAAAGAATTTTGAATATTGAGAATGAATAAGTTTGATTAATATTGTCAACTATGGTTGTAGATTAAAAGTGCTTCCTTTAAATTTAATTTATTTTGTGTTTAGTTTTGTGAATAAGTTTCTAACTTAATCTTTGTTTAAGTAGGTTCTTTGGCTGTAGATGGACATTAGCTCTGGTTGTGATAAGTTGGAGTGTCAAGATGTAAGCAGCTTTGGATGTCTGCGATCATCTTTGAAGAAAAAGCAAACCCGTGTTTGTGATTTCAATCATGATGTTGATCATTTAGTGTCGGAACTTGAAAATGCTTTGGATGAGAATTTACATATTAAAGATTGTGAACAATTCAAGCAAGTTTCTTGTGATGAGGATGATGTCGGCAACAAAAAAGAGAGATACGAGTCTGAGAGGCCTAACGTAGAAGAAGAGCCAAAAGCTTCTCGGAAGTCCCTTAACAAATGTGCATCCTTCCCATGCCCGGAGGTGATGCAGCAGACCGTTACTTTGTCAGAGAAGGACGATGAGGAACCTGAAATCGCGCTTAAAGGACTCCTCTCTGAGGAAGCTCATCGTAATGCCTACACACGCTCAATATCTTTGCCTGTGAGTGCATCTTTGGTGTAGTATATAATCTACTTGAATTTCCGATTGTTAATTTGGTTTCTATCTGATGTTGGAAATGCCGATCGACTGGCTTTTTTTTTTTTTCCCATCAATTATTCTTTTCAAATATTAGTTTTACTGAACCTGTGCATTCTTTTTAATGGTGAACAATATTGAAATGGTGCCTAAAAGGAGAAACCATGTACCCCTCCCCCCCCCCAAAAAAAAAAAAAAAACAAAGAACAAACTGAAAAACACCGAAAGACGATCTGAATCTAATTGAGATTGTGGAAGGATATTATTGCAGTTTGTTCAAGAATCATGGCCTCTTGGATGAAATCTCGTGATTGTTTTTCTATTTGAGCCTGCTATCTTAGGATCTTTATTGACAGATTGTACTGCTTATTTGCCATGTCACAGGCCCCTTCCAAGCTTGTCTCTGCCATGAAAGGTAGTCGTGAGAAGAACGGAGCATCGCCGAGGAAACTAAGTGTGTCTTGGGCCCCTGATGTGTATGATCCAATGCCAACATCCGTGTCACATTCTGTTAGAGGAGGCAAGAAGCAGCAGAAGTCTAGGAACAACAAGAAGAACTGGAAGAATGGAAAGAAAGGGCAAAAGGGAAACACTTCGCGAGGGGGCAGTGGCAAAGACAAGAAGCAAACCCGTAAAGTTTCTGGGAACCCCAATGGGAGTTACAAATCAGTAGATGTTCCTGAAAGATTGACAGAGCTGAATGATGAATTTGGCGATTTTGCTGTTTGTAGCCCGGATTCACAGTCCTTTTGTGGGACTTCCTTTTTGAAGAAGTCACTTACTAAGATGCACTACTCGGTTGCAGAAGCCTTGTGAGCAAGACACCTTTCTATCGATATCTGTCCACCGTATGCTGTGTATAAATAAAGTTACTGTTTGAAGAGACGGGTTTTTGTTGATCTTTGTTGATCGAGTGTGACATTTTGTTACGACCGATGAGCTGATACCATTGTGTGCGACGTTTTGTTTTGACTGTGTATGGTGAATCGTTGATTGCTCAAATTTAAAGCTCTAGTATGTTGCTGCGTGTTCTTTGAATAGATTTCTAGTGATGATACTGCCATGTCTGCTTCTTTTCATGCGTTTTCATGTTTGCTTCTCTTTGGTTCCTTCATCCTTTCAGCCATCGCTTGTGTGATCCTTTCCTGCATCTTCCAATTTTCTGGCAATTTTCTCACCACAAAATAGCATAGCGTTTCAAAAATACTACTTTCAACCTTTTTTTTTTTTTTTTTTTTTTTTTTTTAATATATTAATTTGGTCAAAGGCCATTTCCATTGCAGATGTTACGAGTAATTAACTCTAATTTGAAAGTGCTTAAATGGACAAAAAGAACCCTCATTTCAGCTACTTCCTCGAAAGGGATTCTCCAAGAGCATAAGTTGCGTTTGCGTTCTGTGTTCATCCTCCTTTTGAATTACTGTCCACTTTTACACTCTGGTTTGTTAGAGGAAAAGAAAAGAGACGGAAAAAAAATCAACAAATAAACATACGAGGGAGAGAAGAAAAAGAGTTGGCTTTCCTTTAATCTTGTTTCGGTATGATAGGAGGAAAGAAAATATGTGATGAACTAAATAACTATCTTGCTCATTATTTGATAATAATTTTAGTTTTAAAAAAAAGGATAAAAAAGTAATGTATACAAGCTAAACAAGCTCTCTCTTCTAAAATCTTAAAATATATATATATATATATATATTTGTTGAGACCTAAAGATTTTATTTTTCCTCTCCAATTTCTGTCTTCCGCTTTTCTCTCCTACCAAACACCCTAAAATCCTAATTTCCCTTAATAAATCCATCCACGCTTTTCTTTCCTCCCACTTTTCACCTCTACCAGACATAGGATTATGCATGAAAATCCAAGAATGCCATTTTTCATCTATGTCATGTACAAGGCATGAGCAACCTCTTCTTCGAGCATTTTGGGATCACATCCATACCCTAAGTTCTTCATGTGGTCTAACAAACAATCTAAAATGGTTAGAATATCATCCATTCCAGTGTTTGACCTATCTTCTACTCTAAACCTGTAGACAACATTCTTAATTTCAACCCAACTGTATCCTGGACTCGTCTTCAGCCCGTTATTTTTCATCAATTTCCGCATCCTTGCTGCGTGGTCCCACCATCCCACACCAGCATAGAGGTTCGCCAATTGCAAATAGGTCGCGGCACAGCTCGGTTCCAACAACAGCCTCTCCTCTGCAGATTCAATGCCCAACCCGACGCTCCCGTGAATCCTGCTTGATGAGAGCAATGATCCCCAAATGACTGCATTGGGGGAAATAGGCATCTCTGCAATGACATCCCGAGCCTCTTCTAATAACCCAGACCGACCAAGGAGGTCAACAATGCACGAATAGTGATCTAGCTCCCGCTCTATACCATGTTCCACCATTGAATCGAAGTAGAGCCGGCCTTCTCTGACAAGTCCCGCATGGCGGCATGAAGAGAGGACGCCAAGAAAAGTGATGGCATCGGCTTTCACGCCTTGCTGCTTCATTTCCTCAAACAGATCAATTGCCTGCAAAGCACGTCCATGCTGCGCATACCCTGCTATCATGGAGTTCCACGACACAGTATCTTTACAATCTAAACTTCTGAATATGCAAAACGCATCTCCAAGGGCGCCACATTTGCAATACATTGAGATGAGAGCGTTGGAAATGAGAATGTATGAATGGAAGCCCATACGAAAGGCTTGCGAATGAACACTTCTCCCATGCCCGAGCGCTCCACTACCCGAGCAAGCACTCAAAAGGCTAGCAAACGTGAAATTGTTGGGTCTCAAAGTTGAACTCCTCATCCGTCGGAAAAGATCCAAGCAAACATCAACCCGCCATTCTTGTGCAAAGCCACTGATAATCGCGGTCCACGACACCACATTTCTGACAGGCATTTCTTCAAACAGTTGATAAGCACTGTCCAACTCATTGCATTTGCAATAAAAAGTCACCATAGAACTTCCAACGTAAACATTTGAAACAAATCCATGTCTTATCGCCGCACAATGGTACTGAGCACCGCCGCGAAGATCGCGATGGGACCCACATGAGCTCAAACCAACTGACAACACTGTGGCATCAATAATCCTCAACCTCTCCGAACTAGTCTCAAGCACTTGATACTCTGAAGAATTTGAACTAGGTTGTGGGTGTAAAAAGTCGTCAATGAGGCGAAGATGGCGATGGCCGTGCGGTGATATGGTGGTTTTGGGAGTGATAAGGTGTAGAACTCTGAGTGCTTTGTCCAACTTTTTTCTTTGTTCTGAGCTCTTCTGAGAAGAGAAGAGCCTCAAGCTTTGAGATATTGTTTGCAGTAGAACAAGATATGAAAGTCTGTTCCATGAAGAAGAGGAGGGAAGAGAATTGGGACCAAACGCCATTTGTTGAGAGCTAAGAAGGAGCCTAAACACATGACGTCCATTTTCATGTCTGCGTTTTGTTGCTCTCATATCATATCATACCATATGAGAGAGCCGAGCGCTAATCAAAAAGCCTTTCTCAATCCGAGTCCGGTTTAGTTTTGAGCATTGCTTGACACAATTTGGTCTTAATTTTATGCTTAAATTATATAGGAAAACATGATATAGATTTAACTTTTATATAGACGTGGCCGTAGAATTAAGAGAGTGATTAAACTTTTGTAAATTTTGTAGCGAGTGCAATGGAATTTCAAAAGAAAAATGTTAAGAAATATCAGTGATGTTTAACATCACACTAATAAAGAAATGGATCTTACTAATAGGTTTTATGTTATGGGATCCATCATTTATCAATATCACTGATACCTCGTAACATTGTTCATTTCAAAATGCTATTTTGCACTCATGTCTTGTCAACTTTTTTAGTTTGTCAATTTAATTTCTACTTTTTTTTAATCAGTCACCTCATGAACTTATAATTTTTAACTGTTCAATCCTTTTACTCATTTTTAGTAAAATTTAGACGGTTTTTTACACATAACTTACACATTACATTCGAAAAAGGGTATTGCTAATCAATTTTGCTAAATTTGTGTTGAAATTCCTTTTAAAGTTTTGATTCAAGTTTGAGTTATAGTTAAACTAGGTTAAAGTTTTCCAAGGAATAACTATCGAAATTAAGTAAAAAAAGATTGACAATGTCCCGCTTGGATTGCAATATGCAAGTTATAGAGAGAGAGAGAGAGAGAGAACCCTTCAAATTTTAACATAATTGAGGGAAAAAAAAAAAAAAAGATTCAATTGCTAAAAATTATAAGTTTTAGGTAATTGATTACCAAGAAAAAAGTTTAGTTCCAAGGAATAACTATCGAAATTAAGTAAAAAAAGATTGACAATGTCCCGCTTGGATTGCAATATGCAAGTTATACAGAGAGAGAGAGAGAGAGAGAACCCTTCAAATTTTAACATAATTTAGGAAAAAAAAAAAAAAAGATTCAATTGCTAAAAATTATAAGTTTTAGGTAATTGATTACCAAGAAAAAAGTTTAGAAACTAAATTGTTAAATTTGAAAAATTATGGGGGCATCTGGAGAAAAAAGTCATTTCAAAATATAATAAAGTGTATTGGGTATTGTGTTTTTTTTTTTTTTAAGGAAGATTTTATTTGCACCCATAGTATTAATAAATACCCCAACAAAACCATTAATGATTCTTATTACACTTTTACCCTATAATAAATTACCTCAGAACCTATTAAAAATGCTCATATCCCTGCATACCTATAAATGAAAATATTTTTATAAAATAATTTTAAAAAAAATACACCAAACTAATTATAAATGGAAATAACATTTTTCAAAGAAAAAAAAAAAGATCCCAACAATAAAATAATACTTTTTATAATATAGATTTATTATAGATTTCTATGCAAAATATGCCTTACATTTCTTCCATGATTGTCCTTGAGTTTTTCTTCTTGCCTTGATATTAATATTAAGAAAGTTTTTTCCTTTTTTTCCCATAACAACTTTGTTTTTACTGATTAAATTGTAAGTTTTTTTTGGTAGAAGTGATATTGTTATAAAAGAATTTTTATTGTTTCCGCTTTCTTTTTCTAGAGATGCTTTATGTTTCCTTTTTAAGAATGAAAAAGCTTTTTTTTATTTTTTATTTAGATTTGTTAATTTTTTTTAATAAAACAAATTAAAATTAAAATGGAAGTTACAGTATAAGAAGATTAAATATGGTATTTTATAAAACGTATCTATAAAATGATAGATTTATTATGTTTATATTAGAAAATATTTATTAGATGAGGGGTATTTACAAATATTTATCAATATTGATGGACAAAACCACTTTAAATTAAATAAAAGTAGTAACCCCTACCATTGACTTTCCCAAATTTTAAAAAGAAAACTTTTTCGCAGAAATCTCAACGTCTACAAATCCTTCGCAGGGCTAAAATCCCGACGTATACAAATCCAGAAAAAGCTCTGTTATTCTTGCCTTCTTCATTCGAGAGCTACTAGTTAGGCATGCAATATATAAGGCCCCGTTTGGCGATACATTTGGAGACGATGTTTTTAAAGTTGGAGATAATTTGAGTTTTAAAAATATATATTTTGTAAAAAAATTAATTTGAAGTGAAAAAGTATAAAAACTTAAAATGTTTTTGGAAAAAAAAATTAGTAATATAAATATTGTTTCATTTCTCTCGAAATTCTATGCAATTTAGAAAAAAAAAAATTCATCTCATTCCGACTTAAAATGATATAAAGTTACGGACTTTTAAAATTTGAGTTTTTTAAAAATATTTGGAAAAATAAATAGTAAAATTGGAGGAAAAAGACAAAAATATGTTTAGAAAAAAATTTTGAAAATGCATCCCGAATCCGAGCCTCAATGGTATACTAGCACATTGACCATCATCGAAGGAAAGCTGCATTATTAAGTTATTTTCCTTCTGCATGAGTTTTGAAACATTTCACAACTGAGATAAGTAAGAAAACCAGTCCACTCAAATTGAGAAGTTGTGTTCTATCTATGTTGTGTATTCTGCATTAATTTTAACATAGTCATAACTCAGATCGCAGCCCCATGCTTGTCCGCGACCTGGTCCATCACCTGTTTCAGAAAGGTAGACAGGCATTGTAACAAATTATTGAATGCTAAAGCGACCGTCAGCGGTGACCAAATACTACGGAGGACGAAAAAATAGTACTTTATAGCCACTGCATATCAATGGTCACTCTGAAAAGCCTAACATGCATGCACCAGAATCGCACGTGCAAATTTAGATATGGTATTATGGCCATGCACTCATCCGGTATTACAGGAAGACGCTTTATGCTCATGTGAAAAATTCTGAAACTTACCTACAGACAATTTAATTTCGACTGTGCCATGTGTCTCGCCAGCTTTCTTGAGGTATGCACTAGCTGCGGCCCTGAAAACGACATGCACACCAGGCAATGAACACAAATTTCTCTCCCAAAAGAGAAGCGACTGCAGGAAAAATGACATGCCAAAAGTGGGGAAAAACCACACTGGACAAAGATAGAAACGCTCATCCATTGCTTTATTTACATTTATACTTGCTTACAAATAAAAAATTCATTCTTGGTCTTTTTCCTTTTTTTGGCTGAACGAGCACCACGATTAACTAATTTACCTGTCAAACAATTGTGGTTCCCCACCATCCATGAGCAAAATATCCCCAAGAAGCACTCGAAGCTTCTTTTGGTCAAATGAGATTCCAGCATATCCAGCGGCACAAGCAATGCGACCCCAATTCGGATCTCTACCATATACTGCGGACTGGATACCATTACAGGCACACAAATTAGGATTCACTCACACATCACTGTGACCACCAAGGCTGGGTATATCTTAAGTCATACCTTTACAAGCGAAGAAGATGCTACTGAGCGTGCTATCTTCGCGGCTTCGGCCTCGCTCTCACCACCGGTCACTGTGACCTGCAAGGCTAAGATTTTTTAGCTACATGCTTTTGGTAACAATAATAAAACATATTTCCATGACAAGCACAGAGAGTTGCACAGGCCACCAAATAGTCTACCCCAGACACCGAATAGAGCAGTTAGCAAGTTACACAGAAAGAAAGTCAAAATCCTTGGATCCTTGAAAAAGAAATATACATACATATATATATATATATATATATAGAGAGAGAGAGAGAGAGAACAAATCCTTAAACGAGATCCAGACCTCAATTAGGCATGTTGCTCCTTCTCCGTCCCAAGCTATCGATTTCGCAAGACCTTGCATTACCTGGAAAACATGCATATCAGGATACTAGATAGATAGAAATCACCAATTGATTGCTTAAAATTTTACCATAGTCATGAACATATCTATTCACTTGCTTATAACTACACTTTTTTTTTTTTTTAAATTCAACTAAGTGATTTTGGAACATTAAAGACACAAGTTGGACTTGGGTAGCAGTTACCGCATCGAGACATGCTTGAAGTTCTATTGCCTCATCACTTTGCAAGGAAGATATCCTAGGTGACCCAGACAACCCACTTGCCAAGGCAATTACGGTGTCGTTGGTACTAGTATCTCCATCCACCTGCACCAAAACCGCATCGGAACTAGCTTAGTCTATATCAGAGCCAAAACCAAATTCTATAATGTGTGGATTAGCGACACTGGATTGGCAGATAATATGCAGTTTGGCCATGTCAAGCAAATGAATACAAGGAGCATAAGTAAAACAGTCAATGTTAGATCTAACCCTCACAAGATACAATATCACTAATAGAAACCATGAAATTTCCAAAAATGAATTTGACAAAAAGCTATGATTTGACATACAGTTATCTGATTGAAGCTTCGGTTTACCGCAATCTGAGCCATTTTCCGCCAAACATCACTGGTAACCACTGCATCAGTTGTAATCACCTGAACCAATATGATATATAATAAAAGTAGACTACTATTAAGATCTCTTTGAAAGAACTGATGGAAACGTTACAGAAATACATACACCAAGCATGGTAGCCATATTGGGGTGAATCATCCCAGAACCTTTTGCCATTCCCCCAACGGTTATCGTTGTTCCACCAACCTGAGCAATTCACCAACCTTACACGCATTTAGCTTCTAGAGTTCTGAAAACTACGAACCTTAAAGAATTGCAGCTTAGTAGAGCTTAAGTTCTTTCAATTTGGAACCAATGATTGAACAACTAAACAAAAGCGACACTACAAAAATCATGACAACAAGTAAAATGGGCAGGGGCTTGTGAACACCTGAGTTTCAATAGCCACACTCTTGTGAACAAGGTCAGTTGTGGTGATTGCAACTGCTGCAGCATCAGCCCTGAGAGTCAAAGAACATTATTCAAGCATGTTTTAAAAGTTAACGTTAGAAGAGAGATAGCCTCCCATGCTAAGGATGAAAAATAGCTACGTCCCTTTCCACAAAAGAAGAGTTGCAGTTATAACAAAGAATAGAAATAACTGCAGAGAACGAATAGACTAATAATTTTGAAAAAAAAAAAAAAAAAAATCTGTGTTAAAATAATAACAATCAAGTAAAGAAACGTCCAAGGATGTCAATAGGCGAGCTGAGTACACAAATAAAAGGCATTACCCCTGAATGGATGATGAAAGTGAATTAACCAATCTGGGAAGAGACTCTAGAAGTGCTCCCTGTAAAATAATAGAAAATGTATGAATCTCTTGTGCCAAAATGAATACAACAAACAAGCTTCAAAGGTTTTTACCTGTCTGCTTAAACATCAGACCAGATTCAACAGCAACTAAATTTGAGTACCTTTTTAATCCTTTGGCCAATCACACCAGTAGATTCAACCAGCACTTCCTCAGGCCCCATCTTGAGTAGCTGCAATGAAATATCTGTAAGTGTGGCAATAACCATTCTGGCGAGCAGGATGAGACAGCACAAGACGCACATACCTTAGCAAGGGCGTTGGCACATTCTATGACATCTTGATAGCCTGCATCACCCTGGGACATCAATGGAACACGTCTTAGCCACAAAACCAAACTTCAATCTCAGAGTAACACCACATCATGACATGTTACCGTCGCAGCATTGGCCTGACCAGCGTTTATCAGGACAGCTCGTGCCTAAAAATGGTTTTCGAACAGAACCATCAGTAGATAATCACGCAAAATTTTAAAAGAATAGTATGTAAGACTCAGAAATTAGGAGACGAAGAATGGTTCTTAACCATACCGTTTCCAAAAAGTTTAAGGAATTTTTCGTTATAGATACAAAATCCATTGATGGGAAGAGCAATGCTTAAACATTTATTTCAAAAATCAAAAATAAAAATGAAATAAAAAATACTCATTTCACATCATCATTTAACAGTTCTGAAAAGTCTAGAATGGAAGGGGTATGCTGACATGCAAATTGAAGCTCAAGGGCTAAACGTTTTAAAGTTAGGGGCCTACTTCGACACAGGGGCAAACTTTAAGGCGAGCTGAATGATTTTAAGTGAGAAAAGAAACGTTATTACATATGCAGTAGTTAAGAGAGGAATGATAATTTTAAGCATACCGTTTCAGAAAATTCCAAGGCATTTTTGCAATATAACACGGGTGCAGCTGCAACCACATTTGTTGTAAAAGCCCCTAAAACAGTTTGGAGGAAAAGCAAGTAGAAGAATCAAAACACAAAAGCAAGGAAAGTATATCAAATGTGTTTCGATTAAACAAAGTGGAAGCGAAAGGCAAACCAGCAGAAACAGCATCAACATCGCAGGTGACAAGTGCGAGATCAGGTTTCTGTCCCACGGCACGTAATCCACCATATATGCCTGCAGCTTTGAATCCTTGTGCTGCAGTAACTCCCCCAGGAATCTACATAAATGAATGACATTCAGAAAGAGATAGCTGAACTTTTTAAACGTTTCTATATTTTACAAACTTGAGAATGGAGGACCAATCTTTTATTGTGTTCGGTATAGATTCCGACCAGTCCTTCCAACTATGGAAGGACCAAAATTGGAGTCAGTTCATATTTCAAATGCGTCCACGCAATCAATTCCCTCCTCTTATCTACGCTGCTAAACAACCATAAAGCTTCTAATCATAATCCAGACCTAAAGTCTTCAAATCTACATTTTAGTCACTCCTACTCTCATTTGAGTCATAGTTCAGATAAATTACTATTCTTAAAAAAAAAAAACAAAAACAAAAACAAAAAACAAAAAAAAGGGGGGGGGAAGAAGAAGATGCAAACCTGGGACCACGGACCTTGAGGGAGAAAAATGGGAGCAGCAGGGATGAGATGGGAGGAGGCTTCAGCATCAGCAGCCATGGAAACAGCTCGAATTCTCATATCCCTGGACCTTCCAGACAAACTCCATATCTGCCCAATGGAAAAATCACCAACAAAATCAAACAAACAAGAAAATCTCCGTTCCCACCACATTCATTTTCTCAGAACCCAAACAAACAAACAAAAAAATTTAATTAAAAAGAAAAAAGAGAGAGAGAGAGTGAGAGAAAGAAATACCGTGGGGCCTTGCATCTGCATTGCAGCTAATCTGACGCACTCCAACATGGTTGCTGGGTTATTAGGGTTTTCTTTCCTGTTTTATTTTGATGGTTCAAAGTTGCTCTCGTTTCAAGTTCAGTCTCTTCGATGAAAGTGCTGTTCTACTTTCTACTATTTAACTCTTTTTTTTTTTTGCCCCCTAATTTTTAGTGGTTAAGCAATAATAATAATTCAATAAACAGAATTTCAGAACACTACAGTACCTTCATTTGGGCCCGAAATGTGTTGTTTTCTTCTCTCTGCTCAGCTGAATTCTCACTTACCAGTTACTTTACTTCTTAATACGATCAAACACAAAATTTGCTTAACAATCGGGGACTGTCCAAATCCTTTTCCAATATTAATATATTATGGATAAATATGACGTTAAAAAAAAAAAAAAAAAAAAACCCTCCTCTACGATTACAAGAGTTGAATGAAAATATTCATATTTAGAAGTAATTTTGCATAGTCTCCGTAAGATTTTCTAATTTATTAAAATTTGTTCTTTCTACTCATCAAATATATATATATATATATTTTACTTTTTATTTTTGAATAATTCTATAATAACTAATAAGATTAATAACTAATAAGATTATAAAAAAAATCTCACATTTGTTTAGACATATTTAAATTTTGATATAGTTCTAACGTTATATAATTTAATATGGTACGAGATTTTTCACCTCTCACAAAAATTATCTTTACCTTTTTGTTTTTTCTTCTTCTTTTTTGACGGCCCAAATTTTGCTCAAATATGAGTCCAAAACGAAAGGATCCTCTAAATTATTTGGGCTGTTTTGATAAATGTCACAAAATCATGCCTTTGATTGATATTTGTCACATAAGAAAACACTCTTGTAAGAAATATTATTAGTGACATCATAATAATTTTTTTCTATCTATTTGTTTAAAATATCATTTATAATTATTACCAGTTGGTTACTACACATCCCAGTTAGATACCAAATGGTCTCCAATTGCTAACGAGTTTCCGATTAGTAACCGTCGCCGTTAACCGGTAACCAATTGATTACCAACAGCCAGCATGTTTCCAATTAGTAACCACCTCTACCAGCGGGCTATCAAATGATAATCAATTGGTTACCGATCGCAAACAAGTAATCATTTGGTTATCATTTCCAAATGGTAACGAGGTGGTTACCGACCTCTGTTGGTAGGTAACTAATTAGTTACCAAATCATAACCACTTGGTTACATACCGACAGCAAGTAATTAGTTGACTACTAACCAGTTACCAGTTAGTTATGATTTTGATGGATTTTTGAGATTCTGTCACCTGAACAGTTAATGAAGAAAAAATTATATAATTAACCATCTTTTTTTCTTTATCTATTGATCAATATGAAACAAATTCTTTACTCTTGACTAACATGACATAAATTTTAATTAATTTTAATTTAATTTTGTATCATGTAAATCTAATGTTAACTTTTTATGTCATATTAATATAATTGTCTCTAAATTTCTCTCATTTAAATGCTTTTTCTATTAAAAAAAATATTATTAAAACACTAAAAAGTTCAACCAAATACCAAATTTAGTCACAAATCACAAGGAAAAAAAAATCCACAATCCAAACACAATACCATTGTCCTATCAAATTCTTGAATTGATAAAATGACTTTTATTTTTTTAATTTATAAAATAATTTTTTTAAAATTTTTATTAACAAAATGATGTCGAACAATCATAACCGACCGTGGTCATTCTTATATTCAAATGAAAGAAAGCTATTTTGTTAATTTCAATTTTTGAGGCAGTCATTTTGACAAATTCCTTCAAATTCTCCAATCAAACGACTAAAAAACAAAACTCCAACACATCAAAACAAACATCTTAAAGGGTCCTTTGCATATATGGGATTAAAATGGGATTGACGTTGCAAGACTAACCTCAAGAGAGAAAACTTTGCAAGGCTAACCTCTATCATTAATCAATCTTTTGTTTTCTCCAAAATACCCTTTAAAAGTAAAAAAATAAAAAAATAATAGATATATGAGATAAAAGGGGATCTAAAGAAGGGGCGGGAAAAAGAGGTCCATCTTCTCTTATAAAAAAAAACTGAAGAAATCCAAAACCCACGTTGTTCTTTCATTGGTTTCGTCTCCTTCACCACGATTTTTCATCTCCATCATCCCCTCAAAACGAATCTATTTCCAGCCACAAGGAAAGGAGAGGAAGGACTCTAAAATTTTGGTAAGTTCATCTCAATTTCAAACCCTCAAATTTTTTTATTGAAATCGTTTTCAAAGTTATTCAAGGGTTGGGCATTTATGGTTTGGTAGCTTAGTATAGAAAAACAAAATGATTCAACCTATTTTGCATTAATTTTTAGCTTGTAAAATCCGTAAATTCGCAAATCTCGTCCTAAATCAGTCAGGCCGGTCAGGAAAACCACAGGCCGGTCCGGCCAGTCAGGAAAACCAGCAACGTACACATTGTCATTTTTTTTTTTGTTTCACATTGCTTTTCATTAATTTTTTTTTAATTCTTTCATAACAATCTTTATTGTTTTCTTATTTTTATTTTAAAGGAAAATGAGTGAGATTGTCATATACTTTCAATATGATGGAGAATGGAAGGAGAAAGATGACGGGTCATATGAATGGTGCAGAAGGAATAAGGAAATCAAGAGCATAATTGTGGCGCCCCGACCTACCCACGTGGGATCGACCACGCGAGCGGGGGACCGTCACCTTCATACATAACTTACTATACTTTGGAAATTCGAAATAAAATTTTTTTTTTCTTTCTTTAAAACTTCATTTGAAACTTGATTGCTTAAACTTCTGTTTCTTTTAAAACTTAAGACTTCATCTTAAAATCTTGACTTGAAGTCCATGCACAAACTTGTGCATCGTACTTTAAAACATTTCATACATACATGAAAAACTTCATAACTTAAACATAACATAATGCGGAAAATTATGCGTAGTGGTATCCCACACCGCCCTTCACTTACTGTATCGTCTCCAAGCCCACCAAGTAAGGCTACAAGCCTTTTTTATCTCTACCTGCAGTATGGAATATATCTGATGAGCTTTCGCTCAGCAAGTACAAACGCGATCTCACAAAACATTTTCATTTAAACATCTTGAAACATACTTCATCATATGCATGAACCATTTATGTCCATTTATGCATTCCTTTTTAACTTGTACTTATCTTTCATATGGGCCCCATAGTGTACGTACCCTTAATATATAGCGCGCCTCCAGATAAGTTAGGGTTTGCAAGGTCCCTAACTGCTTTGGGAAAACATAAGTGATTACACCCTCCCGTATCAACGAGAGGGCAAATCCATAATTTGAACATAAAAACCCTCCATCTTGGGGGAGGTTGGTACGACACTTTACTTGTGTATTTTTACCAAGTGGTTTATCATTAGTGAACATATCTTATGATGTCACAAAATCATAACTTATAATGCACATGACATATTTTAACATAACATGGCCGCTTTAAAACATGGCATCGTTAAAATATGGCATTCTTTAAAACTTGAAATTTTTTAAATCATGGCCTCATTAAAACATAATACATTAAAAACATAGCATTGCATATTTGAACATACATTACTATTTTTCCATACCACAGGTGAGGTTTGTACTTACCTTAGGTCCTACACTCTTGAGGTAACATTTCTCGCGATATCTCAACCGGTTCCTATTCCTGTTTCATAGGAGGTGTAAGATAAGGTTAACTTATATTACTATAAACCATGACATATGATGTTGGTATCCTCACCAACATCCATGAGCAATCATAGATGTGTGTGTTGTATGTCCCCCTTAATATCTCTTGTTAAACTTGATTGGTCACTTTTTTCTTCTTGGGCTTATACTTTACTTTTTCTTGGTTTATAATCAATTGGGTTATTATCTCTTTAATAACCCTAGGTCTTAGCCCATTTCATTGATCTTGGTATCCTTTAGGGTTATATTGGGTAACCCTTAAGGTCAAACTTATGGTCAACCGAAGTCAACATGCGGTCAACTAAGGTCAACCCCCTTTGGGTCTAACGTTGGGCTTTGGGCTTAGCCCGGTAACTCGGATATAATTTCCGGTTACTTTCTGTCGTCGGCTTGTTTACCCATTTTACCTTAAAAACTCCATTTCCTTATTTTTGGAGAATATTGTATAATTATCTTCCAAAAATCCTTTAATTTGCTTGTAAAATCTCTTACTTCCTTCATCTCGAAAATACTTGGCTAAAAATCTCATTTTCTTTACTTCTGGGTAAAATGTGGAATTTCAAATCCGAACTTTTAAAATTCCACTTTTCTTCTTGAAAAATCTTATTTTCCTTTAACTTGGAAAATTCCATTTTTCTTTAACTTGAACACTTTGGGTGAAAAATCCCAAAACTCTTAAAATTTCATTTCTCTCCTTAACATGGAAAAGTTGAGGAGATTTTCAACTTTAAAATCATTTGATCTCAATACTTTAAAATCTCATTCTTTTCTTATCTTGAAAGAGTTGAAGAATACTCTTAAAACTCTTACTTTCACTTGTAAAAATTTCCGTTTTCAAAACGGATCTTCATAAAAATCATTTAAGGCTGGAAACTACCATTGGAACAGTTTTCATAGTTAAAACATCAGTTTAAAGACAATTTTACGAATTTTAGAAAGCATTTATAAAACTAAGGTGCTGGGATTTTCGGATTCCCTGCGCACCCTTCGTAAAACAGACCCAGTTTAAAAATCTGTTCGTAATCCGAAAAACTTGTCTTCATGAAAGTTGTAGCTATCGAAAAATGCTAAAACTTTCATGTTTTGCGTAAAATCCAGTTCGGCCTAGATTAGTACCAGTTTTCGTTTGAAACTGGCTGATCCTGAAAAACCGAGTGAAAACTGGGTCTGGGGATCAGCCACGGGTTTTCATAAAAACGAAGGCCATTGGAACCTTATTTTAGAAATGTTCGAGTTATCCTCTAGGAGAAACCCTTCCGAACAACTTTTGTGTTTTAACTTTTACACAGTTCAGCCTCTAAGGGCCTCAAAATTCCACTTTCCCGAAACTGGCCAGTTTCGACTCCGAAATTGGCCAGTTTCGACTCCGAAATGACAGTTTCGGTTGCTTAATCCGGTTTACGTCCTATTTCGCGGATTTACCTCGACCGATCACATCGGGAGCTTATACACAATTCAAGCAACGTATCTAACGTCCCATACATTCATCCATGTCAATCCATCATACCCATGCAGCCCTTAAAAACCGAAAACCCTAGTCTATGGGTTGCATGGTTCTTAGCTAGCATCATGATCACACATACATCCTTATACAAGCAACAAATCAGCCACTGCTTGGGCAGATTTTTGACCAAAACTTAGGGGACATTACCATCACATCTAGCATGCATCCTAACCATTTTCCAAGCATAAAAATCATGCAAGCAAACATCATAATCAAGCCAACCAAACCCTAATCCCTAATCCCTAATCAAGTACATACACCGAAATTAAGGGCTAAAAAAAAGACATGGACTTATGTCCTTACAAACCCATCTTGAATCACCATAAACATGCTTAAATGGAACTTAATTTTAAACTTGGTTCAAGAAATTACCTTAACCCAAGTTAGGGTTTGAAAATCCCAAAACTCTTCTTGCTTGGTGGCTCACGGATTTTGGCTCCACCATGGGCTCCAAAATTTTTCTCTCTTGGCTCTTCTCAAAACCGAACTCTCACACATGATCTCCCTCAAAAAATTTTCCAGATTTTCATCTCCTTTTGGCTCACCACAACCCACAGTTTTGCTGCCCAAAATCCCATGAAAATTTCCTCACTTTTTCTCTTGCTCACTCCACACAAAACCGAACTCCAATGAGATGAAAACCCCAAAAAATCTCTTTAGCTCACTCTCTCTCTCCCCTCTCCTCTTGCTACCGAACCTTGAAGAGAAAGAAGCAAGAGTTTCTCTTGGCTTCACAAATGAAATGAAAGACAAATGAGAGGGTTTCTTGAGGGACAAGAGGAGGCTTTAGTTGTCTTGCTTTTTCCTCAAAAAATGGCTTTATGCCATGTCTTTTCCATTCCTCTAGCTGCAGCCGAAAATCAAGGGAGGGGATGGGGGTTGCTTGCTGCCGAAAATTGAAGGAGGAAAAAGGGGGAAGAAGCAGCCGGATTTTGTGGAGGAAATGGGGGAGAGGTTAGCTTGCATTTGTGGCTTTGTTGACCAACTATTCCTTTAAAAAAGGGCTTTTTCCCATGCTTTCTTTTCTTTGAGTGCAGCCGAATATTGAGGGGAGAATGGGGAAAGGTTGGTCGAATTTTTTTTTTGTGAAGAAAAGAGGGAGTAGTTGGCTAGGGGGATGTGGAGTTTTCTAAGTCTTTCCTTTGTCTTGCATAGCTCACACTTTGTGAGGTTATCAAGGAGACATCTTCCTTAATTTTTGGCTTTCTCCTTTCCTTTATCCATGTGCTTGCCGAAATTGTGGAGAGGGAGAATGGAAGTGTGTGGCCGGTTGGTGGGGCAAGGAGGAAGGCTAAATGGTTCTAGAGTCCTTCTAGAATTTCTTTCAAAGCCACCTAAGACTTGTGATGTGTCACACACATGTGATCATCCCTTAAATCAAGGGTCTTGTTGTCATTTTTCTTTTCTAAAATTAATTCATTTTCCTTTCCTTGATGTCACACAGATATTTCAAATACTGTGCTCCATATTTTGGTCCAAAATTCTTCCGTGTAAAATTGAACCGAAAACTTTCAAAATTCTTCCGTGTAAAATTGAACCGAAAACTTTCTTTCTCCAATTTTTCGGAGACCTTTTTGCCCTTTACTCATGATTCGGTATGCTTGATTTCTAGGGTGGTTTTTACGGCTTATTCTTGCTTTCTTGACCATAAAAAGTCTTTGCAGTCTCTTCTTATACTGCATTTCATCATTTTTCGAGGTCAACATTTTTGACCCGTCTTTGGTCAAACTTTGATTTTTTCGGTCAAGGTTGACTTTTTTGGTCAAACCTTTGACTTTCTTAAAATCACATCCTTTTTCATTCTTTTTCTTTCCTTTTCGTTCTTTTTGACTCAAAATGCCGTTTATCAACCTCGGCATTCTATTCCGAGTCTCATAGCCGGTTTGAAGGAAAATTCTAATCTTGGCTAATAAAATTACGAATTTCACATGTGATTCATAATTTTTCATGAAAACATCTCATAAACATAACATGCGGACTTCTAATTTCTAATAAATAAAGAAATCTTAAGTCCATGAAATTCCGGGTATTACAATAATACTACTAGATGATCCGGATAAGGTGAAATATTCTGAAGTTATTGATTGCATATTTAAAAGGCTTCATGTGCACCAAAAAAGTCCGGAATTAAAAATAAGTTACATTCCTCTGTATACAATATCGTCAGGTCCTAAAAGCATTTTGGATGATTTTGATGTTAAGTGTTATCTTTTAGATTTTTGTAAAACGACACAACGTAGAAGCATGCTGTATGTTGAGCTCATGAAAAAGGTTGAAAATATTGACGACAATGATAACGACAGTCTTGAAGTTGAAGGAGATGGAGGATGCAATATGAAAAATGATGGAAATATTCGAGACGAGTACTTCAACATTAACATGGAGTCACCAAGGGTCTATGATGCTGCTTCTGCACCAGGCAACGAAGGTGATGTTTTAGACGTGCCTACCTTGGAGGAACGCCCTAATCAGGAGACAACGGCATCTGCCCCAACTCCGAAACGACAATGTTCATGCATAGAAGTAGACCCAATCATGGATCATTGTAAACCATTAGCAATAGATGACAGTTCTGTGTCTTTTAGTTTTGATGATGGCATGTGTATTGCAGTTGGTCAGGAATTTGAAAGCAAGAACGAGGTGAAAATTTTGATTATCGATGCTTCGTTGAAAGCTTATTTTGATTATAAAATAGTCAAGTCAACCACAAAGTTGTTTGTGGTGAAATGTATGGTCCTAGATTGCAAGTGGGCATTACGAGCTGTGAGGATCACGAACTCATATCGTTTCTCTCTCCGAACATATTACAACACTCATACCTGCTCTGCTAGTTCGGTGGATAAAAGAAACAGACAAGCAACTGCAGATTTTGTTTCAGATATGTTAAAAAAGGAGTTTTCAGGCCAGCTCGAGACACCTACCCCGAAGGGAGTGATAGACATGATGAAAAAAAGTGGCTTGTCAATATCCTACTACAAAGCTTGGAGGGCCAAACGAAAAGCAGCAAGTGATGTTAGGGGTGCACCAGAGGTCAGTTTCGAGATTCTTCCTAGCTATTTGCACATGATAAAGTTAATGAACCCCGGCACGGTCACGCACTTGGAAGTAGACAGAGAACAAAGGTTCGAGTACTTTTTCATTGCATTGGGCGCGTGCATCGAGGGATTTAAAGTAATGAGAAAGGTAATTGCGGTTGATGGAACGTTTTTGAAGACGAAATACAAGGGAACAATGATCATCGCCACCGCCCAAGATGGTAACTACCATCAATATCCTCTTGCTTGGGAGTGGTTGACTCGGAGAATGACAACTCATGGACATGGTTTATGAAGAAACTCGAGGAGCTCATACCCGACGACGAAGAGCTGGTCATAATTTCTGATAGGCACCAAAGCATCCGCAATGCAGTTGAAAAGGTATATAAAAAGTCGCACTACGGATTTTGTGCATGGCACCTCTCTCAGAATATCAAATCACGTGTTCACCGAGGATCTCGTGTTAGAGCTGGAAAGGGTACACGTAAGGTCAATATTAAAGATACCGTCGCAAGTATTTTCATGAAAGTCGCTGCGGCATACTCTGAATACGAGTTCAACCGACTCTACGATGACCTAAAGAATAGATATCCCGCCGCCGCAGAATATCTTGATGATCATGTAGATGTCAGAAAATGGGCTAGGTGTCACTTCACAGGATCACGTTACAATATCCTGACTACCAATGGTGCCGAGAGTATTAATAGTGTGTTAAAGAAGGCAAGAACATATCCTTTGTTGCCCTTGATTGATTCAATTGTAGAGAAAATCTCTGAATGGTTCAACAATCACCGTAAAGAGTCGAGTCTTGGATCTTCCTCACAATACTTAACTCTAATGGTGGAGAAAACATTACATGCAAGATACAAAGAGTCCACAATCCTGACTGTGAAAGAACTAAACAGTACTACACTGGAGTATTATGTCACAGGATCGAATGGCAGTTTCTTGGTTGATCTTGGAAGGGGAACCTGCACATGTAAAGTATTTGATATCGACAAAATTCCTTGTGTCCATGCCCTTGCAGCATTCCTGGGGGGTAAGGATAAAATGCATGATTTATGCTCAAAATACTATCTAAAGGAGGTATGGGCATTGGCTTATGTCCAAACCATTTATCCCGTTCCGAGCTCATCAGAGGGGTTATCCCGGATGACATAAGGAATGAGAAAGGTATTGCCTCCTGATTTCACAAAAAAACGTGGGAGGCTTCAACAAACCAGATTTCCTTCTATTGGAGAACATCGGAAAGGCAAAAACAAGCGATCATGTCAAGCAACTTCTCATGAGAGCTCAGAATTTACAACTCCCCTGTGAATATATTTGATCGAAGCAATTTTCATGTTGTATGGTTGTGGTTTTATTTTGAACTTGTTCTAAAGATTTTGGACTACATCTCTTATATTAGTAGTTGAATTATGTTTGTAGTGATGAACTGTATTTTGGATATTATAGTGGCTGAAATCATTTTAATCGTATGGTCTATTAATGAAAGTTATCACAAGCAAAATATCGGTTGTATGTTCGTAACTCATGTATTTAGCGTAAGAACAGACTAATCTTCTCACTTACCTAATATGACCTAGTATAAATTAAAAATATTAGGAGTCAAAAATTTTTTTAGCAATACCAAAGTTTTTTTTTTTTTTACTTAAATTTTTTTATATTTGGAAGAAAAAAAAAAGACTGAAAAACACCGAGCATAATTTGCTTGCTGTTTTTCCGGACCGGCCTGACCGGACCCGATCAGGCCGGTCTGGAAAAACAGTGAGCAAAACTCAGGCCTGCCCAGTCCAAGTCAGGCAAAACTGGTACTGGTCAGGCCTGACCAGACCGGCCTGACCAGGACCGGTCAGGATGGTCTGGAAAAACAGTGAGCAAAACTCAGGCCTGACCAGTCCAAATCAGGCCTGGCCGGGGCGGGTCAGGCCGGTCCCAACAAACAACAACAACAGACTTGCGCGGTTTTTCGAGACCGGCCTGATCGGTCCCTGGTCCAACCTGACCGGCCCCGGTCAGGCCTGACCAGGAATGGTCAGGCCTTAACAAGATCGACCTGACCAGGGCCGGTCAGGCCGGTCCAGAAAAACCGTGTGCAAAACTTGCTAGCTTTTTCGCTCCGGTCACTGTTTTTCTGGACCGGCCTGACCCGGTCCCGATCAGGCCGGTATGGAAAAACAGCGAGCAAATTGTGCTTTAGCTTTTTCGCTATTTTTTTTTTCAAATGTAAAAAAATGTAGTTAAAAAAAAAAAAAGAAACTTTGGTTAAAAAAAAACAGAAGGTTTTGTGAAAAAAAAAAAAAAAAAACAAATAAAACAAAGGGATAACACCACGGTCCGGAGAAATTCAATTCCGGAGCGGCATGTCCGGTTAGGCCGGCATGCTGGTCCGGAGAACCCGGAAGGTGTTGGTTAAAAACAAAGACAAAGGAGAACAGCCCGGTCTGGAGAATCTAATTCTGGATCGGCATGTCCGGTTAAAAAAGGAAAACAAAAGAGCACCCCGGTCCGAAGAATTTCAATTCCAGACCGGCATATCCGGTTAAAAAAAGAAAACAAGGGAGAACACCCTGGTTCCGGAGAATTTCAATTCCGGACCGACATGTCCGGTTAAGGAAATAAAACAAGGAGAACACCCCGGTCCGAAGAATTTCAATTCCGGGCTGGCATGTCCGGTTAAAAAAAAAACAAAAGAGAACACCTCGGTCCGGAGAATTTCAATTCAGGACCCACATGTCCGGTTAAGGAAATAAAACAAAGGAGAACACCCCGGTCCGGAGAATTTCAATTCCGGGCCGGCATGTCGGTTGAAAAAAGAAAACAAAGGAGAACACCCCAGTCCGGAGAATTTCAATTCCGGGCCGGCATGTCCGGTTAAAAAAAGAAAACAAAGGAGAACACCCCGGTCCGGAGAATTTCAATTCCGGACCGGCATGTCCGGTTAAGGAAATAAAACAAATGAGAACACCCTGATCCGGAGAATTTTAATTCCGGGTCGGCATGTCTGGTTAAAAAAAGAAAACAAAGGAGAACACCCCGGTCCGGAGAATCTCAATTCCGGACCGGCATGTCTGGTTAAAAAAAAAAAAGGGAGAGCACCCTGGTCCGGAGAATTTCAATTCCGGATCGGCATGTCCGGTTTAAAAAAGAAAACAAAAAAGAACACCCCGGTCCGGAGAATTTCAATACACCCCGGTCCGGAGAATTTCAATTCCGGGCCGGCATGTCCGATTAAAAAAAGAAAACAAAGAAGAACACCCCGGTCCGGAGAATTTAAAAAAAAACAATTCCGGAGAATTTCAATTCCGGACGGCATGTCCGGTTAAAAAAAAAATAGAGAACACCCGGGTCTGGAGAATTTCAATTCCGGACCGGTATGTCCGGTTAAAAAAAGAAAACAAGTGAGAACACCCTGGTCCGGAGAATTTCAATTCAAATTGGTCATAATTTTTATTTATGAAAAATTACGACCATTTAAATTTTTTTAAATAGAGGTATATCATTTTTTATCTAAATTGAACAAAATAAGTATATCATTTTTTTTTAAAAATTTTTTGAAATTTAACGCTGGGAAAAACAAATCTGGTGGCTGGCCGGATCTGTTTTTCCGTCCTGGCCTGACCGGGTCCCGGTCAGGCCGGGACGTAAAAATAGATCCTTGCTGGTCGCCGCATCTGTTTTTCCGTCCCAGCTTGACCGGGTCCCGGTCAGGCCGGGACGGAAAAACAGAGGCCTCCCCAGATTTTCTGTCCCAGCCTGACCGGGTTCCGATCAGGCCGGGACGGAAAAACAGATTTTGCCAGCCAGCAGATCTGTTTTTCCCAGCGTTAAATTTCAAAAAACTTTAAAAAAATGATATACTTTTGTTCAATTTGGATAAAAAATAATATACTTGTGTTTAAAAAAATTTAAATGGTCGTAATTTTTCATAAATAAAAAATTATGACCAATTTGAATTGAAATTCTCCGGACCAGGGTTTTCTCGTTTGTTTTTTTTTTTTTAATCGGACATGCCAGTCCGGAATTGAAATTCTCCGGACCGGGGTATTCTCCTTTGTTTTTTTTTTTTTTTTTTGTGTTAAATGTTTATTTATACACAAAACTCTTCCTAGTTCATTTACAAAATGAGAACTAGCGAGCTATTTTTTCTCGCTGGTTTTCCGGACCAGGGCCTGACCCGGTCAGTCTGGTCCGGAAAACCAACGAGTGCAACTTGCTCTATATTTGTTTTTTTTCAAAATTTTTTTGTTGTTTGTTTGTTTTTTTTTTGTTTGGTATTTATCAATTTTCATATGACGTATGAATGAAATCATTAATGACTAAAGAAATTGGAAGATTAGGTTTTCCACCATTTTATTTTAGAAAGTTCAATAAATTTTTTTGTTAATTGTTTATTTCTACACAAAACTCTTCCTAGTTCATTTACAACCATCTTAACTCTGGAGTTCAGACCAAAATATACCTAGTTATCATGATTTGATTCAGTTTCAGTAAAATGATTAGATCCTGTCTCATAGAATTATGGCTCGTAAAAACAAATACATATATAAAGTGTTTAAGCAAATATATTGGCTCACTGTTTAAGGAACCCAATCGTTATGATAAATATTTATTGCCATCTTCTCTCTATAAAATTTAATCATCACATCATTTATTGACTCAAAATTCAGCCCTTGCATATCGAACTCGATATATTTGATGGCGTATATGTTACAATCTCCCCTGTGTTAATCAAAATGTTTGTTAGTGTTTGTAGTTATAAATGAAAAAAATAAAAATAAAAAAATTTGAAGTACACTTACGATTTTTCGTTCTGCGGATGGTTGATTGGACGCCGATAGGGCCATGGTGAAGGATCCAGGTGATCGAAATATCCAGATTTTTGAAGCAGTAACGGAATCATCTTCTGCACTGGCTCCATAAATCTATCGAGCTTGGCTTTCTCGGTGAATTTCCAATTACAATCAAAAACCTACCAGCTCTGCATTTATCAGATCAACCTTCACCGAAATCCAATGTTTTCCTTTTTCTTTTTCGGTGACATCGGTGTCCGACATGTCAAATAAATTATGCGGGAAGTAGAGTGCCTTCGCACCATTCCAAGATTTTTCCATCTTGGGGCTGTCTCCTTTCATGTACATCATCAAAGCGTCGTATATGAAAAAATCTTCGTTGCATTCATCACTAATATTTGGCTAAAGATATCATCCAAAATGACGACATCTTGATTGATGACATCTGGATACTTGGACTGTTTTTTTCTTATTTTGTACATCGCCTCTTCGATATGCTACAAAAAAAAAAGTTGTAGTATGAGTCAAACATATTAGAATAAAAAGAAATCCATATTTTAAAAAAAAAAAAAAAAGCTTAGATATAGCGTTATTTAGTAGAGAATCACTTACGTCGCTTAAAAGCCAAAAGTGCTCAGTTAAGATCTGATCGAAGAAGTCCCACGCCCGCGTTATCCCGAGACCTGAAGTAAATGGTGGCTTCGGAACTGAATTCTTGTAGGCCTCAAATGAGTTTCGCATGCTGTCTGGTAAGAGCAATGGATCGAACTCTTTTATCGACCCTTTACGAAACATCATCTTCTTTGGATCAGGGTCGATGTATGGAGTTCTCCGATATTTAGACTTCTTTAGACGTCGTTGAGGTCGTCCCTTTTGTTGCCCAACATCTAAAATATCTTCCTCACGATCCTTATCACTCGAACAAGTCAGAGTCTGATAAAAGATTTCAGTGAGGGGAGAATCTTCCATATCTCTTTCTACACCCCTGTCAGTTCCGAAACCAATATTTGTCGGTGCAAATATTTCATCCCGAGCATCAACATCACCACCGGCATTGATCCTGACATCAACACCTGTACTGTTCTCACCTCCACCTCCACTGCCCTCAGCTCGATATCCACCTTTCCAAGCTTCTGATTGTTGCTGAAACAAATCTTGACATGATGTTTGTCAGCATATCCAATTGTAAAGACCGAGATTCATGGTCGGCGGACATCTTCTCTATCGATCTCTCTAATTGTAAAAACCGTCAGTCATGGTCGGTGGACATCTTCTCTATTATTTGCTTTAGAGCTTGAAGCTCACGTAGCACCATTGAATTGTCAGTATGAAAGCTAGCTTGTGGAGGTGTAGACTCGTTGACAGTAGGGATAGACGGCGGATACCTGGTTTGCTTTGCTGCAGTGACACCCTCTTGACTTGTGCGCTGCTCAGGTATAATATCTTCAGAACTCTCTCTATCTCTTCCTTGAACTCTCTCGGTTCCACCTTTAAGGAAGTTGCGTCGGCCTTCTAGATCAGCTTCTAATAAGTCTTCCCAAAATATGCTTCTTCCGGACTCTAGGATGCCTGCCCAATTGTCTACAATGGGGTCGGAATACTCATGATAAGGAACAAACCTAATCATATGGTTGGCTTTCCGCTCCTCCAAGGTTGGGACAAGTATTGTGACGCCCCGACCTACGTAAGGCCGTCACCTTACTTACTTAACTATAACTTACTTGAAAATTTGAGAATAAATTTTTTTTTCTCAACATACACAAATAAATATTTATACTAGTCAATAAGTACTTTTCTTTTGTACATACAATACTTGTTTATCATAATAAAACCCATACATACTTTTTATATGTTTCGAGTTTTCAACTTCATATATAATATAACATCATTCATCCTATTATGTATAGATATATATACACACATATATTTTTGTTCAAAAGACTTGCAGAATAATTTAGCGTAGTGGTATCCCACACCGCCCTTCATTTGCTGCACCATCCGCATAACCCATTATCTAGGCTGCAGGCTTTTTACCTATAGTATGAAATATCTGAATGAGCTTTACGCTCAGCAAATACAAACATTATCTCACAAAAACATATAAACATCATAAAATATATGCATGAACCATTTATAATCATTTATGAACTTGAGCCTATTATCTGGCTTAACTTGCGGGCCCCTTGTGTACGTACCAGATGCGCGCTCTCCAAAATAGAGTTAGGGTTTGCAAGGTTCCTAACACTTCCGGGAATGTAGACCTTTACAATTTTATTTTTGAAAAGTCTTCATAACTTTACCTTGATTTGAGCTCATAACCTTCATGATCCTCCACCTGGTGGGAGGTTGGTACGACACCTTACTTGTTCTTACGTTTTCACTATTTAATATTAGTGAACATGCTTCATGATATTACTACATTATAACATATAACATAACATAGATATGCCCATGACAATACATAACACATCATACATGGCACATCGTAGCGCCACATGGTATTCATAAAAACACGTCATATTTGAAAATAGCATTTACTATTCATGAAAACATCCTGTTTGGCTGGAGGGAAGAGAGGAAAGAGAGTAGAGAGAAAGAAATGCCTTCTCCATCCAAACCCACAAATAGTGCTGGGAATTTGGGCCGGGCCAAACGGGCCGGCCCGTGGTCCGTAATTTAGGCCCTGTCGGTGGCCCGACCAGACCTGTATTTTATGGGCCCAGTAAAAGCTCGGCCCTATATTAAGAGCCGGGGCTGTGCTCTTCTTTTAGGCCCGGTGGGCCGGGCCGGCCCGAATATTTAAGCCTGATGGGCAGGCCCGGACCCGTCCGTTATTTAAAAAAATAAAAAAATAATTAAAAAATTTATAGATAATTAAAAAATTTTTTTAACAAAGTATAAAATTTTTTATTTTTTATCTAAGATAAAATATTAAGATAAATTATTAAATTTATCAAAAATTACAGATGAAAATATAAAATTAAATAAAAATTTAAAAAATTGGACTAGACCCGGCCCGGCCTGCTCTAAGTCCGCGGGCCGAGCTGGGCTTATATTTCAAAAATTCAAACCGGTCTGGTCCGGCCCAAATTTTTGAAATAGCCCTATCGGGCTCGAGCTGGGTTGGGCCGGGCGGCTCGAATTCCCAGCACTACCCTCAAATGAAAGGATGCAAGTTATTTCCTTAATTTTTCATTAGAAAGACAATTTTACTTTCTAAAAGGTTTTCAAAATATTTTATAAAATGAACAATATAGTAATTAGATAAATAATTATCGATAATTCTTTCAATTTTCTTTCTTTATCAAATAATACAAGGGATTCCTTCAATCCTTTTTGTCTTTCACTCTTTTCATTCCTCCAACTCTATCCATCATTCCTCCTCTCCATCTCTCTTACCAAACATAGCTGAAGAGAGAGAGAGAGATATATATATATATATATGTGTGTGTGAAAGAGGAGAGAAATGGGAGAAAAAAAAAAGGGTAGTTTAATTTTTTTAATTTTTAATTGAAATTGTTATAAAAAATGGGATAAGGCTACGGTAAACCCTATTTATATACTTTATTAATAGATTTTATTTTTAAATCGTTAAAATGTAATTAAATGTGTTTCACTTCATATTAGTATAAACTAAAAAATGTAAAAATAATATATAAAAAAATAAATTAAAAAGAAAACATTACCCATTCCCTTCCTATCACTGGCTACGCTCCCCAATTGACGACCCCCCGACTACAAGCCCAGAGCCCCCCTCCCGCCGCCACAAGCCCAGTCCCTATCACCACAACCCACCTCCCAATGCTGACCAATCCTCTCTACTCCACTTCCCAACGTTGACAAGCCTAAGCCCCCCTCACCCCCCGGCCCTCAAAGTCAGATTTGGTTGGTGTTTAGGAGGGCCATTGAAATCGGGGAAGGGGGGCCTCCTCAATGTCGGGAGGGCCGTTGGTGGATGATCGCAAGATCAGTTTTTTTATTTTTTATTTTTTAAAATTTTTTGAATTTCTATTTTTTTTATTTTTAGTATATAACATTTGTATATAATATTATGCGTTAAGATACATTATAGTTATCATGCACAAATAACATCTCAACCGTTCAATCATATCAAAACGGTTAAAAATAAGCTATATCGATAAGATATATAAATGAAATTTTACCACAAACTTACCTTAAAAATAATATCAGTATTTAGACATTTTTTGCTAAGGGTTTGTTTGGTATGTAAGTTTGAGTTAAGATTTTTGAGTTGAGTTTGAGTTAAGTTAAGTTGAGTTTAAAAGGTGAGTGTTTGGTAAAAAGTTTGAAATAAAAAGTTTAGTTTGAGTTGATTGTTCGGTAAAAAAGTTTGAATTGAAAAGTTAAAAAAAAAAAAAAAAAAAAAAAAAAAAAAAAAAAACCAGGAGCCCTGTTTAGATGTGAAGAAATTGAGTTAAAAAAAAAAATTTTTTTTGTTTGGTAACTTATCTGAACTCCAACTAAACTGTATTTTTTCACCTCAATTTTTTTCTTGCTCTAAAAAGTCAATAAAATTATAAATACTTTTTCAAAAGTTAAAACTAATCTTACTTAAGAATTTCAACTCAACTCAAACTCAACTCAATATAACATTCTATTGTAGGTACCAGCGACGGAAAATATAATAATTAAAATACGCTCAATTAATAACACCAATTGAGTTGAACACAATTAAATTTTTTTTTAATCCTCGGTAACTTATCTTAACTCCAACTAAACAGTATCTTTTCACCTCAATTTCTGTTGTTTTCCAAGAAGTCAACAAAATTTATAACTTCTTTTTCAAAAGTTAAAACTATTCGAACATGCTAAATTCCAACTCAATTCAATGTCAACTCAATTGAACATTATATTATAGGTTGTAATGAAACAAAATTGGAAAAATTAAAGACGCTCTATTAATACCACCAATCACCTTCGGTCATCAAACTATTTTGTAAAATTTCTTACATAGCCCTACACCAACAGAAAGTTCATAGTTGGTCAGTAAACATTGATAAAAACTATAAATTAATAATTACAGTCCTAATCTGGCCGAAAATAATACAATGCTTGTTTTCACGTGGTTTTATACTACGGAGATAATTGATATCTAACCCACATATTATCAGCCATCATATCTCTCAACTGATTCATTGCACCCCTCCTCGAGTCATTTTGCTGCGTTCCTGTACTGGAGGCCAGTTCCATCGATCCCGTCATCAAGCACGTAATCGGCATTCACATCGAAGTTCCCACGTACAGGCACATAATCTGCCATGTACTCTTCAAGAAAGGGATCCCCAACCTATACCATCCTGATGAAATTATACACAACCGCACATGCCACGGGGATCATTTTTTGTTTGTCCATCAGATAGCTGTTGATGCCTTTAAGTATTTTAAATCTTGTATTCCAGACACCAAATGTTCACTCAATACAGTTTCGCAGAGATGAATATGTATAATTAAATACTTCCCTACAGTTGCCTATCCCGCCCCGACGTCTTTGGTATTCCGGTAAATGATACGTCTATCGTCGGAATAGGCTCAAGAAACAATCCTTATTGGCGTAGCCCGAATCTGCCTAGTAAAATTTTCCTACAAAATAAACATCGCAATATGAATGACACGTCCAATATTCTATTTAAAACTTTATTACATTTAAATACTGCTATAAGTTGCTAATTATGCTTACCTGGTGGTGGTATTGGAAAACCGTAAGAATGCTATTGCCTCGTCCTAACATTTCTGGCATCATGACACGATCCGTCGTACCTGACCTAACATATATGTGAATTTCATGTCGAACGAGCATGCCACTAATACGTTCTGCGAGTGATGCCCTTTTCGATTGATCCATGCGTCCGCATTTTCCCGTAGTGGCACACATGAGACATGTGTGCCATCTATAGCCCCAATACAACCCTTGGATCAATAAGAGTGAAATTTAATACTGAGTACCATCATTAATAATTCTAATATTGTAATAATTCTTTCATACGATAATAATTATGTGATAACATAAAAAACATGCATTAAACCATAGTCGATATTTGTACGAGTTCTCCTAAATCAAAGGTTGAACAGCTGTGCAGTTTGGTGGTTTGATGAATTCATCCTTCAGCGAACGGATAACCTGCAGCACTTTATAGAACCAACGGGAGGTTGTCTCTCTAGAATGCTGGAACAAGTACGAAATGTGTCGGTTCGTAGCGCCTTGTGCGCAAATGGATAAAAAAGTGAACAACTGCTCGTTCACGTCCATGTTACGCGTTGGCTTTAATAATTCCCGACGTCGTAATAGATCATTGAGTGATCTGAATGTTTCTGATTTCATACTGATCAGTCCTTGAATTATTTCTTCATGGCCATTTAAAATCTCTTCAACACGCATACTGCCAGTCAAGCTTGAATTATGCATTGGTTGCGGATCTCAATGCCTGGCATGACTACTGACAGTCATGGCTACAACTGCCATCGCAGCATATCTGTCATCGTCACTATACTCATTTTCTGAGTAAACACCCTTATCTTCCTGCTCAGATGCGGAGCTATGCCCGTTCATGTTTCGAACAGCTTGATATATGCTCTAAATATTGATTTTTGCCTGGTGCAAAATTATTGTTGTCGAATTAGAAAAAATTAATTTCCCCTACCATCATAGTAACGTTAGTTAATATATAATATTTAAAAAAACATCAAATAGTGTAACCAACATGCGCAAGGTTTGTTACAATATTTTATGAAATAAATAAAGAAACACAATCCAATCAGAAGAATAATGTCAAACAAATGGTTAAAAAAAAAACCCCGAGTCAAAAAATAAGCTCAATCGGTCGGAGGCAGCATGTGATCCATTCGGCTTGATTGGGAATTACTTGTGCCTGATTCTGATCGGCCACGAAAGTGGCTGACAATTTCCTACATAGCCATGAATGTCATCTCATCCGTCTCGTCCTTCTGCTTCCTTTTGCCAGAGCTGGCCCTAGATCACGACGGCCCTGCAGCGGCGTCGGCTCTTCTGTTGGTGCACCTCCGGTACCAGACGGTGGTGTCAGGTCCTCTCCAGTCACCGATCCGATGCCAGAGTTGTCTAGTGAGGTGTCAAGGTCGACGGTCGCAGGACTATCATCTGGCATCGAAACTAAACCGTAGCTCGAGGCACCAGCCGCATGATTTTTCTCGAATATGTTATAATAGAGCTCCTTGTTTCGCAGCCCCTTATGACGGAGATGGTTGCACTCTTTATGGACCTGCAACCAAACCAGGTTTGTCAACTTAAATGTCCAATAATTGCGGGGGGAAAAAATATAAGACATGCCAGTTAGTAGTGTGATTTTATATTACTTGAATAAAACTTTGCCACGCATCGTTTGAGCAGATGACTCGGTCCGACATTGCAATGCCTTCCAACACCTATATATTTTTTTCATCCTATCCTTCTTTTAAGATAATGTTAAGCCGTATGCAGGAACCCCTCCATACGCAGCATTAAATTCCCTGGCCCAACTCTCGAGGGTTGAAAGTGGAGGATGTTTACCAGAATTGCAGGCCACGTAGTAATCAAGCTTTTTGAAGAAAAACTGTTTCCTTTGCCTGATCCCAGAAATACGACTCACCCGTCGCTTTTCGAGGCATTTCCTTATGAAAGCAGTCAACAAAAAACAAAAAACATAACTAAATACAAAAGCGGCGAAGGAGGGGTTGGCTTAGTATAAATTGCTCGACAAAGTTCATCTGAGGCATGTCAATGAACCGAGACATATGTAGATACCATGGCATATAAGCACTGGATCCGGGGTTAACCAACTACAGGAGGAGCAGACCATACGATTAAGTCCCATAACGGCCAACATGTGATTAGATACCGGTATCTAATGATATCTATCGGGTCATTAACTCATCAGTCAGATTATAATACCGAATATTGGATTTGTTGTGTACATCATCGCCAAGACAGGATTTAAGCTGAATGTTAAACGCGATGTAAAACACCCAACTCAAAACATCAAAATACCAAAAAATGCCCCTTTGCTCCCTCAAACCAAGTGAAATCCCACCAACAAAACACATTTAGGCAACAAAATACCAAAAAATCACCATAGGCTCAGTTTGATACCTAAAACCAAGTGAAATCCCACCTAAAAAACACATTTAGGCAACAAATTACTAAAACAGGACCATATCCTCGGTTTGATACCTAAAACCAAGTGAAATCTCACCTATATAACACATTTAGACATCAAAATACCAAAAAAACACCATAGGCTTGGTTTGGTACCTCAAACCAAGGCGAATCCCACCTACAAACCACAATTAGGCATCAAAATACCAAAAAAACACCATAGGCTCGGTTTGATTCGTCAAACCAAGTCAAATCCCACCTACACACCACATCATAACATCAAACTATCAAAAAATCACCATAACCTCGGTTTGGTACCTCAAACCAAGGCAAATCCCACCCACAAACCACAATTACGATTCAAACTACCAAAAAATCACCATGGCTCGGTTTGGTACCTCAAACCAAGCCAAATCCCACCCACAAACCACAATTAGGAATCAAACTACCAAAAAATCACCATATCCTCGGTTTGGTACCTCAAACCAAGGCGAATCCCACCCACAAACCACAATGTTTCCACAATAAACACTAACAACGAATGTAACACAAGCAACATTGCATCCCAAAACGGATGGAAACCTGAAAAAGCAATTCGTGGTGACAAAATTCGGTGTGGGAGCAGCACATGGTTCACATCAACCCAAGTTAAAACCAATATGCGAATTAATCAAAAAACACAGGGCAACATAAATCCTCTTTGGAGATACATAATCAACATAAAAAAACGAGTTCATCAGCCAAAATCAACCAAAGTAATCAACATAACCCAGTATTGGAGAAGTAACACCAATAACTAGCAAAGGGCCTCTACTAGATTTCGTGGGTGGGAAACTATTCGAAAATCAATTTGAGAATTAAACTAGATCGCAGATGAGAAATAGGGTATGAAATCCATACTTGGGTTAGCGAATTCGAACCCGAGGATGAGTATACAGGGGAAGACGTCGGATTAGGACAGGATTTAATGGGTCGCCGGGAAGATCGCCTAACTCAAAAATAATGGGTAATCGGACCTAGGGGTTCGGCTTCGGTTTTTCCTCCCCAACAGGCGACTCATTTGCTTCACGGGTTTCATGGGCGAAGGCAAAATCTGGAGGATTTAAGCTTACCTAGGATAGAGCAAGGACGAGAAGTGAACCGGGTCTCCTGGTCCGGTTCAGATGGTCAGGGGGTTAGGGGTCAGATGCAACAGCGAAACTGACAGCCCCACATGGGCGTCGGAATTGAGGAAGACGAAAGGGAAGAAAAAGAGCCGAGGCATGCGTGAACGACAGAGCTTGCAAGGGAACACTGGGTGAACAGTAAACCCATTTGGGTTTACTGTGCAATGGGTCAGAGGGAGGCTCGAACTTCGACTGGAATCCCAAACACAGTTGGTTCGAACTGAACCCAAATATTACAGCTTCAACTGATGTGCCAAACAGGCACTAAGGTTTTTTTAGTTGTGACAAATATCAATCCACCCGTCATTTTATGTGGCTACAGTGCTGAACCATAGTTTTTTTTTTTTTTTTTTTTTTTTTTTTTTTTTTTTTTTTTTTTTCACTTGGGGGCTCGAAATCCATGGTGCCGATTGATAAGGAACTAATGTAACATCTTTAAAAGTTTCATGACCGGACGCATAAATTTCCCAAACCATGTATTCCTTGTTCTAATTCTTCTGTAGTTCTAAGATGACTACAAATAGCACAGAAAAATAAATCTTTTATCATGTATTTAGAAAACGTGTAAGCCTTAAAAGTAGTAGAAGTAACAATAACAATACTAATCAAAACAATAATAACAATAAATGAGTGACTTGGAGTTGTCGCTTAATCCTGTCCAAACTATAATAGGCTTTTGGGGCAGAAAAATTTAACCCATCTTTCAAATTCACTAATCCAACAATATGTAATAGGCCAAAATAAAGCGACATGATCGCTTTGACTACAAACAGTTTCTGCTGTTCCAATTTTCCCCGATTAGTCTCTACCAAAGTATACTACGACAGATAAAGAATGGTGTATATATCACCATTGACAATGCAAATACCCAATTTTTTATTGACAAACAAGTAGTGATGGATCACTAATGGTGATAATAATAATGCTCTACGACGATTGATACTCATCAACCACACCATCCAATAGTCTTGTTTGATGTATAGCCAGTTTCAGAAGGTCCCGGTTGCGATTGAGGCGGAGGCCTTGGTTCCCTCGGCTTGGCGGGATCCACAAAAATAACCCATCCATCCAAGAACTTGGCATTCATTCCTTCTCGGGCCTTCTCCGCTTCTTCAATGCTCATGTAAGTTATGAAACCGAACCCCTTCGATCTTCCTGAGGCCCTATCAGTCACAACTTTGGCTGACACCATAATCAAACGCAAAAGGCCATTCAGACTAGTAAGAAAAGCAGATTAACAAAAACATGAAATGCAAATTATAAAAGCAGAAGAGGAAAATTTTCATTTTACCATCAACAATCTGGCCGAACGGAGAAAATGCCTCTTTAAGCTTTTCATCCGTCGTTAATCTTGAAAGACCTATGCTCATTGCAAGAGGATGCAAGTTAGTCAAGCTTCCACACAGATAAAGATCTATTCATGTGTAAAATAAAGTATGCTCGTTGTTTTCATTAGGGAAACAAGCAACATTATCTATTCAATTCACAAACATTTTGCCAAAACTTTAAATTTCACAAGTTGGCAAAATAATCCTTTTACTTTTACCATTGACAAGACTAAACTAAATGAAGTATTGCTCTGTCGCTTCAACCAACGGCAGATGGTTAAAAATTAGATAGAGCCACCCTCGTGGACGTCGTGCGATGCTTGCTTTTTTCTAAAGGAAAAGTCCTAGAATAATTCACAAACTAAAAACCTTCAAAAGAACCAAAAGTTCCTTCCATTTCTCTCAACTACTCGGTAACTAATAGCAAGGAAATCCAAATACGCATCACCAAAAAGCCTCCAAAATCAATTAATTGAATGCCCACACTTTGGTTTGAAATCCAAATTCCATCCATTTCCTCCCAATAATTATTAAAAAGAATCTCTAAATCCAATTTTTGTGAAACCAAATACCATAAAATATAGACCAAACACGAGAGAGCATATGCGAAAGCTAAAGCTTTTCCATCTGCTTATAAAATATCTTATATATACATTTATGTAAGGAAGAGAAATATGAAAAGTACCACTGATGAAAAGCCTTGGGGAAGTGAGAGTGGAGCTGTGACGAACAATGGCACCAAATTGGAATTGAGATTGAAGTGACGGAGATGAGTATCCCAGAACACGTGCAAACCTCCGCACCAACGCCATTCTTGAAATATGAATATTCAATTTGGGAGGGTTTTAGAGCTCCTAGGGCTTTTGCCGTTGTCTTTGCCTCTCCCCAAAAACCCTGCCAATTCCTTCTCTTTAACCTACTCAACTTGGAAATTGGAACCTTAAAAAAATAAAAATAATAAATAAATAAATAAAACACCTTCTAGGAAGCTATTTTATTGGCTCAATAAAAATGAAAAAAAAAAAAAAAACAAAACAAAACAAAACGCCCACTAACACATAACTATGGTTCGTTTGGATCACCTATAGTGGTTGATATGCGATTGAAACAGAAATACAATATATGTATTTCAGATCGACAGATCAACCAAACAAGCACACTATTATATACAAATTAAAAACAAAACAAGAGACACAATAGGCGTTCATAACAGATCTCATATCATTTCAAAGAAGTTGAACTTGTTCTACGATATGTTTCCGAGCTTCTATGATCCTTTTCATTCAGTAGACATCATCAGGTAACAAAATAGCTAACAAACTATTATTTTGCCTTTTTTTTTTTAATATATTTGACGCTAAGTTAGATCTGCTGTCCTACAATACATAAATATATATATGCATATAATCTTAGTTGTATGGACATCTTACAAAGAAATAGAATGTACCAAATCTCTAAGCCAACAACAAACAAGGATAATCAATCTGAGAGTTTTTGACGGACTGAAAACATGGCAAACAAATCCGATAAAACATGAACATCCAACATCAAGAATTCGTCACAGCATCTTAGACACGTTTTAATAAAATAAAATAAAAGGGAAATAAAGTAATTAATAAAAACAAAAACTAACCTCATCAAAATCTTCTTCCCTAACCCTAAACCTAACAGCAGTGGTGAATGATGATTGCAGAAATCGTTGCTCCCCGAAGCACCGATTGCAGTCGCAAGTCCAAATCGCAGATTGCGATTGCAGAGGAAAAGGAGGAAATCGCAGATCGTGGATCTCACCAACAGATCGCGGAGGCTGTGGAGTTCGCAAGGCCTGTCGATCTTCTTCTCCCGCGACGGCAACGGCGACTGCCGAGAGGAGAGATTAGAGAGAGGGCCGAGGGAGGAGAGAGGAGAGCAGAGAAAGAGAGACAAAGGAAGAGTGAGAAGCATTGGGTTTAAGTAGGGTTTTAGGGTGATGATGCAGGGGCAGATTAGTGGGCGTGCTAGTTTAGTGTCGTTTTGTTAACGCTCTTAATTGTTAGTTGTTTTACTTGAACTTTGTCGTTTGTTTGTTTGTTTGTTTGTTTTTTAATTCTTATTATTGGTGTTTAGTTGTTTGCTGGTTTGTGTGGTTTGTAGACTTGGCCTGTGAGCCGTTTTCGTTTTGTTATTAAATCATTAGAGTCGAGGATATAGTGAATGAAAATTGAGATTTCCCTTTAAGATTATCTTCTTGCTTGCTTTCTCTGAAACCTTGGTAATCCTCGTTCCATTTTTCTTGGAATTTCCTTCACAGGTGTTTTCCAATGGGCTCCTACACCATATTGGTATCAGAGACAAGTTATTTCGTTGTTGTTCTGATGGCTGACGATGACAGTAGTTTGAGCCCTTATCTAGGTGTCAACCTCAACACCCAAGCTCTTTGGTTGGCGATTCGTGTCCTGGACATAAAGATCGACACAAGAATGACACCTTGGCTACCAATGTTCTATAGATCCTAACCCAATTAGAGCAACACCTGTCAATTACGCCTCACCCCCAAATTCCTATTCCTCTACCTCAAGAATTTGCAACTCCTCCAACTCCGTTCGCGATGTATGACCGCTGTTGAGACCAGATCTGGCCGATTAAGAACCCTATATTCGCTTTCAACTACCACTGCAACCCTCTCCGCCAACCAAGGGATGATTCGACTGATTCTTCCTATAAGAGAATAGAAAATAGGAAAATATATGGCATAATATTTCAGCACTGAAAAGCAGAATATATATAGTTTACGAAACTCTTAACCGACTCTAAATATATGCTAACTAACAGAATCCTAAGAATAGAAATAGGAGATTGCAAAAGATTACAAACAGTTACAGAGGATAATCTTGTTCCTAATAATTCAAATTTAAAGTTCAAACTAAATATCTCCAATATGCCCCCGCAAGATGGAGCTCCGCGAGGAGAGTCCAATCTTGGTCTTCAGTAGGAGAAAGCGTGTTCAAGGTAGCGATTAAGTAAGTGCATTAGCCAGTTGATATTCCGAGGAGACATGAGTAACATGCAGGACACCATTCTAAACTTGTTCACGAATAAAATAATAATCCAAGGCTACATGTTTCATGCGTGAATGAAAGATGGGATTAGAGCATAGATTCATGGCATCAATTGTCACAATAAATCACCGGTTGTTGAGAGAGTTGGACGCCTAGTTCAGAAAGGAAGGAAGTGAGCCAGCGCAATTCTACTGCGGTAGTGGCAATAGAGCAATATTCAGCTTCAGTGGACGAGCGCACAACAGTTCTCTAGGGACCTGTTTGGCTCTAAGGTCCATTTTAAACTAAACTGTACTTTTTCATCATGATTTTTGTCTTTTTCTAAAAAAGTTTTTTGTCTTTTCTGAAAAAGTTTTTTGTCTTTTCTAAAAAGTCAACAAAAATTACTATTGAAACTTAAAAATCTTAAACTAAACTCATTCACCAAACACCTTCTTTGAACTCCTGGAGATGGGATTGTGCCAAGATAAACAATGTAAGCACTAGTAGACGTGAAGTCATCTTTGTTGCCGGCCCAGTCAACATCAAAGAATGCATGTAGAGACAATGGAGACCTATGATAAGAGAATAACGCCATGATCAGCTATACCACAGAGGTATCGTAATAGTTGCTTAATAGCATTCCAGTGTTCACTGGTAGGTCGATGCATAAACTGAGAAAACTTATGCACCACAAAAGCAATATCTGGCTGTGTAAGCAACAAGTATTGAAGACTGTCGATGATAGTCCTATATTCCGTGGGGTCTGAAAGCGCAGAACCAAAATGAAGAGCAAGTGTAGGAGTAGTCGCAAGAAGAGTGGTGACTGATTTCGCATCAGTCATTTTAGTTCTAGCAAGTTTATCCATGATATATTGCCGCTGAGACAAAAGTAAGCCTTATGCATGAGAGATGACCTTAACACCAAGAAAGTAGGTTAAAGCGCCAAGGTCCTTAAAAGAAAACCGATTTGCCAAGAAGGGCATAAATTTATTCACAACTTCATTATTGTTCTCCACTAATGATAATATCATCAACATAGACCAAGAGATAAATCAAAATGCCACATATAGTGAAGATAAATTGGGATGTGTCTACATAATAGTTGGTGAAGCCAGATGTAACAAGAAATTGGCACAATTCATGATACCAAGCACGAATAGCTTGCTTGAGACCATAGATTGCTTTGCGCAACTTGCAAACATGGTAAGGATTGTCTCAATCAATAAAACACTGCGGTTATGCCATATAAACATCTTCAGTGAGATTGCCTTAAAGAAAGGCATTGTTCACATCCAGTTGTTGAAGAGACCACCCTCGACTTACAGCAAGACTAAGAAGAAGGCAAACAATGGTCGGTTTGACAATAGGATTGAAGGTATCATGATATTCCACACGGGGGCGCTGATTAAAGCCCTTAGCAACCAAGCAAGCTTTGTACCTGTCAATAGAGCCATTGGGTAATCATTTAACTCAAAAGATCCATTTACAACCAACCAAGTTCTGAGTAGGATTAGGAGGAACTAGTTTCCATGTGTCATTCCAAACCAAGGCATCATACTCTTCTGCCATAGCTTGATGCCATTTGTGATCTTTGATGGCTTAAGTTGTTGGGATCTATATGTGCTCTGAGGATTGAAAATCAATTTTAGGGATTTTCTATAAATATGACATTTTGATATTAATAAAAAGAAATTATTCATGTTTAATAAAGTTGTGTCATATTTACTTTCATTTGTTGATTGTACGATTATTTTGAGCAAACATAAAATACTCCTAGGCTGTTGGTAATATACTGGATTACCATATATATACGGGATATACACAAAAAAAGTGGTAATTTGATCTTAGTCAAAATAAATGGTCCATAATCGATGGAATAAGATTTGGCGATCTTATTCATGATAAGATTGTAAAGGTTGTTTACTTCTTCGGAGGGATGGTTTGTCTTGACCATTCGGATAGATTCCGAAGTATAAACTTTAATGTATACCAGTATTGGGGTTTGACATTATATTAGACCTAAGGTATTAATTGATTCGGTTTAATAATTATGTTTATAAGAATCAATGACGCTTTAATTATCATCCTGTAATAATCTTAATTCTGAAATAAATACTTGAGTTCGCATCCATGACTTATGCACTTTGATCCACTATAAGTGACACACTGATAATTGATGGTCAATATACTTGTGTTTTGGGTGTATGACTTATGGATAGAGAAATCAAGATTTATAGATACAAAATCCATAGCTATCTTAACAATAGTATACGTTATTCATTTAAAGGAATTATTCGAGAATTGAAAGATAATATAACAAGATCTTGGCCATCGGTTTACTTTGTGTTCTCTGATGGTTTATCGATTGTATGGCTTTACAATTGGACAGTTCTTTTCAATAAAGAATAATGGAAATTTAAGTTAAAATGATTGAAAAGGTAAAACGGAAAAGTCCATCAATTCAATCATGGATAACATATAGAGATTAAGCAAGTGATGAAGAAATCATGGAAGAAGCACTTCGTTAGAGAGCTTTCATAATATGGTATGTAAACGGGAGTTCCGCTTTAGACTTTTAGTAGAATAGTCCTGAAGTTGATAATTGATGAATAATTAATTTGGGATTAATTTTTCACAATTATAGGAGCCTCTTTACATATTTTCATCGGGTCCCTCTACTAGCTCATATAGTTCAACGAAGCGTTTCAGAATTTGTTCCTAATGAGATCGGTAAATTAAATGGAAATTTAATAATGTCTATTAAGACATGATACTCTCTAACATGCAATCCCGAAAAAGAATTAGACATATGAAATTCAGATAATGTGATTTGTTAACATATGATTGGTTATAAATAAAATAATTATTTGTTAATTATTTTGGTTAATTGAATTTTGGAAATAAGATTGTGTTTGAATTATTTAATTTTTGAAAACAAAATTTTTCTCTTCTAATTAATTGGGCACGATTTTTTAATGGATGTAGGGAAGAAGATTTTATTTCAAAATTAATTAAATATATTACAAACATAAAATTATTAATTGATTTAAATAATAGAGTTTATTTGATAGATTTTCTTTTCTTAAAGAATGCTGCACGTTTTTTTTTTTTTTTTGTGGAAAGGAAATCTAAAATATTCTATTTATTTAAATTAATTAAATATGGATAATGTTTGTGAAAAATATTTATTTAAACTCAAATAAGAAAATCTTATTTAAATTCAAAGATTTAAAAGGAGTTTGAATCTAGATAGGATTAGGAATTTTTGACTAGTCTAGATTCTTGATTTAAATTTGAACCACTAATCAATCTCCACATTAGGTGGAGCATGAATTTTTTGACTTTCTCCTAAAAAAAAAAAAAAAATCATCTATAAGGTTAAAGAACCTAACCCGAAATTTGAATGATGTTTTGGGATTATCCAGAAAAATAATTATTAATTATTTTTTAAGTAGGAGATATTTTTAAAAAGGATTTGAGTATTATATAAAGGCTAGGGGTTCTTGAAAAAAGCAAACTATCATATCATACTCATAGGTGGACGGTTTTTTGGGAGAGAGAAAAACATCAAAAACTAGTTTTTTGTACTTGAGAAAATTCGTCTTTCTTGGGTGTGAGAAAAAAAGAGAAATTTTCATTGAATCAATATTACTGTGAGAAAGGTTAAGCCGAGTAATATTTTTCATAAAAGGTTTACCGATTCCTATTTTGTAATTTTAAAGAACGAACCCGGATCGAATTCTCAACGAGATACATCGAGATTGAGAAAGTGGGATCTAGACTTCGGAAGAATTACTGGTCGCTTAGATTCATAGCACATGTACCCACATACACTCGAGACGTGAGGACTCGAGAATAGTAGAGAAGACACATTGATCGATACTCTAGCAATTCTGGAATCTGAGAAACAAGGTACATTTGATTATGTATTTAATTTATTATTATATACATCATGAGCTTCTTTTCTGAATCGGCATAAAAATTTTAAAACTTCCGCTGCGCCGTAACTCTGATATCAGATCCGTTTTTCCAACATGAGTAACAGAGGTTGATATCAACATTAGAGGTGGTGAGTTGGCCTGCTAGATTGAGTTTTTGAATAGGTTTGTGGATGTTGTTTTTCGATTTGGTAATAATGACTCGGGCTATGGTGACTGGTACAAATTGGGAAGGCACAGTAGTAGGTGTGGAGAAGAGACGGAGAGGCTTGGGAGAGGGTGTTGGGACGGGTTCATATGAGGATGAAGAGCTTGCAGTTGGTGGATAACCTACCTAGATTGGTCTGTGTAGGAAGGAGAAGGTAGGACAGTAGGTGTTGGGTCTATATGTGCCCTAAGGATAGAAAATCAATATTAGGGATTTTCTGTAAATATGATATTTTGATATTAATAAGAGGAGGTTTTCATGTTTAATAAGTTGTGTTCTATTTACTTTTCATTTGTTGATTGTATGGTTATTTTGAGCAAACATAAAATACTCATTGACTATTAGTAATATATCGGATTACCATATGTATACGGGGTATACATAAAAGACGTGATAATTTGATAACAGTCTAAATAAATAGTCCGCAATCGATAGAATAAGATTTGGGGATCTTATTCATGATAAGATTGTAAATGTTATCTCGCTTCTTGGAGGGATGGTTTGTCTTGACCATCGGATTGGTTCCGAGTAGAAACTTTAATGTATACCGGTACTATGGTATGACATTGAACTGGACCTAAAGTGTTAATTGATTTAGTTTAATAATTCCATTTATAAAAATCAATAACGTTTTGATTTTCATCCTGCATTAATTTTAATCTTGAAATAATTACTTGAATTCATATCCATGACTTATGTACTTTAATGCACTATAGATAAGACACTGTTAATTCATGATCAATATACTTGTGTTTTGGGCGCATGACTTATGGATGAAAAAATCAAGATTCATAGATACGGAATCCATAGCTATCTTAACGATAGTACATGTTATCTTCTTAAAGGCATTATTCAGGGATTAAAAAGATTGTATAACAAGATCTTGGCCATCGGTTTACTTTGTGTTCTCTGATGGTTTGCCAATTGTATAATTTTACAATTGATAGTTCTTTCAATGGAGAATAATGAAACTTTAAGTTAAAATGATTGAAAAGGTAAAACGGAAAAAGTCCTTAATTCAATCACTGATAACATATGGGGATTAAGCAAGCGATGAATAAATCATGAAGAAGCACTACGTGAGAGAGCTTTCGTAATACGATATGTAAACAGGAGTTCAGCTTTAAACTTTTAGTGGAATAATTTTGAAGTTGATAATTGATGAATAATTAATCTGGGATTAATTTTTTACAATTATAGGAGCCTCTTTACATATTTCCATCGGGTCCTCTATTAGCTCATATAGTTCCATATAGTGTTTCGGGATTTGTTCCTAATGAGATCGGTAAATTTAAATGGAATTTAGTAATGTCTATTAAGACATGGTACTCTCTAACATGCAATTCATAAAGGATTTGATATGTGAAATTTGTGTAGACAAATAATATGATTTGTCAACATGTGATTGGTTAATTGAATTTTGGAAATAAGATTGTGTTTGAATTATTTAAATTTTGGAAAACAAAATTTTTATCTCCTAATTAAAAGAGGTGCACGGTTTTAATTGAATGGAGAGAAGAAAATTTTGTTCAAAATTGTTCAAATATATTCCTAGCATTAAATTATTAATTGATTTAAATAATGGAGATTATTTCATGGATTTTTCTTTCCTAATTAAAAGAGGTGCACGGTTTTTGTCAGGAAAGAAAATTTGAAATATTTCATTGATTTAAATTAATTAATATGGTTAATGTTTGTAAAAAATATTTATTTAAATAAGTGAATCTTATTTAAATTCGAAAAGGTTTAAAAGAAATTTGAATTTATATAGGATTAGGATCTTTTGACTAGTCTAGATTCTTGATTTAAGATTTGAACCACCTAATCAACCTTTGAATTTCAAAGGTGGCCGAATTTTGTAAAGAAAGATCTCCTCTTGGAAAAACGTTTTTAGGTTCAATGAATCTAGCTCTAAAGTTGTATGAACCTTTGGTTCAAAATATTATCTGGAAAATTAATTATTTTTCAGAAAGGAGATAAATTTTGAAAAAGGATTGGAATACTATATAAAAGCTAGGGATTCTTGAAAAACTAATTTTTGATGATTCACACTGAAGGGAAAACGTTTTTTTGGGAGTGAGAGGAAAAACAATTTGGGTTTCTTCCACATCATAAAATTCGGCCATACTCTTGAGTGAGAAAAAGAGAGAAAATTCCATTGAATCAAAACTGTGAGGAAGGTTAAACCGAGTGATAATTTTCATAGGAAGTTAACCAGTTCCTGTTTTGTTGTTTTGAAGAACGAACCTGGATCATTTTCTCAACGAGGAACATTGGAATTGAGAATGAGGGATCTAGACTTCGAAAAGCATTACCGGTTGCTTGGATTCATAGAACGTGTGCCTACACATATTCTGAGACGTGGAACTCAAGAATAGTTGAGAAGACATGTTGGTCAAACGCTCTAGCAATTCCAAAATCCAAGAAATAAAGTAGGTTTGATCATGAATTTAATTTATTGTTATATGCATCATGAGCTTTTTTTCCGAATCGGCATAAAAATTTTAAAACTTCTGCTGCGCCGTAACTCTGATATCAGATCCGATTTTTCCAACAGTAGGCTGCAAGTTAGGGATAGGGCAAGCGGCCGTGTGATCGGGGAGACATGTGGTGCAACTATCGACGATATGAGAACAGCAGGAGCTGAGATTGAGGATGGTTTGCTTGAGATCGGTAGGGACATGACACAAGGAAGCCACTAAAGGAAATTATTATTTGTGGGGCGAGCAAGATTAGACTGGAGGGAGGAGAAAGGAAAGAGCAACTCAACAAACTTGACATGACGCAAGGTGTAGATTTTGTAGGTAGACGGATTAAGACACATATACGCACTCTGGGTCAAATAATACCTAAGGAAAACACATGGGGTGGAACGAGGAGTAAGTTTGTGAAGAGCATAAGGATCGGCTAGGGGTAACACAAACACCTAAACACCTAAAGTTTAGAATAATTAGGTGGAGATTAAAAAGAACGGCATAGGGTGACTGGAGATGAAGAATAGGAGTGGGTAACCGGCTAATCAAATAAACAGCAGTAGTAAAGGCAGAAGACCAATAGGTGAGTGACATAGAGGCATGAGAGAGCAGAGAAAGACATGTTTCGACAATATGACGATGACGACATTCAGCATACCCTACTACTAGAAAAGTGGGCTTACACGACAGAAAATACACGACGGTTTACACGAATAATCGTGTAAACACCGGATTACACGATGATTTTTCAAAAACCGTCGTGTAATCTTTGTCATGACGGTTAATGCAACCGTCGTGTAATGTAGGATTACATGATGGTTTTTCGTGTAATCCCCCAGGATTACACGAGGATTACGCGACGATTCCTTACATGACGGTTCCATTAGAACCGCCATGTAATCCTCGAATTACATGACGGTTTTTCAAAAACTGTCGTTTAATCTTCCGTACGACATGATGGTTTTTCAAAAACCATCGTGTAATCCTCCGATTTTTATTAGCCCTACCAACAGCCCTCTTTTGTTCTTATAGAACTGTTCCACAGCCGTGAAAAAAAATTATAGAGGCCTGCGAAACCACATTCTACGCTGCCGATGTCCACCAAACCAACATTCTCTTATAGTAATTATTTGTAAGTATTGATTATTACTTACTCTTTTGAGTTATTTAATTTGTATTGATGAATTAATGTAGAGGTTTTAGATATCTAAAATGATAAATTCTTTTTTTTTTTTTTTGTAATTTTTTGTAATTTTTGATTTGTTAAATTGTTTTGAAAGCTTAATATGTGTTATTTTAATTGCAAAAACTTGATTATTGAATGAATTTTATTATCTTTAATTTGGATTTAGGTCGGGTTCTTGCAAATGGATCAAAAATGGATGTGGGCTAATAGATTGACTAGAAAATATCGAGATGGTGTTGAAGAATTTTTGTTATTTATCAAAACTCACATGAAGAATAATAAGATTCGATGTCTTTGTGTGGATTGTGAAAATCATAGATCTCATTCAGTTGATGAAGTTAGAAGACATTTGCTTGCCCGTGGGATTATTTGTTCGTACCAAACATGGTATTTACACGGTGAAATGTGTTTGAATCCAACATTGAAGAACAAAAAAAAAGAACCTATTGTTGAGGAAGATGTAGGAGATAATTTGTTTGATATAGTTAATGATTTGGAAGAATAGTTTGTGCATCGTCCGGAGTTATTTGATGCAATAATGAACGATGTCGAGATGCCCTTGTATGACGGGTGTAGTAAATATACGAAATTATCCGCATTGGTCAAATTATGGAACATGAAGGCTTCAAGAGGGTGAACAAATTATAGTTTCACAATTCTTTTAGAATTTCTAAGAGAGGTTTTACTGGTTAATAATAAAATACCGGCTAGTATGTACGAAGCTAAGAAGACATTGAATACTTTGGGAATGGAATATGAAAAAATTCATACATGTCCAAATGATTGCACCCTTTACTGAAATGGGTATGAGGATTTGGATGAATGCCCGATTTGTAAAGAGTCAAGATGTAAGAAGGGGAAGAAGCCAACGAATGGTAGCAAAGCAATGCCGGCAAAGGTGTTATGGTACATTCCTTCGGCGCCGCGTCTGCGGCATTTATTCCATAATGCCGATCATGCCAAGAATTTGACTTGGACATCATGATAAACATATTGAAGATGGCATGCTTAGACATCCAGCTGATGCACTATAATGGAAGACCTTAGATGCCGATCATCCTGAATTTAGTGCGGAACCACAGAATCTATGTTTTGGTTTGTCAGCGGACGGAATGAACCCACATGGATAATATGAGTAGTAGGCACAGTACTTGGCCCGTCATACTTGTCAACTACAATCTCCCTCTGAAGTTGAGCATGAAACGGAAGTTCTTGATGTTGACTTTATTGATCTCTGGTCCTCAACAACTAGGGAATGACATTGATGTGTACTTAAGCACCACTAATCGATGATCTAAAGAGCTTATGGGAAAAGGGGATCAAAGTTAGAAATGCTTATCATCAAAGAGACATTCACACTCCGTGTAATGTTGATGTGGACAATTAATGACCTTCCCGTTTATGGAAACCTATTTGGTTATTTAGTCAAGAGTTCCATTAGTTGTCCCGTTTATACGAAAGAAACATCTTCCATCCGGTTGAAGAATGGTAAGAAAACTGTTTACCTTGGTCATAGGAGAATCTTACAAAAAAAATCATCGATATCACAAACAAAAAAAGACTTTCAATTGTAATACTGAAGAAAGAATTCCTCCCCGGGTTATGACAGGAGAAGACGTTTTTGAGATGGTTAAGGATTTGAAAGTAGTGCTGGGGAAAAGAAAACAGAATAACAAAGATCTGGTAGTTGATGGACCTTGGAAAAAGAAGTCAATTGTAATAACTAGTTTTTACGATATTACGATTTCCTTATAAAGAAATTGAAGCTGTACCATGAAGGTATTTATGAAAAAGCCTGATAAGGGTTTTTATTAAATTTTGTGAGTTCTTATTATTTTGTAAGACTCAAAAATGATTGCTTAGTCAAGCATATTACCTTTTGAGCAAAAAGGTAGAAAAAATTTTATGATTTTATGATGGTCAAAGTTTGACCAGCAAAGTCAAAGTTTGACCAAAAAAAGTCAAAGGGTTGACTATGATTGTACAGCATGTATGGCAAGCAGTATGGAAAATATACTGCAAAAAACCGTCATTACGGACAAGATAGTAAGAATAAGATTTAAAACTACTATAGAAAAATCAAGCACAATATTTAGGACATTAAGGGCTAAATGGATTAAAGTTATATGAAAAATTTTTACGCAGTCCAATTATACACAGATAAATTTTGAACTGTAGTCCAATGTAATAATACTGTATTATTAGTAAGAATAGTATTAAAAATATCTGTGTTAGCATGAAAATGGACTGCATATTAAGAAAAAAGCTAAACAAGACCTAGAGGGAGGACACCTCGCCATGAGATAATTACATAATTTTTGGAATTATTGAAATTGTGGAAAGAAATAGAGACTTAGCCTTCAAGCACCTATAATGTCCTGGCCACATGGAGGGCTAATGGGCAATTATTTTTGCTTCAAGGGCTTATAACCAAAATTTGGATTAAAAATAAATCCAAAAAGAAAATCATTATTCACCTATAAATAGGTGGAGGGGGGAGCTCATTTGGTTTACAAAAAATGAGAAAACACCCCTAAACTATGCCCAAAAATTTGCTCACTCTCTCCCTCTAAAAATCCGAACTCAAAGAAGAGAAAAAAAAAAAAAGTGAAGAAGGAAAAGACCTAGGGGGTGGTCGAACTTTGTTGGAACAACGAGCAAGTGGCCAAAAATTTTTGGAACCCCATTAAGCTAGGGAGGCCGGTTGTGGTGGAGAGCAAAGGGGGAAAAAGTTTGGATCAAAACCTAACCCAATTCTTGTGTTGATCAAGGTAAATCCCCTTTGGCCCCTAAGCTTTTTAATTTGAGCTTCAATTGGAAATTTAAGTGTATTTCAAGTTGGATTGTAAGAGCATAAGCACATTCTATTTCCATTGCCCTAAGTTTAGAAATTTTTAGATTTGTGCTTAATTAGGTGATTAGGTGGTTTTGATTCACAAGTTATACATAATTATGTGATTAGGGTTGCATGATTTTAGGGTTTGCTTGTATGCTTTATGATGTGGTTATATGTCCCCAATATGCTTAAGGAAGTTTTAGGTCATACATGCTAGGTTGATAGTATGTGATGAATGATTATGCAAACCCCAAAAGTTTGCAAACCCTTAGCTTGATGCAAGAACACCCAAGGGTTTGCATGTGAATGTATGATTGAATGTATAGATGTATGATGATGGAATGGCACGTTAGAAAGCACGGCATGAATATTTTTAGGCTCCTGGTGTGACCGGTTGAGTTAGTATGCGCATAATAGGACGTAAAATGGACTTAAGCAAAAAAACTGTCAGTTCGGGTAAAACTGGCCAGCTTTCTAGAAAGTTGGATTTGAGGCCCTTAGAGGTCGAATTTGGTAAAACTTAAATCATGAAAGTTGTAAAGAAGGGTTTTTCCTAGGGGGCAGCATAGACAGTTTTCAAAAATAAGGCTCCAACGGTCTTGGTTTTTATAAAAATCCGAACCTAACTGTGCCTAGACTTCCATGCATGGCCAGGCAGGTTCAGCAAGGGAAACGAGTAGGCTAGAGACCGAAATGGGTCTCGAGTAAAAAACGAAAGTTGTAGGGCCTTTCAAGATTAAAAACTTTCGTGAAGAAAACTTTTTTGGATTCAACCTAGATTTTTAAATAAAAATTAGATTCCAAAACTGTACAGAAAACAGGAAATTACTGCACAGGATTTTCTAAGACAGTGCAGAAAAAGGACAATCCTGCACATACACTGATAAATTGGCTGTGGGAAACTGTTCCAAAGGCAGTTTCTAACATTTAGTAATTTTTACAAACCCTACTCAAATAATTACAATTTTTCATGAGTTGAATAAAGATTTTTGTATAAAATAAACTTAAAGTGCAAAGTTTTCCAAAGTAAAGAAAAGTAAATTTTTGGACCTCAAGTTGTCTTAAAATTTGGTAATAAGATGATGACCAACGTTAACCGGGAAGGATACCCGAGTTATTGGACTGGGCCCAAAGCCAAAGCCCAAAGCCCAAGGTTACCCATAGTAACCTAATCGGGATTCAACTTAGGAGGTTGGGCTTTAGTGACCCAATAGGAAGTTGACCTAAGTTTGACCCAAGTTTGATTCACACCAAGGCTTACCCAATGTAACCCAACAAGATACTAAGTTTGGTAATGGACCTAAAATCTAGGGTTACTCCTAGTAACCCAATGGATTATGGATTGAAAAATAATAAGGCTTAGGCCCAAGATTAGAAGTAGTAACCCAACACTTTTCATGTGTGCTTGGGCTTAGTACCCAAGGTTACTCTAAGTAACCTAATAAGTAATGATCTAAGTTTGATAGGCCATGACCTCTAGGGTTACTTGTAGTAACCAAGTAAGTGATCATATGTATGTTATAGGGGACATATAACTAAGGACATGTGTAGATGTTAGTTAGCTTACCAACATTTTATAGTTATGATTTATAGAATCCTTACTCTATGTCCTTCCATAATAACAGGAGGTAAGCCTGTTGTTGCACCCCGACTTGGAGCAACACCGTACAGGACATAGCGTACGAGATAAGTACAACTCCGCCTACAGCATAGGCTTTTGTTGTGTTACTTGCCTGATGTTTGCAATGATGTGATATGATTTGATGTGTTTTAAAGTTTATACGATGATATGATATGATATGATGTAAAAGTTGTTTAAAATTTATGAAATGTCATGATATGACTTATGAATTATCTATGCGTGACATCACGAAGCATGTTCATCAATTGATAAAGATAAGATCAAAATATGAAATGATGAAAGTTAAGTATGATGGCAAGCAAGCTTGCCTGTGTCGTACCGACCCGCGTTAGGTCGGGTTAGGTCTATGGTTTGAGTTGGACTGGGCAGCCCTAACCACTCCATAGCTGCGCGCCCGGTACGGATACTTAAGTTAAGGGGCCCATAGTATGTTAAGCTATGAGAGAATGTTATGAAAAATAAGAAAGCATAATGAAGCATAAACGGTTCATGCATTGATTATGGTTATGTTATGTTATGTTTCGTTTTTGTGTCGCAGATGTTATAGTTGTACTTGCTGAGTGAAAAGCTCACGTCTTACGTCTATGCTGTAGGTAAGCAACCTACCAGCAATCACTGATGTAAGATGGTGGAGCGTGACACTATGCTAGCTGTGAAATGTGGGAATGGTAGCCACTACGCATTTTGTTTATTTTATGTTCGAACGTTCTTATGTAGTAAACGTTTATAAGTAAGTAAGTATTCGTATGTGTGTGCACCGTATAAAAAAAATTTCGCTATTTATGCTAAGAAATCAAGTATGTAAGACATGCTAAGTATGTAAGTACGGTAACGGCCTGCGCTAGGCGGGTCGTTACATCAATCTTCTACGAACTTCCTTATTAGAGAACACTTTTCATTCATCATTGCTTGGATGTGATTCATATTGAGAAAAACGTTTGTAAATCAATAGTGGGCACATTACTTGACATTCCTAATAAGAGCAAAGACGGTGAAAAGGTACACGGTTGAATCTTAAGGATTTGAATATTATACTTTACTTGCTTCCTACGAAAAGAGGGAATGTTACTTACTTACCTCTGACAAAGTACACATCATCAAGACAAGAAAAAAGAAAGCTTTGTAAGTGGCTCGCTTCTGTAAAAGTGCCCAATGGGTATTCTTCCAACTTCAAAAGGTTGGTGTCTATGAAGGATCTGAGGACTGATTGGAATGAAAACACATGATTGTCATATCTTGATGCAGCAGTTATTACCGCTTGCTTTGCGAGGAGTTTTAACGAAGGATGTGAGATTTGCAATTATCAAGTTATGCTCATTTTTCAATTCGATATGCTCCAAGGTAATTGATCCATTTATACTAGATTCGCTACAATCAGAGTTGGTTAAGACATTGTACTTGCTTGAGAAGTACTTTCCACCCTCCTTTTTTGACATAATGATTCATCTAACGGTGCACTTAATACAGGAAATTAAGCTATGTGGACCAGTGTACTTAAGATGGATGTATCTTTTTGAAAGGTACATGAAGATTTTGAAGGGTTATGTCAAGAAACGAAATAGGCCGGAAGATGTATAGTATAAAGCTAAATAGCTGAGGAATCGGTCAAATTTTGCTCCGAGTATTTGTCTAACGCAGAAGCGATTAGGTTGCCAAAGACTACAAACATTGATTCGAAAGGACTATCCGTCAGCATTCCATCATCGGTAAATCGAGGTGAATGGCAGCAAGCTTGTCTCTATACTTTACATAATATGGCTAAAGTGGTAGCCTTTTATTGAGGTTCACCTACAGGAATTAGGAGATGGAAATCCAAGAAGCGGAAGAAATGAAAAGTTGTTACAAGATGAACATAATCGGTCCTTTCGTCTGTGGAATACGAAGACATGTCTTTCAGAAGGGCAGCTGTTTGCAAGACTTAATGAACCTCGCTAAAGGACCGTTGATGATAGTTACATGGTATACATCATACTTTGTCAATGGTTATACATTCTACACTCGCGAAATAGAGCTGAGAATCATCCCATTCAAAATAGTGGTGTTAGTATCCGTACTAAGGCCATGCATATTTCATCTGTAAAGGACAAAAACCCAGTTTACAAAACCATGAACTACTTCGGTTTTATTAAAGATATTTGGGAACTTGATTACTGTAGAGTTCAAGTAGCACTCTGTAAGTGCAAGTGGCCGACAATAATTATGTCAGGATTGACAGTGATGACATCACAGTGGTAGACTTTAAATGATTAGGATACAAAAATGATCCATTCATTATGGCATCACAAGTAATCCAAGTATTTTATGTAACGGATCTCAACAATGTAGAATTGTCCTTAATTGTGCCGATGAAGCCAAAAATGATCCGTGATGGTCAAGAAGATGAGGAAGATTGCTCCGACATTCCATCATTCACAAAGGGTTTGTCATCGGTTGAGGAGATTGATGAATTCGATGATGATATTTCTCACTTGCTTCAACCCGATATTGAATGGACACGTGTTGAGGAAGCAAAGAAAAAAAAGAAAAAAACTTGAACATTGTGTCGTTTAATTTGTACATCATTACTATTTTATTTTAATTTAAGATGTATTATATTTATTTTGTTATGTTAGTTGCCATATATTGAACAGGGATCAATTAATACTAGCAACCGTTTGGGTCACTTTTAAAATAACACACGTGTATTAGGCCGTAGGAGGACATGAGAAAAAAATTGTGATGACAAAAGTGGACTACATTTACACGACAGTGTTTGGACAAAACCGTCACTTAATCGGAGGATTACACTACAGTTTTTGAAAAATCGTCGTGTAATCTGAGGATTACACTATAGTTTTTGAAAAACTGTCGTGTAATCCTCTGAAAATTTTCAAAATTTTCAAATTTCACGCTTTGAAATCCGCTCGAAAAACCATTACTTAAATATACTTTCATCTTCATTTCTCTTCAATTTCCGCCTCACCCTTTAGACAACTCAAAGTTTTCTCCTACGTACTCACCTCCTTCGTCCACCCGCCGCGACCTCTTTCTTAAAATCCGGTCAAGCCGTCATCGCCGCCGCCTACCACCTCGCTCTTTCAATGTGGCCGTGACTATTTTTCTTTAAAGAAAAATAAGGTGACTTCCATATTGTAACGACCCGCCTAGCACATGTCGTTACCATACATACATGCATACATAACGTACTTACTTACTTAGCGTAAATAGCGGAAATTTTTTTTAAATACAAGCGTCTAAACATATATGCGAGATAATTAAGCAGCGATGTTCGATAAGCATATAAACAATAATTAAATGTCGATGTTCTAAGACCAAATATTCATAAAGACAAAACGTGTAACGGTCGACATTCCCACATTTCACAGTTTGCTCTGCCACACTCCTCCATTTTGTATCAGTGGTTGCCCGTAGGTTGCTTATCTACAGCATAGACGTAAAACGTGAGCTTTCACTAAGCAAGTACAACATATACATCCGCGACACACAAGTATAACACATAATATAACATGACATATCATAACATAATGGCATAACGTACTTAATCATGCATAAGCCATTTATGCTTTATTATGCTTTCTTATACTTTCATAACATGATTCATATCTTATCTTAACTTATCTTGCTTATGGGTCCCTTACATAAGTGTCCGTACCGGGTGTGCAACTATGGAGTGGTTGGGGCGGCCAGTCCATTTCCAACTCAAACCATAGTCCAAGCCTGACCTAACACGGGTCGGTACGACACAAACAAGCTCGCTTGCCATCATACTTGCTTTTCCTCATTTCTTACTTGATCTTGTTCTTATCTAAGAATTGGTGAACATGCCTCATGATGTCACACATACATAGATCATAATCATGACTCAACATAACATACCTCATATCATAATCATGGACTTGACATATCATATATCATGACATAACCACATCGTATAACATGACATAATCATACCTTAGACTTTGCATACCACATATCATAACATGTATCGAACATATCACACATCATAACAAACATCAAACCCTATCACACATCATATTCTAGAATCACATGTTTCTATCATATCACACATCAACATACTTGGGTAAGTATCACAACAAAAGCCTATGCTGTAGGCGGAGTTGTACTTACCTTAATTGCTATGTCCTATGTAGGGCTGCTCCTGACTAGGATGCCGCTGCAGGTTACCTCCTGCTATATTAAAGGACATAGGATAAGAGTTCTTGATCATCATAGGATGCTGGTAACCTAACCAACATTCATACAAAATCTTAGTTATATGTCCCCTACAAAACACATGATAACTTACTAGGTTACAACAAATAACCTAATGTTTAATATTACCAATCATAGATCATATCCTATTAGGTTACATAGGGTAACCTTAGATGCTAAGCCCACACACATAGGTTAGGTCATCATCCTAACCTTGGGCCTAAGCCCATAACATTCTTAGCTCATAATCCATTAGGTTATTATTGGTAACCCTAGGTCTTAGCCTATTATTAAACTAGGTATCTTGTTAGGTTGCATTAGGTAACCCTTGATGTGACCTAACATTGGTCAATCAAGGTCAACTCCTATTGGGTTACTAAAGCCCAATTAAGTTAGATCCTATTGGGTGATTATGGGTAACCTTGGGTTTTGGACCTAGTCTAGTAATCCGGGTATCCTTCCCGATTACTGTTGGTCATTATCTAGTCTACCCAATTTTAAGATAACTTAGGTCTATAATTCTTTTGTTTTTCTTTGGAAAAACTTAGCCTGTTGTGGCTCTTTTTACAAAAAATCATTTTTGTTCAACTTATAAAAACTTGGGTTTCTTAGAAAGGTGTTTGAAAAAGTCATTAAGTGTTGAAACTGCCATTGGAACAGTTCCCACAGTCAAATTATCAGTTTTTGTGCAAAATACCATTTTTCTGTACTGTTTTAGAAAATCCTGTACAGGAATTTACTGTTTCCTGCATAGTTTTAGAAATCCAGTTTTATTTAAAAATCTGGGCAGAATTTGAAAATTTTGTCTTCATGAAAGTTTTAGATCTCGAAAAATCCTAGAACTTTCATGTTTTACAAAAAACCCAGTTTTCATTCTTATATATTAACAGAAATATACCAGTTTATTTAAATTTCCAAAATCAACCCGCCGCTTTGTTAAAAATGTCAAATTGAACTTATTTGTGTAAAAGACGATTTTACCCCATTAGGAAATTATTCTAGATCTAATTCACTTTAGGACTTATAAGGATTTAGCTGAGTTGTCTAATTCATGCCTCTGGTATCAAAAAGGGATCAATTGTCCTATAACATACAAAAACAGAAGATAAAAGAAAAAAAATAAATGTGATACAGTCCAGACATATGACCACAATCGAAAGAGTTTAAATTATTACAACCAATAAATAAAAAATAAAAAATAAAATAAAATAAAAAACCCGAAAGGAAAAGTACATAGAGATTACACCGCTACAGGCAGTAGGCTTGAACTCCAAAGCTAAAAAGTGTCACTTCTCGCAACGTCTGGGAAGAGTTAAAAAAATTAGTGTGCGTTTGATAAAACAGTTTAAGTTAAAATTTTTAAGTTTGCATTAGTTAACTTTTTAAAAACTAGTTATAATTTTTGTTGACTTTCAGAAAAAGATAAAAACTAAGATGAAAAATTTGATTTTAAACTTGTGAACCAAACGAAACATAAAATGTGTGAGTGAAAGGCTCAGTAGGATACAATTTATAAAATACAAGGTTCTTCTCCATTCTTAAAATAAGTCTAAGCATTAATTAATTAATTAACCAACAATCATTAAATAAAATGAACATTAATTAATTAAATAAACAACAATCATTAAATAAAATGAACATAAATTAAATTAAGACAAATGGTACCAGATAAAATAAGTACATTGCTACAAGCCGAATCAAGGTCGCACGAGTTTAGGGACCTACCCTTAAGGATATGCACTATGCTTTCATATCCCAATCCCTACCGTAGATCTATAGCAATGAAATCACTTACCAGGTCTCTAGCCGGATAGGGTTTATAACCACTTAAATTGTGCTTGAACCTCACTAGCTCAAGTCTAAAGCATGTTTCCAAAATAAAATTATACATACATATACTATACATTTTTCTCAAAAATACTGTATAGTATAATTTTACAAACATTTTCTTTAAAATCAATAATTTTCCCAAATAAAATCATATATATATATATATATATATATATACACGCCGCTCCATAGTCCGATCTCTACTACGGATCCATGGCAATTAAATCACCTACTGGGTCTCCAGCCGGATAAGGTTTGTCACCACTTAAATTGTGCTTGAACCTCACCAGCTCAAGTCTAAAGCATTTTTCCAAAATAAAATTAAATATACATATACTATACATTTTTCATAAAAATATCGTATAGTATACTTTCACAAACATTTTCGTTAAAGTTAATAATTTTATCAAATAAATCATAAAATAATATTTACAGCCAAATCACATTTAAATAGGGTTATCAAGAAAGGGATATCACATATCCCACCTCTAGGCAATTTATCTATTGATAACTTTACGCAAATCGAGACTCCTTATTCTGGTCACTAAATCCTAAAAATTAAACATTCGCAGATAATTTCATTACCTGTCACAGTATAGATGCTATCCAAGCTACAAATCAAGTCTAATTAGTGTGCTTCCGTTGCTGCATTATTATATTATTATTTTCCACAAATTTTTTTTTCAAAATTATTGTTTTTACCCAAAAACTTGCAAACCCCCCAGATTTAAACTCACGTTTTTATCAAATTTAGCATATATACGAAAATTCAAATTTACGTCTCAATAATTTTTAAAATGCATGCAAATCAAAATTTCAACAAGGATTTATAAATTTCTACTAAATTCATCACGTACCCACATTTGAAGAAATCAAAATTTCCTTTATTTAAATTTGAGTTTGGGGAGTTTTCTAGCATTAGAAATTGATTTCAGAGATGGATCTTGAATTTTCTCCCAAAATTTAAACGAAAATGAAAAGAGGAAAAGAAGGGGAAAAAAATGAAATAGAGAGAGAAGGGGAGGGAGGAAGTGAGAGAGATGAGTGAGGAAGTTCTTTTCCTCTGCCTTTGGGTCCGTTTGGTTCACTAGTTTGAGTTGAAAATTTTAAGTTTTAATAGTAATTTTTGTTGACTTTTCAGAAAAGACAAAAAACTTTTTCAGAAAAAGATAAAAACTGATATGAAAATTTTGAATTGAAATGGTGAATCAAACAAGGATTTAGAAAGATAAGAGAGGAAGTTTCTTTGTCTCTGTTTCTTGAGAGAGCAAGAGTGAGATGACGAGGAGAGAGAGACTACATGCTGAACTTGGAAAAAGTAAAGGAGTGAGAGACAGAGCGTAAGGGAAGGAGAATGCTCTTTTTTTTTTTTTTTTTTTTTAATGTTTAAAAATTTAAAACCATAGTTTTTATTATCTGAAAAGCATGCAGAGAAAAGAGAGGGAAGAGAGCGTGGGAGGGTGTGTGAAGGAGTGAAATGATACGTGGATTTGACTTTGATAAATGAAAGGAAGGAAAAGTAAATAAATAAGTTTAGTGTGTATATATATATATTTCTTATCCAAAAACAGTTAAGTACATATATATATATATATATTTCATAAGTGTTATGTTTATGTCACAAATTGTAATATAAATCATGCTAATAGGATCCACATGGCATTGGTTTGAGTCGCATTTTAGAAATGTACTTTATGTTGTTATCGGCTGTAGTGGGTACAGTAGGGAAACGATACTGTAAATCTGTAATTTATAAACCTATTGAGTTGCATTTTACAATCTGTAATTTATAATCTTTACACAATGAAATTTTAAAACCATGTTTTCCTCAAGTTCATGAAAGATAGGACATCATACACGGAAACATGGTTCGCCCACATGTTGCGGCGGCTAAAGTGCCACAAGATGCAGAAATGGCTGAACTAACTACCAACTTACAAGCTAGATTGGATGCTCAAGAACAAGAAAATCAAGTTCTTTGACAACAAATAAGACAGCTGACTCAGTAACAGCCACAAGTTGAAATTCCACCTCCACCAGTAGTGCCCACTGCACCAGCTATCCTAGTTAATCCTAATGAATGACTCGTGGTCTATCAAGAGCCACTTTTTGAACGGTTTCATCGTATGAAACAGCCTGAGTTTGAGGGGTCAACAGATCCTCTCGAGGCAGAAGAATGGCTTACTTCTATCCAAATTATCTTGAACTTCATGAATCTCATTGAGCATGAGAAAGTACTATGTGCTTCTTATGTGTTGAAAAAGGATGTCGTTATTGGTGGGAGACAGTTGCAATGAGAAGAGATGTTATGGCTATGACATGGAACGAATTCTTGGGAGAATTCAATGATAAGTACTACAACATTGTATCTATGAGAACCCAATAAAATGAATTTAATGACTTAAAGCAAGGAACAATGTCAGTTACCGAGGCTTGCCAGAAGTTTGATTGTTTGGCTCGACTTTGCCCCTAACTTGTGCCGACCGAAGGAGAAAGAGTAAGGAGAATGATACGAATGTTTCGGCCATTGATAGCTATGGTAGTTGACAATGGTGATAGACCTTCACTCACCATAGCTGAATGTGTTAGCCGAGCACTCCATGTTGAGTTCATCTGACTAAGGCTAAGGAAGAAAAAGCTAGATATTGGGAAGCCAAGAACAAAGAGAAAGCTGAAAATAGGCAGAATCCAGGAAGTAGTCAAGGTGGTCAAGGGAATAGGAACAACTAGAATAATCAAAACAACAAGAAGAGAAAAGGGAACTTTAGTGGGAATAAGAATCAAAATCAGAAAATAAATAATAATGGAAACAATAATCCCAGCTACCTAACTTGTTCTAAATGTGAAAAAAAACCACCCCGTGAATGTAGGCTGGGAACAAATAGCTATTATATTTGTGGCAAAGAAGGCCATTACGCTAAGAACTGTTACTCCAATAAAAAGAACCAACCTAGGCATAATTCAACAAAAACAGCAAGGGAACCAACTTCATGGCCTCTAAGTTAAGATTGAGGGTCCACAGATCAACCATGGATGCCTTGAAGCCTCTCCAGCCCCAAATGCTCACATCTGCACTTATATCAAGAATGATGTCGAAGCTGAAATATCAAATGTGGTGACAAGTCAGCTTTCTGTTGCCAACCAAGATGCTGATGTTTTATTTGATTCGGGAGCTTCCCATTCTTTTACATCATGTTCCTTTGCTAGAAAAATCAACCAAGCCACGGATTGGATTGAACAGACTTTTAGGACTACCTTACCTTATCCTTTGGACAGGTATTATTGTCTAATTATTGGCTACGACATGTGCCGATTATTATAGCTAGTAGAAAATTGTTAATTGATTTAGTCATACTAAAAACAGTAGACTACGACGTCATCTTAAGAATGAATTTCCTAGGAAAGTATTGTGCTACTATAGATTGTCGAGGGCGAAAGGTTGTCTTTCAACCCGAAGGAGTTAAGGCTTTCAACTATGTTGACACTTCAAGAAAACCACAGAAGTGGATGATAAGTTCATTAAAAGCTAGGAAAATGATATCCAGTGGATGTGATGGGTAATTGGCCTACGTTATGAATACTTCAAAGGAAGAAAAGCTCCAGCCAAATGATGTATTTGTAGTTAAAGACATCATTGAAGTTTTTCATGAGGAATTGACAGGATTACCACCTAACCGTGAGATTAATTTTGAAATTGAGTTGCTTCTAGGTATGGCTTCGATATCGAAGGCACCATATCAGATGGCCACTGCTGAGCTTAAGGAACTTCAAACGTAGTTACAAAAGCTATTGGACAAAGGTTTTATTTGTCCAAGTTATTTCACCATGGGAAGCACCTATTTTATTTGTGAGAAAGAAAGATGGTACACTTAAAATATGCATCGATTATCATGAGCTCAATAAGGTCATTATCAAAAATAATTATCCACTTCTAAGATTGAATGATCTTTTCGACCAACTTAAGGGAGCGGCAATATTTTCAAAAATTGATTTTACGATTAGGGTACAAGTAGTTAGAGACTAGAAATAGTGATGTTCCTAAATAAGCCTTTCAAACACGTTATAGACATTATGAGTTTTTAGTTACGCCATTTGGGCTAACTAACATCCCAGCAGCCTTTATGAACCATATGAATCGAGTTTTTGAGAAATATCTGGATAAGTTTATCATAGTCTTCGTAGATGATATTTTGATGTACTCTAAAACTCGAGAATAACATGAAGAATATCTAGGGATCGCTTTACAGACACTATGGAATCATCAACTCTCCAAATGTGAATTTTGGCTTGACAAGGTTCATTTTCTTGGACATGTTGTTCTAACGAAGGAGCGTCGGTAGATCCGGCAAAAAAAAAAAAAAAAAAAAAACAAAGCAGTTAGTAAATGACCTACAATAAAAAGCATAACTGAGGTATGTAATTTTCTAGGCTTATCGTATTACTACTCACCTAATGACATAAGACTAATGAAAGTGAAATGTTAGATAAGTGTGGTACCAACTTCCACGCAAATGAGGTAAAACTCATGAACGATTTAAGTATGATCTTGGGTATAGTTGGAGGATCGCTTTCCTAACTCCCTATTAGTCACGCACACCTGGTACGTACATAAGGGGCCCAATAAGTTTTAAAGCATATTATGCAAAAATTTCTTAAAATGTCATGCTAATTATTCATACATTGCAAGATTTATATCTGCACTCTTGCTGAGCGAAAGCTCATTCAAGAAATTTATATTATAGGTAATATGGGTAAGAAATCCATGACCAACTAAACCGATGAACAGACAAGGCAGAGGATGTGACAGTAGAGGTAGAAGGTGCATGAATAACACTTTGCTTAAAAATTTCCACAGCTTAAGAATAACTAAAAAAAAAAAACATATATAAATAATATATGAACATATATAAATAATATATGTTTTAGGACTAGTTGTGTGTATTTTGAAAAAATGAAATGGTCTGTAATATATATAGTACTATTGTACTTTATTTATGTTTCTCTGATACCCTAAAATGATTATCTAATATATAACGAGTCTAATAAATAGTAAGCAAATTCAAAAATAAAAATAAAAGAAAAAAAATAATTGATACAAGTTAAGTTTATGTATGTTTTAAATTGCTCCTTTCTTAGGGGTTGTCACAAGGAACCTTCGTATGGAACTGCACTCAGTATTTTTGAATTCTCGGGAATGACTTCTATAGGAAAATCATTAATGTTGGTTACATTGCAAGGATTTTGACTTTCACCCAGATCCAGATGAACTGCGCTGGAAGTAGGAGCCACTCCTGCATTCGGAACTGATCCATAAATGGCAGATGGCCCTCCATCAGTTGGTGCGACATTGGTAACTTCCCTTGCTAAAGCCTCTGTGTGAAACTTTGAAAGCGGATTTTCGTTTGAAGAAAATGCTAGAAATCCAAGTGGCCCGCTACTTAACAGTGGGCATAACACATTCAGAGAGAGCGAGAGAGAGAGTAACAATAAGAGAAGGAAAGGGCACCTGCTGATTTGAGGGCAAGCTGAGAGGAGATATCTTTGGATGAGAAAAAGTAGTAAGAATAATCTATATATAAAAGAAAAACGTTTGGTATATACCTGAGCCTGCTGATACTTCTTCAACCAGAGTTTTTGCAGGAATCTCCTCTTCAACCACAGTTCCAGCAGTAATCTCCGTGAAAGGAAGAGTATTCTGATGAATCAAGTTTCATGTAGAAAATGAAGAGAAGAGATTATCAAATACATGTGTAACTGGAGATTATCAAATGAAGAAGATTATCCTGATTTTCGGCCCCGTGACTGGAGGCTCGTCTTCCAATTAATTTTCTTCCCAACTTGGAAGCCTTACTGCTCATGGTCGCGTGATTATTTCAAATCCATGTTCTGATACTTCATCAAAAAACATTGCTTCTGCCATGTATGCCTCATCTCTTGCAAAAGGAGCTATGGTGGCGGGTATATGAATATCATTCCCTCGTACATAAGCTTTAACACATTGGTGTAAGTTGGAAGGTACACAATTATGTGTATGAATCCACTGTCGCCCAAGTAAAAGGTGGTAAGACGTATCTGCTTCATTCCTATGAAACCGTGTTGGACTTCAAATTGGTCCGACTTCTAGCTCAACTGTCACATATCGCATAGTTTTTATAGTTTTTATAGAAGTGGCTGCGAAGCCCGTGAGTGTGATGGATTGCAACACCAAGCCGCCCTTTGGGGGCTTCATTACAGTGTACATAGCTATAGGCATAAGGTTGACCGATGCACCATTGTCAACAAGAGCTCTCTTAACTTTCAATCAATTTACCCTCGCCTCAACATACGAAGGTCGATTATGGAGAGACGGTGCATCTTGAATATCGGTGTTAGTGACTACAATAGCTCCTTCAGATCTCTTAGCAATCCTTTGAATAGGGTGACTTACTATATAGCAAGCTAGTCCGTACTTCTGAGCAACTTGTATCAAAGCTCTTGTGGCTTCCTCTTTGGCTTCAAGGCAATCAAAGAAATTTTTGAACAATTTTGTGCATAATAAAGATGTTATTAACATATCTTGAGGTTCGTCATTAGCATCAGCAGGTGATGAGGCAGTTGTTTACCTACAAATCAAGTACTTTTGAGTTCAAATATTTGTAAGTTCTCAAGCGCTTTTGTTAGTTTAATGTGTTTTTATGTGATCTTGTATGATTTATAAATAGAAAGAGGATTTAGATGAAAATGTGACAAAATGGGATTTTTTTGGAACTAATTGAAAAGAGCTGTGAGGAAAGGAAGCAAACTGAACCATGCCGGATCAAATAAGACCCAAAAAGAGGATCCTAATGGCACCAAAAAGAAGAATTAGAGAAATAAGAAGCAGGCTACATTACACCAAAGAGGCGCTGTAGCACGCCCCCTTCTTTCCAGCTAGAAACGGCCTAACTGCAGGCTGCAACGCGCCAAACAGACAAGCATTGTAGCGTGGCTACTAGGCCAGAGAGAGCTTGACTACAAGCTGTAGAAAATAAAAGGCCCACTGCAACTAGCTACCAATCGGCATATGCACGTTGCAGCGTTTCTTTCTTCTGCTGCAGCGCGCCTCCTGAGATGCTCTAGTCGCCTTATGTGCGTTGCAACGAGAAAAAAGCTCACTACAATGCCCCACACATGTGAAACCTAATTTTGAGGCAACATATGATGTTTTGGGGAGGCTCTAAAAGGAAAACTAGCAGGAAATTGTGGAGAGCTTTTAGAGACCCAAAAATTCCACAGATTCAAGACAAAAAAACCCTCATGTTTGGGAGGATTTCTTGGAGATTCAATGAAGATTGGAGGCTTGAAGCTTAGTTTCATTAACTAGTTCTTCATTCAATTCTCTCTTCCCTCTCTTTTAGATTCTTTAACTTGTATTTTTGTTATTGAACTTGTGCTAGAATGATACATTGGATGTTTGGTTTGTTTATGGATATGAAGTTAAATCTTTTGATGATTACCTAAACTTTTTAAACTAGGGGGTATGATATAGCTTGATGTTGACTATGTTTTGATGATTTGAAGGATTGTTGATTGAATTTCATCTTGAATCACTTGTGCTTCTCTATGCTTTTCCTTAGTTTGATTTTTCATTGAATTAGAGTTATTAGATGTGTGATATTGGGCATGAGAGAGTTAATTTCATATTTTGAGATTTGAGAAACACAACCCAAAGTAATATTAAGTTTGGGAGGCTAATATCACTTGGGCAATCACTAGATTAGGTTTTGCTTAATGAGTGCTTAATTGATTGAGTTAATAAGGTTATTAATTTGGTTAATTTTGCATATTATTTTACTCAGTACTCGGGAGAGGGAGTGAAATTAAAATTGGAACCTAAGATTAATGATTTGGATGAAATTTATTGACAAGCCTTTGAATTGGAATAACATAATCTAGTTAAGTGAAATCAAAACCCCCTAGCCACACATTAGATTGAGTTCCCTTCAATTTATATATCTAACTGCATTTATTTCACTTATTTTTAGTTTAATTTAGTTACTTAGGTTAGTTTATTTTTCATTTTATATTTGCGTATATAAATTTGGATTGCGATAATCGTGATACTTAGTATCAATCTAAGAAACAATCCATATGGATATGACACCTACTCACCCTATACTATCAAAACTTAGCGACCTCGTACACTTGCGAGTTATCACACAACAGCAGGCTCTTCGAAAATCTCTTTGCCTTGCTCCGTTTTGCATCCTTCTGGAAAAGATCATGGGGAATCGCTCTGAATAGGTCATAACAGCACCATTGTCTTGATGTTGAGGGAACAGTGTCTGCTCAACAGAATTTTGATCTGAGTATAATTTCTCATTTCTGCAGTCAATTGCGAAAGATCTTTCTCAATGTATGACAACTCATTGTAGGATGGTTAACCTTGCAGTGATAATGATAACATAATTCATTTTGTTGTTCTTCAATTGAAGGAAGTTTTTCTACAAAGGGTTCCCCATCTCTGATCCACGCTTCCAAGAGGGTACAAACGTTTTCCTTAGTATACGGTAACTCCGGAGGTTTATCATCTTTCCTACTTCTTTTCGGATTCGTAAATCTTTTTCTTCCTTGTGCCGAAGCTATTTCAACGCCTCGTTTTGGCCCCCTCGAAGGTCTCTGAGGTACATTATCATGAAGTGATGGACAGGATAATGGTGCCACCGTCGCCTTGGTATTTCTTGCTTTGTCCACCAACTCTGGGAAGTTACAAAGGGAGTGGTTTTCTGTGTATTCGATATTCATCTAGCATACCTTTGATGCACATCTTGACGAGATCTCGTTCTGGCATTGTCTCTGCACAGTTGAGAATCTTTTCTCCAAATTTTTTAACAAAATCAACTAGACTTTCTCCAAAACTCTGGCGTTCCCCTGACAAATCGACTATGCACCACTTGTCCTTAATCATAAAAAATTTAGCACAAAATAGGGAGACTAAAACTTCGCAGTTACGAATATTACCAGGTTGTAAACTTGCATACCAAGAATATGCTCTTTCAGTTAGAGACTTGGAAAATTCTCTTAGCCTTAGTTCATAATCATGAGCGGAAACACCCAGGTGATGAATAAATTGGATTATATGCCCTTTAGCATCACCAAATCTCCCACTATATATTTCGAAAAGCAGGACTTACATAACAATAAGGATAAGGTTTGGATGCAATGTCAACTGGGTATGGTGGGTGGAAATCTACGGCTGTTATGGTAGAAGAAACTTTGCTCCTCTCAGCCTTCAGAAGTCCAATTAGTTCTTCCTTGGTGACATAGTCTGGAAGTGATTTGACATCTTCTCCACACTTTTCTGCAATTTCTGATGCCCTGATTATCCTAACGAGATCCTGAGGATGTTGGGCTTGTTGCTTTGTGGTTCCCGTGTGGTGAGTAGTTGGGGTTCCAAAAGTTCCCCCATCCTCCAAATGGCACGTCCCAACTGTTAATCCATCTTGACTTGAAGGTGGGAGTAATTTGTCCACTATCCATAAAATCCCATCTTGAGTCTTTTGGATGTTCTAAAGAGCTGTCACAAAGGCGTTGTTCGAAATCGCTGCAGCATCGTTGTTAAACACCTGAGCAGCGTCTTCGAGATTTGCTCTCATATCTTGATTCCTGATTTTCATGAGTGAGCTAAAGGTTTTTTTTTTCCCTCTCTCTCTCTCTTTTGGTGAAGACAGAAAAAATAATAATAAAGAAGGAAGAAGGCCTATAGATCACTACAGGTCCCAAGGAATCGCCAAAATATTCTGAGTTCGTTGGGAACATTTAATTCGTGAAGGGTATAAAGATAAATGAATAATATTTAAAAAAAAAAAAAAGAAAGAAAGAAAGAACAACTCTGTCATTCGACAGTAGAAATCCAGAGTTTTAACAGTTACAACATGAAACGAACTCTAGAACAAAGTGGGATAATACTCGAATATGGATTTGAGGGAAAATCCAATCTTGGTTGAGTAACAAACATGACTGTCAGAAATAGTGATGGTGATTGGATCTTCTCAAAACTATATCATAAGGTTTATGGGCTCTATTTGATGTTGGAGAAAATATGGAAAGTACGAATAGGACACTCGAATCTGGTGCAGAGGTTCCAACAGGACACCAAATTGAACCTGGTGTGGCTCTGCTTGTACTCAGTGCAGCGTACCAGGTATTGTATAGCTCTGCTTGTACTCGGTGCAGTATACCAGGTATCATACCGGGTTGAGAACTCAGAGCTACACTGCTTGAATTCGGTATAACATAACTTGTACGATATACCAGGTTCAAACACAAATATGCCAGGTTCAAATGCAAATATAAAAGGTTCAAATACAAATAAACCAGGCACACTATTATACTTGTTTTGGTATAGAGGGTAGGAAGTTATTACAAGTCATGTTGTTTTTCTTGTTAGGTTGACTACTTTGGATTAAAAGCACTCCAATCCATCCTCAAATATTTCCCACTTATTTTACTGATTTCACTCACTGAATCAGTTTTCCCCCACACATGCTTATATTCTGAATTCTCCAATCATGTTTACCACCATCAATTTTTTTTTTTTTTTTTTTTTTTTTGTTGCTAAATCATGTTTACCACCACTTCGTCACAAATCACAAGTACCAACCTAAAAAAGAACATAGAAACCAGCTATTTATAGAGTAGACCAACATCATTAAAAGAGATGCATTAGATTTTCCCTTTCTGATATCTTCCCATTACTAAAATTGTGAGAACTCAACATTGCATTCGTCTTATAGATGAGAGTACAATGTCCTTATCGTACATTTATTAACTTCGTCAAGAAAACAACAGTGAGAACTAAAACCCAAAAAAAAAAAAAAAAAAAAAAAACCAACAACAACAAAAATATTCTGAGCCTATGCATGCATTGTAAAAAGTCAGCATGCACTGCTTTTCTGAATCTCATCTCATCTCCTCACTTTTTACAGACGCTTCTCTTCCCCTACTTTATCCCCACTCATATTCTACCCCTCCACCAAAAGAAAAAAAAACAAAAAACAAAAAAAAAAAAAAAAAACTTTTAGTACTATTACAGGAAGTGTGTATAACAAACAAGAAAATAATTATTAAAAAAATTCGATTTGGGAAGAAGAGCCAAAAACAAGAAGCTATTCCACTACGTGGGGCACTGCCTTTTCCAGCATGGACGTTCCCTTGAAAATTGTCAACTGCACCTCTCTCATATACTTTGACACCTGACATTTCATATATAACACCAAATCCAACCAACTCTTAGTGCTTGTCTCTTACTTGCTACTGACATAAAAAAACGGACTATTTGGTTGCAAGCATTGCCTATCTGTAAATCCATACTTTACTCCACCACAAAGTGTACATTTTGAATCCCCCACCCCCAAGTTACATATGTTTTTATTTTTTTTTAAATGACTACCTATAACAACAAATGATGCACTACTATTTATCATAGGTGATGCATCACATCCCCATATCATGCCAGTGAAAGATAACTGTCGTGGCACAAAAACTAAAGAAAAATAAAATCCCATTTGTCGTGTGGTACTGTGACTACCGTCGCATTTGTGATGATTGTAACACTATGTGATGCTAACCAAGCATTTTCTTCATTTTTAAAAAAAAATGGTGGGCAGTCGACCGGATGATTGACAACTAAGCAATGCTGGTCATCATAATTAGAAACTGAAATTTGATAACAGATTCAACAACAGCACAAATCAAAACTTACTCTCTCCTCGCTCATCTTTGTGAACCCAAACTTCTTAGTCCAGATTGACTCTGCTTCCTCAGCAGCAGGGAGCACAATGTTTTCCACATTCAGGGATGACAGCAACCTCTCTATACATGAAAATAATGCTTGGAAATACCCCTACAAATATACGCACGTTCAATATTTTTGAGCTAGAAGAAAGGGAAAAAATGTAAAATATAAAACAAAGAAAAAACATAGTTCTATTTTCTTCCCTGTATAAGATACAATTAGCATAAATGAAAGAGAAGAGAAGAAAAAAAAACAAAGTTTAGACCCAGTTTCATACTTTGCCTTGATGTTCTCTACTTGTAGCCACAAGAGGAAGCTCGGCAACCTCCCTCCCAAAAATCCTAAGAAGACCAGCTGATACAACGACAGACCTGTGAATGCATTAAAAAAATTATGTCTATGGCAAAGTACAAACTCAGGTAGAGTTATTGTCGAACGAACAATATAAACAAATAAGGAACCATAACATGACATATTACCCAAAAAGAGTCATACCTTGCGATTAAAACTACACAGTACATTCCTCCAAACTCTTGACCAGATATATTTCTCCTGCAAAATTCCAAGAGAGAAAGAAGGCAGGTGTAAAAAATAACATGAGCTGATTTTATGCATAGTTCAAATCTCTTTACGTTGTTTAGGGATGATAAACTAAATTAGTTACTCGACCTTTATTTCCATGCACATGAACATCTAAAAGCCTAACTTTGTCATGCATATAAAGACAAATATAGGTTTCTGCAACTACCTATCATTGATGATAAAAACTATCATAAAGGCTAATTTCACTTACCCATAAACCATAACAGGAATCAAATCACGACCGGATGGTGCAACAATAGGATCAAAACACTCCTGTTAAGCAGACATGATATGTAATTAGGAAACAGTTGATTGTAAAAAAATGCCAGCGATGAAGATTGTGAAGACTATGGTCAAGGCTAACACATTAACATATATCCATCTATTATATTTAAGAAGCAATAGATTCTCTCCACGAAAATTAAATTTCACTGTCCAGACACAGAATCCTGTTCCCAAAAATTCAATGGGGCCCATCTTTCATTCAACTTATTGCTTGATTTGCACCATTTTTGAGAGAAGAAACGTGTAGAGCAGATAACAACATCACACTATAAGGCCCATTCACCACATGAGGAGAAATATTGCAATACTTACTCGGAAAATTGCAGCAGACCTTGAAAGAAACCGTAGATGCTCCGGATAACGACTTTTTCCACTCAGAATTCGCCACTGAATATCATCTGCCGCTCCATCAACAAGTAATCCTTTATCTGCATGCTTCCTAAGTATCATACATGATGAAGAAGTTGGTACAATCTCTGCTCCAATTGAAACTGAATTCTGCAGGGCCATATGAATCCTACTGCAGTCATCACAGCAAAACCACTTGTCTTTGGGAAGTTCCTGTAGTGTGATACAAAAAGGTTGATAAACCAACTAGTAGCATAAAGTACAATTTGAATCATTACGAGGTTTTCAGACTCACTTTTAAGTCACACAATCCACTCTTGCGCAAGCAACCAACATGAAATTCCTTTTCACACTGAAAAAATAAAAAATAAAAAATAAAAAATAAAAACAGATAAATAGGCTCAAGGTTAAACGCCTTGCAAACAAACAAAAATGACAAGTTGCATCCATTATAGCATAGAAATACGATGAGATCCCTACTTGGTCACACAGCATAACTGTTCGCTCATCAAATTTAGCTGAACTGAAATCATGCCCCCTAATAAACAAAATAAAAGTGTTAGAAATGGAAATACAAATACAAAACCAACAAGTAATTGAAAGAAGTAGTAACTTAACCATAATTATCTCCAATGCTATAAGTAAATTCAGATCTTTATTGAAATGGAAACCTAAATAATTATCAAAAGACATTATGTTTAGCATGATATCATGATTCATAACTCGAATAAATAGCCTCTTTTCCTTCGAGAGATTTTCAGAAAAGCCGCAAAAGACCTCACCTTTGTATTTATATACCACATACTTTAGAACTCAAGATTTGTACCACACAAATAGACTTGGTCAATATGGCAGAAATCTAAACCACAAATAAGTTGTGGCATGAATCTAAAAATGTATAAAAACTGTGGCATGCCTCCTAATCCTCTTTCTTTTTCAGGATTGTTAATAACTGGTCCATTTTCCACCAACAATAACATTGCATTACAGTTTACACCATTTAAAATTCTCGAAAAGGAAAATCAGAAGGCAAGTTATAACAAATATATAAAAGCAACCAACCTGCAAACAACACAACCACCAATTTCAATTTCAGGTGCCTTAACAACTCGTGTCAACCTAATGACGATAGGTCTTGAAATACTGGATGATTCCCCGGCAGCAGCCTTTCTCCCAGAATCAGATTTATCTTTACAGTTTGGACAATGCCAATCATGTTGGGGAACCCACGGCAAGTCCAAACAAGCTGCAACACCAACAAAATAGGCTGAGAAAGATACAGATACCCATTAACAGTAACCTCTAGACTAACTAAAGATTACCAGAAACTATTTATATGCATTCATACCAACCCAAATATAGCCACACAAAATGCTTCTGTGCACTGGGACAACATGAAGACTTGAACTAAGACTTGCCCACAAGTTCCACAATAACAAAAAATCTAATTAAGCCAGGACAATGGCCGCAAAATCTAATGTTTACAAGTTACATATACTGCCAGGACAATGGGCACAAAATGGTGTTTCATGCAAATACCAACATTTAACATTAAAATCAAACACCAAGGATAAAGTACAAAATACACCAAAAGCATAAATCCACCTGCATGAAAAGCTCGAGGGCATCCATGACATAAAATCAGATCACCTCCATCTCCACAAACTGCGCACATGTCGTCACTGTCACCGGTGGTAATGTTTTGCCCATTAGCCAATGAAATAGCTATATCATGCAGCGTCAATCCACTAGTTGTATAGATGTGACGGTAGCTGTAAAAGGACCAAATAACTTAACAGTTAACACGATTCATTGAACTGCTTGAATAATGTTACAAGTACTACAAAAGCTACTCACGGTTGACGCCTGGCAGCCATTCCAGCATGAGCTTCAAACTGAGAAGGACTAACCTGGTCACACATAAACATATTGGCTATGAAGTCAGAGAAGAAAACAGATGGATCAAACACAGAAACGCATAATAAGACAAATTCTGTCTGGCTCGGGGATTTAACCTCTCTGTTACAGCAATTACAGACTATACCATTTCCCTGCTTGCGACCACCAAGAATCCTCTGGCACATTACAATGTCAGATCAGTTAAAGATTCATACCATACAACCACCAACACGAAAACCCAGAATAAACTGAACCTATTAAATCTAAGACATTTTAAAAATACCTGTCCTTTGACAAAGTATGCCAACTCAGCACCATCTGGAAGTCCATTTGGCATGAATAATAACCGGTGAAGATCATTGTCCCTGCAAAATAAAATTATTCACTAAATCTAAAACAACCTCCATACGGTAATCAGCAATTGATTAAAAAATGGAAGAAAGAACTGGGAAGAAACACAACAGACAAGGCCAAGGACTAGTGGGTAGGGTTACCTTCTCTTAGTGCCACCTTCTGCAGTTTTCTTATGTTGCAGTGTTGGATTAGAACTGTACGAGCTTGATCTGCACAAGGGCTACAATTTCAGTATATGACAAAATATCTTAAGCATTTTGCACATAAGAAATTGAGAATATGTGAGCGACGAGCATGAGAGAGGAAGAGAGAACGAACTTATTCATCATGCGTTTATGCTCTTCTGTAGTCTCCCTATAAGTTTCCCACTTGAAGTTACTCAGTGCAAAGGAATGCGGAGCAGAGCTAACACTTTCTTCTAGAGCTGGAATTGAGCAGCTGAAAATTTGTTCAGAACAATGCAGTTAGTCCACAACAGAAGTATACTTCCATATCAGATTCATGCTGCTGCTTTGTGCTTCATTTACCATACAAGTATGTAACAGATTAAAAAAGAAGAAAGAAAAAAAATTTTCAAACAAAGAAAAAATTGATAAAAACAGATAAAGCAGAGAGAAGCATAGATTATTTAGCAGACTAGAAGTCTAGAATTCAAAAGGACCTGTGTTATCAGTAAAAGCAAAAACTGTGCTCGTCTTACTCTTAACTATTTGTAAAAAGATTTGGTTTTGGGAGCAGAATAGAGAGAAAATAGCATGTCAAATATACAATTGGCAGAAAAGGTCATCAAGTGACAGTATCTCTTTACCCTACAAGCGAATGAGGCAATCTGGGAAGATTTGTAAAACACCTGTTACGCGCTTCAGCAATTCCATCATTTTGTTGAAGAGAAGCTGCACGAAAATATCAAAAAATAAATATATTATGATGTGAAGAAAAGTTGAAAACTTCATAGTTGTTGGGGTATTACCTTGATTTATCCTTTTTCAACATATTGATTATGAATTTATTCATAATGTGTTAACAGAACGAAATGATGAGTGTTACCTTTCCAGATCTGGAAGTACTCCTCGTTGAGAGAAGAACCGGCCAAGCCCCTAATCACCTCATCAAGTATGCTAAGTGGCGCAGTCTTCAGTTCCTGGATGATGCTATAAATCGCCCTACCATTCTCCAAGTATATGTGATTGTTCGGATGCCGAGTCTTGAAGCCAGCATGATGCTCAAACTCATACGCAGTAAGTACCTGTTAATATCATTTACACAATTCAACACTCCCTAATCGAACACTTGAAATCCAACTACTAAAACCAATCAAAGCTGCAGGCAACTTACTCTTGTGAAATTGCACGCTGAACAGCCACACAAATACCCACCACCACTTATAATTCCATTCAGCTGTTTCTGTTGACCAATAAAAGTCCTCTGAGAATCTTTCACAAATATAAGAATTAGTACTCATCAGTGAAACATATAGAATCCAGACATACCTCTGATGAGCTAAAAACATACTTCACACGAGCTCCATCAAGAATTCTGGTTGAAAATAGCTTTTTAACATTTGTAGGAACTACCTTCTCGGACACTTTTAACTCCAAATTGGGAGCACGTACATGGGATTTCCTGGTTTCAGTATAACCACCTTTCCAGTAGGAATATTCCGGAAACTCAACATTTACATCAACCATTGATGAGGAGAATGGTCCAGGGACCTCACGAGAGCCACCATATGAGGAGAGACTATCAAACCCCTCAGGCACCAAGTGAGTGTTGTAATCCTCCTTTCTTTTGCTGAACTTAAAGGTAATTTTTCGAATCCCAGACGAAGCAGCATGCTCGGGAATCTCCAACACAACGCGAGACGTCAAGACATCATCGGATTTATCATTATCAATTTGAGGAGCTCCGATACCACTTCTCTCCTCATTGCTCAAGGTCTCCTCCGAACTTGAATTCCCCGAGCATGCCGCCGAAGTAACCTCACCGCACTCTGCTTGGCTGCCACCATTGGCCAACTCAGATGGTTCGCTAGTGATGTCCTGAAAAGTGGAGCGATTCTCCTTCGGTGAGATTACAGGGTTCGAAACTTCTGATCCTATATCATCATTCGAAACTTCTTTAGCGTGTTTCTTGCTCGGAGACTGATTAGATTCGGCTTCTTCGTTTTTAAGACAGTGACGGTCACGCTTCAGTTCAGCTTTCGAAATGTTATTATTTTCAGCGTCCCCATCTTCTACCCCAGCCAAGCAACGTGCCTCTTCTCCAACTTCTGCTTCTCCCATCCAATAACCGCCTCTTTAACGGAATACGAATAGAGGTATATTTCAAAAAAGCGAACACTTTGAGACAGCAGCATCCAATACGAAAACCAAAAGCAAAAGAGACTAAACCCCCAAATCTTCTACGGGCCAAATTGGACTTGTCTGTATATTCAACCCGAAATTTCGTAACACCTTGAGAAAACATTTAATACGTAAACCGTAAGAAACAACCAATAAGAAACTGATTTTTTCTTGAAAATGACTGAGTAAGATAGACACAGAGTCAGAGTCCCGAAATTCGGCTGTGATTTCAATCCTTCGCATTAATTCGATGCATAAACGCTAAAATTAACAAGGAAAAAAAGATATAAATATTTATATATACTTGATAAAGAGGAAAGTTTTTAAATTGGGAGGATAAAGAAAGAAAAGGTAGAGTGAGAGAGAGAAAGAGAATGAAAGTGATATTGAAATTGAAATTGAAACTGAAACGTACCTGATATGAAAAATAATCCAGAAAAGTATGGAGGAGAAGGCGGGTGGAGAACTTCTATCCAGAGAAGCCAAGAAGAAACAAGAATTGAAGTTATACAGATCTGAGATTTGAGATTTGAGATTGAGATTGAGATTGAGATTGAGATTGAGAGAGAGAGAAGGAGATTGGCAATTTTAGGGTTTGTGAGTTCTGGGGAAGAATGGAGAGAGTGATGAGAGAGAGAGAGAGAGAGAGAGAGCGCCAAAAGAAGATGGAAATGAAATGAAAAACTTTCGCGGTCCAGATTCAATATTTTCTTGATATGATATTTGATATTTCACTACCAGATATATATACACACACACGTGTATAGAGAGAGGGGGGTGAGAAAGTTTTGTGTTGGGGGAGGGGAGGAGGGAGTATTTAGTTTGTAAACTTATTATTTTTTGATAATTTATTTTTTAAATTTGTAATTTTAATGAATTATTTTATGAATTTGTTAAATTATAATAATATGATATTTATGTTAAACTAATTGTAAAAAACTTATAAAAATCTCATGTGAAAATTAAAAAAAAAACCTATTTTTAATTAAAATTTTTTAAATATAATATAAATTTTTTAATTTTAAATCTTTAATTTAGTGTAAAATTAATTAAAATAAATATATTTTAATAAATTTATCAATTAAAAAAATAAATTGTCAAAAGGAAAATATTTAACAGGTGAATAAAGATAATAAATTTAATGATATCTGAATACTATAAATGGAGGCTTAGGAAACTACGAGAAGACAGGTGGATAAACTGGTCGGTCCCACCAGTACGTGTCTTATAAAACTTTACCACGTGGCAGGACAGCACTACAAGTCTACAACCCAGGGCACTTCTTTTATTTTTTCCTTTCCGATTCCGATGAGGCGGTTATCGGATTTTTTTTTTTATTTTTTTTGTCTTCCCCTTCTCTTCCCTGTGCCTGTTTATTTTTTTATTTTTTTGAACTTGGTGCTATGTTTGTTAATAATGTATATTTATATCAAAAAAGACATCCAAAATAATATTGTCTTATTTTTTATTTCAATGTAGAATGAGATTTTTACGTTTCGTCATTATTTTTGTGATTCAAAACTCGTAAAAATAAATTTTTAATATTTAAATAAATTTAAAATAAAAATATTATAATAATTATTTAAAAAGTTCAAACATAATTAATAATAACCAAATATAATAAATTCAAAATTGGTTATATTTTGCGATAGATTTGCAATAAAATTTAATTTTTTTTTTTTAATTTGACATGGAGAATGCATTTTTTTAAGAGCACTCTTTTCATCTAAATAGATAAAAATTACACTTTTTTCTTCTTTAACTTTAGATTTCGTTACAAAATATCCTTGTACTTTAATTTATAACATTATTTCCCCTAAACTTTGGAAAAGTTTGTCAATTTTCCCACTTAAGTTAATTTTTGACAAAAATGCATGTGATACTCGTTGAAAGTATAAATTGCATATATTAAATAGAGTAATTGACAAAAATGGTTACTAAACTATCTAAAAGGTAACGATTTGGTCAATATTTTTTTTAATTTTGGCCAAAAAGATTCTAAACTCTCTAAGAGCTCATTTAAGGGAACATCTGGAGATGTTGTTTTAAATATTGGATTGGAAATATGTGTCTGGAGGAAAAACTTTTAGAAAAATTATATGTTATTTCCCTTTAGTATTTTGATAGTTTTTGTCAATGTTACTAGCTTTTTATTGTGTTTTCCTTGATCCTTTTGCTAGGTTTGATGATAACTAGGACTTCAAGGGACTTTTTGAGTGCATTGAGCTTGGAAGCACCGCATTGGCAGAGAGCAAGTGCTGCAGCGCCAATTTTCCTCGCCGCAACGCCATCGGAAGGTGAACTAGAGCTGAAAGGGCCGCATTTTGGTGCTGCAGTGCCACTTTTTCTTGCTACAGCGCCAATTTTCCTCGCCGCAACGCCATCGGAAGGTGAACTAGAGCTGAAAGGGCCGCATTTTGGTGCTGCAGTGCCACTTTTTCTTGCTACAGCGCCAGCCCTAGAGTCATCTCCGTGTTTTTGAGCTGTAGCGCCAAATTCTTCCCGTTGCAGGCCGAAAGCTCGTCCCATTTCCCAAAAAGCAGAGGTATAAAAGGAAAATGATAGGGTTTTCTTGAGTGAGGAACACCCCACTTCTTGGAATGGCTGCTCATTCATGGCTTTTTGGTGAAGAAACCAACTTTTGGAGAGCTTGCAAGCCACAAAATTCAAGGGTTATTGAAGACTTGAGGAAGATTTGAAGATTGGGAGCTAGCTTTCATGCTTAGTTCTATTTCTTCTACCCTTTTTAGTTTTCTTTTCTTGAATTTATATTGAACAATGACTTTGATCATGGGTTTGTTATTGTTTAAGAATTTCTCTATGATGAGCTAGATATTTTGTTCTAGGGGTTAATGTAGTTTTACTTGAAATATATTTTGATGATTAAGTTAATTGTTAATCCAATTTCATTTCAGTTTATTCTTGTTCTCTATGCTTAATGTCTCTAGTTTATTTTTCCAAATAAATTAGTTGATTTTGTTATGTGGAATTTGGCACCTAGGAAAGTGAATTTCATATATCGGATTTGAGATGCCTTAAGTAGTATTGAGTTCGAGAGGCCAGTAATAATTGGGTAATCACATTCGTGGCTCACTCTTAATAAAATGTTTGTGCATTTTAGTTTATAGGAATATCAATTTTAGATGTTCATGTATATTATCTTATTTGACAGTCATGAGAAGTAATGAGGTTAAGTTAGAACCATTGATTAATGAATTTGATGAAATTGATTAACAATTGCTAAATCGGATGAGCATAGAAATAGTAGAGTAAAATTAATTCCCTAGAATCTTCATTAAATTGAGTTTTTCGACTTTTTATTTGCTCTAAATTTTTATCTCTTTTAATTGTTCTTTTAATTATTGTTTCTCTTTATTTTTGAATTTCTTTCTGATTGTTGATTGCCTAGATAATTTTGAATCATTATAATTGTAGTATTTAGTTAGATTTAAAAATCAATCCTCGAGTGAACGATCACTCCCTCACTATTTATTACTTGTGCATGACTTGTACACTTGCAAGATTTAAAGATGAAATTGTCGACATTGATTCGGTTATCGAAGTTTTGATTTACGGATAATGTCGATATAAATGTTGATATCAACGGATATCCTGAAGAAAAATGGATACTCAAAAAAAAAAAACTTATAATTTTTGTTAAAACTTTACAAAATATGAAAACAATCAATTTTGCTTTATATGAACCAATTTTATAACAAAAACAATATAATTTTTTTTATTTAATATAAGAGTTATATCGCATAGTGTAATAGGAGATCACAATAATAATACACTAATTATAATTTTGATATGATATTACATACTCGTTAATTATTAAAAGCAAAATACAATAATTTAATATTATTATATAAAGAGTAAATATCAAACATAAAAGAGTACATACAAGTTTCGAATGTCTTTAATACAAAAAAGAGTTTCTAGCATATTAGAAAATATTAGGCAGATACTGATCTTTATCTAGATAATAAATTTACCAGTATATTGCCCTTGAATAATTCTGAAGGTAATTATTAATGTGTCACATGTTTTTTGATCTTGTTTAACTATAAACCCAATGATGAATAATCTTGATGGATATGTAATGATAACTTGATATTAATTTGTGGTTGACAATATATCAATGTATTGAAGAAATAGCCTAGATTTTGTACGTCTAAATTATACCACATTTGAGAATTATGAGGAGAATTATAACCGTATGAACTTTATTTGGTTTCCAAGCTCATGGAATTTAAACTCATGGCAAATAGAATCACCATCAATTTGACTAATTTGAATCATATCACGTCTTTGTGTATGTTGTTTTCCAATTGTCTCAAAACCTCCATCTACTACCTTACAACTTTGATCTTCAACCATTGAAGAATATTGTTAGATTTTATTGACATTTAGAAAAAAATAAATGTGCATCAATATTGATATTTTTGCCAAAAAAAAAAAAAAAAAGAAGTTTTCCTGAGTTTTTGGATATGTTATGGAAATATCTAAAAATATCCTGGATATTTATGGATATTTGCAGATGTTGTAGGCATTTTTTGATATTGTGGACGTTTGACAGATAATTCGGGAAGAAATATTCTTTCCCTCTGTTATCTATGTCGAGACTTCAAAATATGAATAATGTTGTGGAAATTAAATGATGTCGTGGACATTTTATTCCATGCCTGTAATTATGCATCTAATTGTCATCAATTGATTTCCACTTCAGATGGACGGTGAGATGAAGTTTTTATTTGAGGTGGGAAGCAGCAGATATGTTCCATTTTTTTTTTTTTTTTTTTGTGCTAAACTTCCGAAGGGTGGGATTCTCCTTTGAAAGTCACGAAAACAGACAAAGGAATTGATTGGCATAGGTTTTTAGAAGTTATTTTTGATTTTCTGGGCCCCAAAACTACTTGTGGATGTATTTAATTTTACTCTATGCTCATAGTAAGTTTATAAACTTCATTTTAATATTTTTTTTTTCACTTATTAAAAAACTTTAAACTCATTTTCTCTTCAAAAATTTTCGAAAAATGTAATATCCAAGTATTTTTTAAAAAAGACATAGCTGTTATTTCTCATATTTTAGGGTTTATTTGGTGAATTATCCCAATTCAAACTCAATTTAAATTTTTCATCTTAATTTTATTTTTTTTCTAAAAAGTTAATAAAGTTCATAACTATTTTTTAAAAAGTCAACTCAACTCAAATTTAAAAATTTCATCTTATTTCGAACTCAACTCATTCATCAAACGGATTCTTATTATTAACTAAAAGCAAAAATAAATCCATAAGACCAGTAGAAGTGTTTGAGTAGAGCGGGGACATCCCAATCCATGATAAGAAATCCATGAATTCTTGTGTCCAATCATGCGGGATAGTTTTTTTTTTAGTATTTGGGGGGGGGGGGGGAACAGAAAGGCCAAAAAAAAAAAAAAGTGGTAGCGTTGTAAGGACGCAGAGATGAGTGGACCCCAGTGCTGAGGTGTTATTAGCTAGACATGTTAAATTGAAACATTTTTATTTTTGCTTAAATTTAAAATGAAATAGAAAGGAAATGAAAATGGGCGCCACTTTGCAGTGAGAAAATGAAAATATCTAGACTAGTATTTAAAATATAGCGGATTCATTAATACCCCATTTTTTTTTTCACTCAATTTTTAAAATCACTTATTATATTAATTTTAAAATTAAACAATTATTTGTTGAACCTCTTAATTTTTTTCAAAAAACTCTTATAAATAAATTAAATATTTTTTTTCCTCTCATTACAGTCTAAATCCTTATACATTTTTTTCTTCACTTTTTTTTATTAAATGTTCTATTTTGTTGCTATTTTTTAATTCATTTCCACAAGAATTTTTTTAAGAGAAGGTTCTTCATTTGTTTATTATATAGTTTTGGTAGTTTCATGTTATAACTAGTTTTTTTGTTTTTTAAGAAATAACAAGTAAATGAAATATATGTATAGTGAATATATAATACATGATGTGAATATATAATCAAATATATTGGTTTGATTGGTATTCATTTTATAAATAATTAAGAAAAATTGTTAGGAATTCATGCAAATTTGAATTGTGAGTTTTTTCTAATTATCTAATAAAAATATTAATCAAATTTATAACATTTTCAACCATATTTGTGGAAGTAATTGTCCTCAAGTTTTTTATCATCTCAAGAAGAAGTATGCAAAAAATAAGTTTATAAATTTTTATTTCAATATATAAACTGATGAAGAATTTTTATTGGATATCTAAAAAGAAAAAAGATAAAAAAAATCTCATGAGAAAAAATTTAAAAATGAAAAACCAAAATATTAAAACAATTTTATAATAGTTTAGATTTAACACATGGAGAAAGAAAAAAGAAAAAAAAAAGATAAATAATTGAACTATGAATGTTTTTTTAAAAAATTAAGAGATAAACAGATAAATTTTTTTTAATTTTAAAATTAATTTATTGATGATTTTAAAAAATGGGTGAAAAAAATAAATAAATAAAGGATATCAACCCTTAAAAATATTAATCCAACGACAACTAAATGTCAACGACGTACACAAATATCTCTTTACCAGCTAGCTACTAAGCCAGCCTCCTTGCATCCTAAGCCGCTTTGTGAATACCCTGTAGAATGAAAAAAAAAAAAAAAAAAAAGGATAAAAATTTATTGCAACGATGATTTTGTTTGATACTTTTAAGTAGGACCCACGTTGGTGCTATGAAGTTAATCCAGGTAAGATGATTTGGGAAAGAAATTATGGGCATGATTTCGGAAAGAAATTATGGGCATAATTTCTGATGACACCTAATAGCATGTAAGAGGTCAAAGTTAACATCACTCTCTGGATTTGATTCGCGTGATTTCTATTGGGGACAACTACAATTTTTCTCCGTGACGGATAGCGTCATTGGACGGGTGATTAATGGTGGTCTCTCTTTGGTGTCATTTTGGCTTTGTGTTATCTCGTAGATTTCTCTCAACGTTAATTCAGCTTCGTTAGAACACTCTATGCAACCAACCATGATAGACTACAGTGACTCATTCAACGGAGATGTCGTGCACGGCATATCAAACACTATTGATGGACGTCATCTCTCGCCGACGGTAAGAACTTCCATTGCTCTTGAATGATGTGTTTCAATTTTTTTTCCTGACTTTTTGGTTTTTATGGGAAATTTACGGGTTGTTTTAAGGCCTCGTTAGGGGAAGTTTTCCAAATAGTAAAAATACCGTCTAATCCAAAATTTCAATTTTACATCTCTTTCTCTCTCTCTTCCATTTTCGACAAACTCAAACTTTAAAAGTTTATAACTTTTTCATTACAAATCGAAATAAGATTATTCTTATATAAAAATGTTCATAACAATGAGACGAACAAAATAATATCAATTTTGCATGTTTTCCCCTACAAGTTTCAAATTTTTGCACTATTTTTAATATCATAGAACTTTTCAAAAAATTCTCCCCAAACACACATTTTCAATCCAATTTCCAAAACTCCATCTCTAAATATACTCACAAATGGGCCCTTAAGTTAGAGTTTGGTTTTTTTTTTTAATAATTAATAATTGTGTTTTTGTTTGATAAATTTATTTTCCATAAATTTTTAATGAATAATAGGATGAAATAATGGTTAAAATGGTAAATTGCAATAGTTAACCAGCTAGAATATTATGAATAATCTGGCAGATTATAAGAAATATTTCAAAAGAAAAAAAACTAATAATCTAGTAGAATACCAAACATCTTCTAAAAGAATACTTTTCAGTGATCAGAGACCTTTGGTGATTACCAAACTAATTCTAATAGACTACCAAAATTATTCTACAATAATACCCTTCAACAATCGGTGACTAGAGATTGTCGGAGGTCTAGTCTGGGTTGTCTCTGATTGTCGTAGGGTAATTTTAGTAGTTATATGGTGGATTTTAGTTTCCTCCCACTTTTTGAGAGATTAAAATTAGTTGGTCCCAATGTAGCTTTTTTCCACCAAATTTTCCTTTCACTCTTCTCTTCATTTCGACCAAACATGCTAGTCTATTATTTTCCATTCAAAAATCCCTCTTCCCACTTCCTTCCCTCCTCTTTTCCACAATACCAAACGTAGCATTAAGATAAAGCAAGTTGTTTAATCTTTACCAATAAACTAAGTTTTTATAATCAGTAAATTGAATTTTAAAAAACAAGAGAAAATTACTTAAATAACAACTTTTTTAATCTATTGGCCAGTATGAAATAAATTCTTAATTTTTAATCAATATGACACAAATTTAATTAATTTTAGTTTAATTTTTTTGTTATATTTGGCTAGCATCAATTTTTTGTATCATGTTAATGCAATGGTCTCTAAATTTATGTTATTCATGTGCTTTTCTCTTTTAACAATTTGATCTATATATAAGAGTATTTATATTTATGTATAGTATAGTATATATTTTTTACATAAATATTTATAAATTAGATTTTATTATAAAATTAATCAAATGATTAAAAATCATAACATTTTTCTAACCATACAGAATAATTCCAGGAAGTAAAGTAGGGAATATTAAATTTATGATCAAATTAAAAATAACCTTAACATTTTGGATACTGTATTAGGGGGAAAAAATATAGAAAATTGAGGAAGCCGAACGGAAGTGAGAAATTGGGGGAGAAGCGGAGCCGATAAGCGGGTGGGGGAATCGTGGCTCCACGTCATTGGTCAAACTCTGCTCCTAGTACTACACCTTTTTGTTTTTGTTTTTGTTTTTTTTTGGATATCCATTGAATCCTCCTGCTTATAAATAAAACTCCAAAACCACTCTCTCTTCTCAAGAGAACACACGCAGCGATCACCATTTCTGTATAATCTTTATCATTTTTTGGTGTTGTTTTTTCAATTTCTTCGTCGTCTCTGCAATTTTTGTTCGCACGATCCACACCTACAATGGTGAGTTAGATTCTCTTAACCATTTCTCAGCTTCTCTCTCTCTCTCTCTCTGTGTTTTTTTTTTTTGGTTAATTCGTTAAGATTTCGATTTTTTTTTTTTTTCAATGTGTGGATCTGATTAGGGAGTGATCCGATTGGACTAGATTTAGTAGCTCATTTCTACTGATTTTCTTATAGATCTGCTTTTTATTTTATATTTAAGCTTAGCTTTTGATCTCGATTTCCACTTATTCGATTTTACTGTCTGATTTACTTTGTTCTTTTAGCTCGGTGCCAGATATGTATTTTTCTTGTTCATGCGATTTTCTTTCTTTCAATATCTAATTTTCGCTTCCTACCAAGTTTCTATTGTGAATACTGATTTGGAGTTTGAAACAAAATAGTTTGATTTATCAGAAAATTGTAGCGATTGAAAAGTTGAATTTGTTGTTTGATCCTTTGGTGTCACCTGAATCTCACAAAAGCTGACAGACAACATTTCGTTTTGGATCACATACATGCATACATACATACATACATACATGCATATATGTATATATATATATATATATATATATAGACTTGAAGGTACCAGTCCTAAGTTATAGCTGACAATTTGAAAGAAATAAAAGTTAGTAATGACTGATAATACTTTGTTACCCGTTAATTTTTTAGAATTATAATGTTACCCACTTCGTATATAATCGAATTTTGTATATATTTTTAATGGTTGATGTTGTTCAACGTTGATGCAATTTATAGGCGAATGCTGCATCCGGGATGGCTGTGCACGACGAGTGCAAGTTAAAATTTTTGGAGCTGAAGGCAAAAAGAACCCACAGATTCATAGTTTACAAAATAGAGGAAAAGCAGAAGCAAGTTGTGGTGGAGAAGGTTGGCGAACCGGCTCAAAGCTATGACGATTTTACCGGGAGTCTTCCCGCGGATGAATGCCGTTACGCTGTTTATGATTTTGACTTTGTCACAGAAGAGAATTGCCAAAAGAGCAGGATTTTCTTCATTGCCTGGTAGTTTAACCTTTTTTTTTTTTTTTTTTATAAATTATCTACGTCACTTTTTAAGTAGCTTTTACTTTTGTGTTTTTTAAGCAGTGGAATAAGGAAGTAAAAGGTTACTTCAAAAAGAGAAATTAGGCCCTTCATAGATTGTGAGTGATTAACTTTGCTTTGTACTAACATGGTTTGCGTTTGGTGTTAAATGTTCTAATGTGTGAATGAAGGTCTCCAGACACAGCAAGGGTGAGAAGCAAGATGATATACGCAAGCTCCAAAGACAGATTCAAGAGAGAGCTTGATGGGATTCAAGTAGAGTTGCAGGCGACGGATCCGACCGAGATGGGCCTCGACGTGATCAAAAGCCGTGCCAACTGAACATTTAGCTTTGGCGAGGCAGGCCGATTGCCTCTTCTGATGGAAGTTTCCTTCCTTTCTTCCCTTCCTAGCCCTGCAATCTTTTGTTATTTTGTGTTGCGAGTGAAAATGGTTTAAGTTTGTGGAATGGCGACTTGGCAAAAGTAATGGACTCATCCATTTCCAAGTCTTGCCATTGTATCGTATTCATTTTCATGGTGTTTTACTCCTATTTTTTTTTTTTTTCCTTCCAAGTTCTATGTGGAGATAACTAATATATAAGAATATCTAGCTGTTTGTTGTTTTTTTTATTTGTGTGTGTGTGTGTGTGTTTCGGGGGGTTGTGGTGTTAGAAGACAACTTTATTGCTTTTCAGGTGGTTGTAAATGACCACCACCATTCTAGTGTTTCTTTTTACTATCTTATATGGTGATTAAAGGCCTCTCTCTCTCTTTCATGATTTATGGCCAACACCCTACAAGTGGTGCTGATTTATTGGCTTTGCTTGCTTCACCTTTTTTTTTTTTTTTTTTTTTTGTATGACCATGTAATGATATAATTGATATTTGTTATTTGAAAATGCAAATTCCTTTTGTACTCTGTAGTCTGTACCTCCTTATAGTAGGCAAAAATAGCTTATGATGGATGGCACGTTCATGAATATGCCTGTTCAATTTGTGGGCCTTATTTTATTTTATTTTAAAGAAAATGGAATATGGAGTGTGGGATTGGTAATCTATCAGACATCAACGTAGATGACATGTGTGCCTTTATGCTAGTTATCGACTCTCTTTAGTTTATTACCATAAAAAATAAATATAATAATTATTAGTCCCTATAAGATAAAAAAAATTTATGCAGTTCAATGTCACTTAGGAATTAATATATGTGATAATTTACAAGTAAATAGATCACCTCTTAATGGTACGTGACCTTTCGAGGTGAATTCAAGAGCAAAATCGTGCGGAGTATGAGGTTTAAAGCGGGCAATAGCATACTAAAATGAGGCATGGATTGTTATAAATTGTTAGAAATGGGAGAAAAAAAAAATCGATCGGGGAAACTTATTTTAAACATGATCCAAATTCAAAACTATGAAATAAATGAATTTAACTTAAAATTTTGTCAATATAACACATGCATAATGTGTATAAATTCTTTTCATTAAACAAGAATATTAGGTTGAGATCAAACCGGGGTGCTTCACAGGTTCCCTCTCCAACCCCAACTCGGGGACTGCTACTTATCACATGGCCTTCGTTCCCATTCCTATTCTTGTCCCCGTTAAAGGCAATCCAACCCCTTTCCTTTAGAAGCAAATTCTGCATTTATTTATGCCATCACTGATAAATGGACAAGGATTATTCTCACTCTTTCCGACTCTCCCCCCGGCCCCTAATCTTTAGAAACTCTCATTTTACTATTTTATTGCTTTTCAGGTGGTTAAAAGACAACTTTATTGTACTAAAATGAGGTACGGATCGTTACTAAAGTGAGACAATATCACTTTAGTAAAGTGAGGCAATATCATTTTAGAAAACTATTTTATCTTAAAGCAAACAATATCATACTAAAGTGAAGCATAGATCGTTACAAATTGTTAGAAACGGAAAAAAAAAAATCTACAGGGGAAACTTATTTTAAATCTGATCCAAAATTCAAAACTATGAAATAAATCAATTTAATTTAAAATTTTGTCAATATAACACATGTATAATGTGTATAAATTCTTTTAATTAAACAAGAATATTAGGTTGAGAGCAAACTGGGGTGCTTCATAGGTTCCCTCTCCAACCCCAACTCGGGGACTGCTACTTTCACATGGCCTTCATTCCCATTCCTATTATTGTCCCCATTAAAGGCCATCCGACCCCTTCCCTTTAGAAGCAAATTTATCTATTCCATCACTGATAAATGGATAAGAATTATTCTCACTCTTTCCGACTCCCCCGATCTTTAGAAACTCTCATTTTACTATTTTAAATTTTAAATTAGTCTCACTTAATTTCCTCTAATTAAATTCTCCTAAAAATTATATCTTCTAACATATATAAAAGTCTCAAAGTGCAATCCCCCACTTTTCTACACGTGACATGCTTTCTCAATCTTTAGAAACTCTCATTTTACTATTTTAAATTTTAAATTAATCTCACTTAATCTCCTCTAATTAAATTCTCATAAAAAAAAATATATCTTCTAACATATATAAAACTCTTAAAGTGCAATCCCCCTCTTTTCTACACATGGCATGCCTTTCCTTCATCTCCCCCCCCCCCCCCAACTTTGCCTCATGATTTTTTTCCCTTCTATTACATTTTTCCCCCTTTTTT
>CM046387.1:10027528-10236269 GCA_025413485.1 Ficus microcarpa
TTCACATAGTACTATAGTACTTTTGATCGAAAAATCAATCTGATTTATTTCATTTTAAAATCTTAAAACTTTTATTTTAAATGTATATCAACAAATACATTTTTCTTCTTTCTTACTTTTATTGTCCGATAAATTTTCTTTTTTGAAATAATCAACATTTAAATAATTTTCTTCCTTCGCTTAAAATATTGTTTTAAGAATGTGACTTTGATAGCTACTTTTTTTTTTTTTTTTAATTTCTTCATTGAAACTTTTTTTTCACAAATGTATCTTCATTTAAACATTTTTGTTTCTTTCTTATATGTGTCTCAGTTAAGTTTCTTTATAATAATTTCACTTAGTTACTATTTAAACATTTTTTTTCATTTATTTTAATGTTATCATTTTTCTTTTTGATTTGTCCCTTTTAAAATAACATTCTTTTATATATCTTCATTTTTCTCCTTTCTACTTCTTTCTGGTTTCTCCTTTTCTTTTTAAATCTTATATTTTTAATTATGTTTTATGAAAATTCATTTTCTTTCTAATTTACAAGTTGAAATGATTTCTTTTCAACTACATTTTTATTTAAATATTATTGTTTATTATGGAACAAAAAAAAAAAAAAAAAAACTACTCAATGCAACACGCACGTGCATGGCACGTGAAATAGCCTAGTATAAAGAAAAAACGTGACAACAAATTGTGGGTCACTATTAGGACAAAAAAAAAAAATTTAGATTGTCTTAATTACGATTTCTCTGCAGGGTGGTCAGAAAAAAAAATTTTGCGATGGACAACAAAAATCGCAATTGTTGGAGGCTTCAAACTCGCGACTTACCTATCAAAGGGTGTGTTTGGTTGTGGTGCCAGAATGGTTATGATTTAGGGTTTTTGTTGTATGGGAAATTTTGAGATTTTATCTTGTTAAATTGAAGAATTTCAACATCCATCCAACGAGCTCCTAGAGCTTCAAATTTTAACTTTGCTAAATAGTAATTATTTTATGATGTGTTTAGTGTTAATTGGTCTTTATCATTTTTGTTAACATACATGTAGAGGGTAAAATCTACCATCGAAATTATTCCAAAGGCTAATGACTGAGTGGACTATTGGCAGGATGTTGTTGAATCAAACACGTATAATAGTAAAACAAATGCAGAAAAATAAAGAGGGGGAGACAATATTTTTGAAGAGGTTCACTCATAATCTCGTCGGCTATATCCCCATGTACGTGCTTCAATAGCATTCACTATGTATGTAGAAAAATACAAGAGAGCTGTGTAAGCTTAGAATGGGAGAAATAAGAAGTGGGGGAATCAGATACAAGAAAATAGGGCAAAAGTCCAGAATTGAGGAATTCCGGTAGTGTGAAGGCGGTGTGAGGTGGCGGTAAGATTCCTGTAACAATTCTTGGGCAATCACGATATGAAGATTTCTCTCTTGGACAATATTGTGCCTAGGGTATGCTCTAAATAAGCGAAAATGGGATGCCTTGAACGTGTGGGGAAAGCCTCCATTTTGTAGGCCTTGGTGATGGAATCTAATCACTAGTCAAATTCATGTTTGAATTTGAATTTGAATAATATTAGGATTATTCAATAATTTTTGTGACTAGATATTGTGCTTTAAATCAATATATTTGAAATGAAGTCAAATTCAAATATATTTAGGGTTGGAAAGATTATCCAAATCTCAAATTTGATAAATAGATAATTATGATAATTATCCAAAAAATTCTCTATTATTCTCGGATTAGGACTCACCATGACTAGCCAAGGAGTCATTTGGGATAGCTATCTGATAACTACTCTATGATTCATCCATGACTCATCAAGGAGTCACGTAATGACTCGTTCTAGGCTGTGGAGCTAGATTATACCCCAGTTCATGTTCTTTGATGACGTGTATTGACACGTGTATGGTGAGAAACGAAGTACGAAATCTGACATCAATAGTAAGCCCTATACTCCACAGTCAATGAATAAATTGACTTAAGGAGTATTCCATGGATCACGTATCAATTTTGAGTGTCTGATGAGTACCGTTTATGAGTGGGTGATGACTCGTGAGTCCCAAGAATAGTTTGGTGAGAATGTTGCGAGATTGGCTTATGAGTCATGATGATTATTCTTCCATGTGTCGTGCGTTGGGCAAAATGGCAATTAGGATTCACGTCGAAGTAATGTGCTATAGGTTCGTGAGGCTCGTGGCTTGAGTTCCAAGAATCTAAAATGATGGTCCTTGTGGGAGCCAATCATGGCCATTGGCAGTGGTCTAGTCATGGCCATTGATTCGAAAAGTCTACATTTAATGTGGGTTTTGGGAGAAAATTTTTCATTCTCCCTTTCATTAGCTCGAAACCACCTTTCTCTCTCACCCATTTTCTCTCTCGTCTCCGAGCGATTGAAGCCATTCTTTCCGATTGCCGGTGTTCTTCGAGGTTGGTTTTTTGACTTCCTTTAACAATTTGTGCATTCATTTTTTTTTTTTTTTTGGTATACTTTGCTACTAGGGAGTTTTTGTAGGTTTTTTCTTTTTTTTTTTTTGGTTGCTTGCTTTCTTGCATTGTTCTTGAATTTCTAGGGTGGGTTCTTGATTTTGTTTTCTTTTTCCTAGGGTAGAAAAGAAAAACATGTAGAGAAAACAAAAAGAATCGGAGCGTTAAGAAACGTACCATAGCCATGGAAAACCTGCCTTGGTTTACTCTTCCCTCCTATGGGTTAAGCCCTGGTGAGTCCTCCTGGTTGAGCTTCAAGGGGATTCGCCCACAAGTTAATTACGAGGCTTCCTAGTTTGATACTGAGGGGAAATACATCGCTTGGGGTTGTTTGGAGCATAACCTTGAGTCAGTTTTGATGGAAGACGATATTCGGGATTTGCGAATCAAGTTCACAATTCCAGATGAGGTTGAACTCCTAGTCCCTAACTCAGGTGAGATTATGGATAACCCCCATGAGCACTGGTTCGCGGTCTATGAAATTTTCTTTGATTTGGACCAGTGATTCCCACTGCCAGCATTTAACTTCGGCTATTCTAGCCCACTACTGGATTGCGGTGGGTCAGTTGATGCCCAACTTATGGTAGGTCATCCTCAGGGTGGTTGAGGTTGGCCGTAAGTTTGGTATAGAGTTGTCAAAGGTGGACTTCCAAGTTTTGAACTATATGAAGTAGAACATTAATTCTTAAGGCTGATTCATGACCCGTTCTAGGAATTCTATGGTGTTTGGCGACGCCCAAGGTTCCGATTATTAATGTAGGAATAGCTTTGTGATGATCCATGGGCCAGTCGATGTCCCTGGCAGTCCGTGGGAGACTCTGACAAAATGGGGTAGTCCTAGTGAGTCATGAGTCTTTGAGTCACATTGCTTTAGGGCCGACAATTTTAGACACGACATGAGAATGGCATGAAATAAATGGGTTTGGACCACCCATTTAATAATTAGTTGACATGTTTAACATGAAAATAAAATGGGCTAGAAACAGGCCAACACGGTTAATCCGTTTGTTTAAATGAGTAGTAAATGGGTCAACATGACCTAACCTGTTTAGAGCCTATAGATATAAAATTTCTCAATATATTTGAAAAGAACCCTAAAAATAATAGCCTAAATCTAATTCTTTTCTCTCCTCCTCCTCATATCAGCAGCTCCTTAAGAAAAACGAATCAGCTCACTATCTCACATTTCTCTCACCCTAATCGCCTCAATCTACTCTCACCGTCTCTTTCCCTAGCCGTCTCTAGCCGTCACGATCCCACGACGATTTCCTCTTAGACCTCAGGTAGTCTTCTTCTTCTTAATCTTCCGCTCTTTGATTTTTCTTTCTATTTTTATAGTGCTCGTGGTGTTTGATTTCTGTCTCTTTGTTTGATTGCTCTCTAAGTTTGATTTCTCTTTGCATTTCAAGTATTTAGGATCTATTCATTACTATTATTCAATTTATAACTTGATTTTTGTTTTCCCCTTACTTTATTATTATTATTATTTTTTTTTGCAAATGGATGGTATGGAAGGACTTGAAGTGAATCTTGAGTCTAGTAGTGCTATTGCTCCTGCTGAGACTTGTTTGAGTGGTGATTTGCATATGGACACCAACTACAACTTAGACTTTTGTTTTATTTTAAGATATGTTTGTCTTAATCATTATGCATATTTGATAATTTTAATTGTTAGATTTATATTTTATATGAATATAATGAGTTTCTTAGTGAATTCAGAATTTTAAGTGATTTTTGATCAAAAATTTTCGTGTTAAATGGGTCATCAATGGGTTTTTTCGTGTTAAATTGATCATAAACAGGTTTGTTTTAGTGCCAACCCATCGTGGCCCGTTTAATAATCATATTCGCGTGTCGTATTGTGTTACCCATTTATTAAACGGTTCATGTTCGTGTTTAGGTTCTTGGTTCGTTTATTAATTATGTTATGTTTGTGTTCATACTTATCGTATCGTACTGTAATTGGAGTGGCCCGAGCTTGACCTATGACACGAATTGTCAACTCTGCTTTGCTTGTTTTGTCTGTTGTAATTTCCTCGGTTTGATGTACATTTATTTGATTTTGCACAGTACATCTGGAGCAAGCCTCCAAAATTGACTTCTAAGTTATTAGATTGGATTGACAGGATCATGACTGGCCATACTAGTGCCTCCTGATTTGCTCATAGAACCTACTCTACCACCGAGTCTACTGTTGCTAAGTAACTTGTCTTTGTGCCTTATATGTGTTTATCTTTGTTGTGAGGTGATTTGTTGTTAACTCGTTTGTGACTCGCGAGTGACTCGTGCCTTAATTGCCAAAATGAAGAAGGAGACCCCTCCAGTTGATGAAATAAGGGCTCGGATGTCTCATCATAGGTTAATAGCTCAAAAGGGGAAGAATGCCACTAGGTCTGCGGATGCAGATGATTGGGATGTTGATTCGCGCATGATTCACCAGGGAGCTAGCTCTGTGACTCCCCAACCACAGAGGAGGAAGAGGGCAGAGGAGTCACTTTTTGAATTAGTGCTTTCAGACTTGTTATTGCTCCAAAAGGATATTTTGCTTGCAAACCCAATTGGTGGTGCTCTTATTACCTAGACTGACTTCAACTATCTCGGGATTGTACCTTCTTGGCTCTATATGAGGAGTACTTCAAACTTGTTATTCTCCAAAAGGATCTTTTGCTTGCAAACCCAATTGGTAGTGCTCTTATTACCTAGACTGACTTCGACTATCTCAGGGATTGTACCTTCTTGGCTCTATATGAGGAGTACTATAGTCGTAATGTGCATGTAATATTGCAATGGAATGATTTGCTGGTTTACTGTTTTGATATCTCGTGTTAACTTTGTGATACTTGCCTGCAGAATCAGCAACTCATGATTGCTATGTCTCTCCACTTCACTGCTCTTGTCCGTCAGAAGGCAAAAGTGATTTGTGGGCAAGACACAACATTGAAGCTATTGGTCGATGACAAATCTTGAAATAAGACTCATGAGGATGAGATGTAGAGCAAGTTGGCGACCACTGAGGCTACGTTAGAAGTTTGAGATGCTTGTATCTCTGAGCTTACTGAAGAAGTCAAAGATCAGTAGAGCGTTGCGTGGTCTTGGGCTCGACTCGATACCCTCTGTGCTCATCGTGATCGCAAGTTACTTAAGGAGGAGGTGGCCAAGGAGATTGTGGATCTGGTGAGTTACTTTGAAGAGGAGGAGGAGTCTGGCAACGAGGATGCGGCCACAACGACCTAAGTGACTGGCGGGAGACTTTTCGGTGAGTTGTCTATTCCTGACATGGGGACTAAGGAACGAGTAGCTGATGAGGAGGATGAGGCTAAAGATAAGGAATGATTAAGCATCTTGCCTTTTACTTTGTTTTGTCTGTTATTGACATTTGAAATTTTTGTTATTACGAGACAATACTTTGCCCGTTGATTGAAGTAGCCATAGGTTGACCGATTGTATTTTGATATTTTGGGACATCGTTGCTTTGATGTTTTTTGTGCATAAGTAGCTAGGATTTTGCTTGTCCTTTATATGTTTTGCGTGTGTGATATGTGTGTGATTGTTAAGGTAGGTGGAGGACTCATAGGGTGCTTGGTGACTCGTGGGTCAATTACTTGTGAGTCATCGCCGAGTTGTTTGTATGACTAGTCGAGTTGCCATATGACCGTTTTGAAAATTGATGTATTGCCGAGTCGTTAGCTCGTGATGTTTGTGGATTGCTTAGTTTTAAGCTTTGGCAAATTACCCAAGTTCTACTATCAAAGTATTATTGCAATTTAACATTTGATTGCATTAGAATAGTAATGTCTTTAGAAAGTGCCTCCTTTTTCCCCCAAGTATTTGCTAAAAAGCTAATAATTCAACAAAAATTAAGTTTTGAGCCTAGATTTTTGAAGGAAAATGAAGAGAGTATGTACCAAGTTAAAGAGAGATAGTTTGTTGGACTCTTTGGCCGACTAAATTCTTTAGCTTAAGTATATACTTAACCGCATTGACTACACGTGGGCTTTGATCTGGATATTGGCATCGGTTCGGAGACCGGTGTTAACTTGTCAAGTCGGCAGTGGCGCGATTGTTGGTTTCAGCCCAAGAGCTGGAAAATATACCTCATTTAGATGAGGGTTTGGTCGGGCATAGGGGCCTTTTCCTCATATTAGGACTTCCACTGTTATCGGTGATGTTGATGTAGTGGGTGCTCCTTCGACTTTGACATGCCACAAAATACTCTGTGAGGGTGCACTTTTCATAGAGGGCAGGGTAACCTTTGAATTGGTGATGGTGAAAACTAGCCCAGGCCACCGTATCAGTAGGGGGTGATCAACCCCCCGTGACAAGTTGCGTTGCATTTGTAAGGTTCTTAAAAGACTGCGGATTCCATTGAGACCCGTTTCTAGCGACAGCTTTTTTGGGGTCTACGATAGAGCGCCCATGGTCCAACAATTTGTATCGGTGGTTTACGATTTACGGTCCCTTTTGCTCCTAATTTGGATGGCTTTATGTTTCGTAACTTGTTGATGGCTAATTCCAAGAATCGGGTCATGAGTCAACTATGTAACTAGTCAAACAACCCACTTTTATGACTTATGAGCCGTTAAAAACATTGGGAGTCAATGCTTGACTTGCTTGATAATAGACTCGTAAGTTGTTGGCGAGACTCGTGAATCATGAAACTTGTGAGTCGTAGGTAAGACTCGTATATTAAAGATTGAGAGTCTCAGATGGGACTTGTGAGATGATAGATTCAGGAGCTAAGGTAAAGTTGAGATTTTCCAAGGGACTCATAAGTTGTAAAACTCGTGAGTCATTTGAATGACTTAGGAGTTGCTTGAACTCGTGATTCGGTTATGGGATTCATGAAATGAATTGCTTTCTTTAGCCTCAGGCGGGCTTGTAAGATGGATGATTCATGGATTATTTTGATGACTTATGAATATGATAAAATTTATGAGTCACTCAAATGACTCATGGGATAAGTCGTTGATGAGTCTCGGATAGGACTCATACCTCTATTCTTGTATGTGTTAATGAAAAGGAAGGAGAAACATAGGACTTTAAATGACTCAAGCTGCACTCGTTTATAGTCAAACGAGCTGCCTATGCACCTATGTGTAAGGATAAAGCCTGAATGTAGTTCAATTATTACAATCGTTTGTGCACAATTAATGGGTTCTTAACAAGATATCCGAAATTGGAAAACTTTGAATGATAAAGTTCCTTAGGAGCTAAAACATAAAGCTCGAAAATACAAAATGTAAAGTACAAAAATATCCTAAGACATGAGTCCTAACAAAGGAATGAGTTTAAGTAGATCGCGATTGACCTAGTTGTAGTACTTGCAAAGATGGAGCACATTCCAAGGTCTTGGAATTGGAAGTATCGTCGAGTTGTTCGAGTTCGTATGCTTCTGGTCTAACTACTTTTGTAACACAGGAGGGTCTCTCGTAGTTTGGGGCAAGTTTTCGGGCTCCCCGTTCTTAGGTGTTTTGGAAAACTTTCTGAAAAACTAGGTCGCCAACCTCGAAGTGTCATTTCCTTCTCGAAGTGTCATTTCCTTGACTCTTGAGCTGTAATGACGGGCGACGACTTGTTAGGTAATAAGCAAGTTGAATGAGTGCTTGTTCACGTTTCTCCTTTATCAAGTTGAGGTGGTTTGCCATCATCTCAGGTTAGTCATCCCTGATATTTGCTGGAATGACTGCATCTACTCCATAAACGAGTAAGAAAGGGGACTTACCGGTGGCTAACCGGGGAGTTGCTCGGTAGGCCGATAGAACTCAGGGTAGTTCGTCGGGCTGTCTTCCTTTGTAGCTTTCCTATTTCTTCTTTAAATTGCTCATGATAGTCATGTTCCCTTCGCTTGTCCATTACTTTAAGGGTATCTTAGCATGGCAGAAGCTTAATGTGATCTTCCATTTGTTCGCAAAAATCTTCGAAGTCATTCGGATGAGAATTGGATGCCATTGTCGGCCACTAATTTCTTTGCGAAGTTTGAATTGGATAGATGACTTCCTTCCAAATAAAACATTTATGATGTCTTTTCCTTTACTTGTACAAAAGCATCAGACTCAACCCATTTGAAGTAGTAGTCGGTGATGGCTAAGATGAATTTTCTTTGACCAGATGCAAGAGAAAGTGGTCCTACAATATTCATGGTGAGTTTCATGAACGAGTTTAGGCTACTTACTGAAGATAACAACTCGATAGATGAATGGATGATCCTACACAAATCATTGGCAACTATCGCACTTCTTGGTTAAGCTTTCGGCATTCGCTTTTATAGTCGGCCAATAGAATCCTTGCCTAAGCATCTTGTGAACAAGTGATCTAGGACTTGAGTGGTTGCTGCAATCTCTTTCGTGAATCTCCTTCATGACGTACAACGCTTGATCAGAATCTAAGCATCAAAGGTATAGGCCTGAGTGTAACCATCGATAAAGATTATCATTGATGATGATGTACCTTGCACTCCTAATTCATAGCTTCCTAGATTCTTGTTTGTTTGAAGGGAGCTTGCCATCTTTGATGTAAAGGATGATGTAGGTCATCCGTATGGCCTGACGAGTTGACGTTGCAAACTGCGGATTGAACTGATGGGTCTCTTAGAGAACTGGCTTTTGAGTCACCTGGCATACTAGCTAATAAGTCACCTGGAGAATCAATTAGTAAGTCGACCGTTAAATCTATGCATGGCTTCTCTAATTATCCAATGGGAATGGTCCTCTTCTAGTTGGAGTCTATTGATGAGCCAAGATTGGCAATTGCATTGGCGTGGCTATTAGACTTTCTGGGGACTTGTAAGACTTTGCAACTCTTGAATTCGAACCTTAAGCTGTTGATTAAAGCTAGATAGGAAGCCATCTTGGAGTTTCATGTGACATATTTACCACTGATGTGGTTGACTATGAGTTGAGAATCACTCGTGACTTTGAGTCGTCATGTGCAAAGGAATATGGTGAGTCGTAAGCTTGCTATCATGGCTTCGTATTTGGCTTTGTTGTTAGAAGGTTTGAAGCCCAAAAGGATTGTTCGATTGCTTTTTCAGTTGGTGACTTGAGGTAAATGCCTATTCTATTTCCTTTGACATTTGATGAATTGTCGACTTGTAAGATCCATTCACTGGGTGATAGCTCATTGTCTAGAGCTGTGATTGCCTGGGGAATCATCTTGACTATGAAATTTGCTAAGACTTATGGTTTTAGAGTAGTCCAATTTTGATATGATATCTTGAATTTACTTAGCTCAACCACCAACTTCATGAGTCGTTTGGAAACTTCGAGTTTATGAAGGACAACTCGTAAGGGAAATACCGTGGTTATGATGATCGAGTTACATTGAAAATAGGGCTTGAGTTTGCAATCAGTTGTGACAATGGTAGAGCAAACTTTTCGATTAGCAGTTAGTGAGTCTCAGCATTGAGTAATGTTCGGCTCATGTAGTAGACTAGCTTCTGTGTCTTTCCTTCCTCATAAACCAGAGCTACGCTAATTATAGTTTCAAACACGGACAAGTATAATAGTATAGACTCACTCGTGATTGGTTTGGCGAGTAATAGATGAGTCATTAAGAAATAATTTACATCTTGAAAAGCAGCTTTGCATTTCTCTTCCCATTGAAAAGCCTTGTTACATTTGAAGAAAGTGCAAAATAGCAAGCAACGGTCTGATGATTTAGGGATGAAGCGGCTTAAGGCGGCCACTTATCTCACTAGTTTTTGGATAACTCAGTTACCCTTGGGATATGGCATGTTAAGCATGGCTCGTATTTTTTCAGGATTGGCCTTAATTCCTTATTTATCACTAAGTAACTAAGGAATTTACCCGATGTAACTCCGAAAGAGCATTTAGTAGGGTTGAGCCATATTCGATATTGGCGAAATAGCCTGAAACATTCTTCCAAGTGTGAGATGTGTTCTTTCGCTCGTAAGTGACTTAACGAGCATATCATTGATGTAGACCTCTATTGTCTAGCCAATTAATCCTTTCAAATACTTTGTTCACCAACCGTTGGTAGATTCCCAGCGTTCTTCAATCAAAAAGGCATGACCTTTAAGCAATAAGTTTCTTGTTCGATGCTAAAGGTTGTTCTCTCTTGATCATCGGGGTGCATCAAGATTTGACTGTATCCAGAGAAAGCATGCCTGAAAGATAGCAATTGGTGTTTGGCAAAATCGAAGGAAAGCTATCGTTGGGACAAGTTTTGTTTCGGTCGGTGAAATTGAAGCAAACTCTTCACCTGCCATTTTTCTTCTTGACTACAACCACATTGGCGAGCCAATCCAAATATTGTACTTCTTTGACGCATCCGGTATCTAGTAATCTTCTCACTGGATCATTGATGATTTGATTTCGATCTACGCCCATTTTTCTTTTATTTTGTCAGGCTGGTGTGTGATTTGGATCAATGTTAAGTTTGTAACAAATGACTTTGAGATCAATCCCAAGCATGTCAGTGTGCGACCAAGTGAAACAATCTTTATTAGCAATAAGAAAATCAACTAGTTTGGAGCGTACCTCAGGGTCAAGTCGTGACCCAATGTTGATGAATCGGTCAGGGTGTTCAAGGATTGATGGCTATCTCATTAAGTATCTCATCAAGTTCTTCCTACCTCGGGTTACGTGTGACTCACGGTTGACCTGTTCCCTGACTCATTCGTCACCTATAATTGCTATAAGCTGTATGATTTAAGTTTAAGGATGTTGTGATAACACCCCTAGTGGCTTGTTGATCTCCCTCATGATCTCCCGGATGCCTCTCTTGGTTGGGAAGCGAATAACTTAGTGATATGTTGATGGCATGGCTCATAGCGAATGTATCCATGGTCAGCCGAGGATGATATTGTAAGTTGAATTGCAATCCATGATTAGGCAAATGGTTAACCTATTCTCTCCTCCAACAAAAAAAGGCAGTTGGATTTTTCCAACTGCTTTCATTCCTTCGCCATTGAATCTGACTAGTATAGTTGAAAAGCTTTTCAGAATTTTGCCTTTTCAATGTTCATCTTTGTAAGGGTCGAGAGGAAAAGAATATTGGTAGAACTTCGGTTGTCGATTAGTATGTGACCCACGTGGCAATTGGCGATCAGTAAGGAGATGACAGGGGCATCATCGTGTAACTGACATAACTCTATCACCTCTTTCACGTGAAAAGAGATTGTGTGGTCGGTTGGTGAGTCACTTGGCAGAAATTTTGGAGCCTCGGACATGGCTTGCTTGATGTGTCTCTTAATTGACGAGCATGAATATCCAGAGTACAACGAGGTGCCGGTAATGGCTCTGACGGTCTTCTTCATGGGTGGAAGAGGGGGTGTTTCGCTGTCATCGTCTCTCTTGTCATTTCGTTTGTCTTTCTGCTTGTCGTCTAGTCCATCTGTTTGACGGCCTTTGTCATTTAGGATCTTGTGGAGTTGTCCCCTCTTCAATAGGTTGGCTACTTTTTGACGAATGCTCAATATTCACCAGTGGAGTGATCATGATCTTGGTGGAATTCTCAATCATGTTGGTAGAATCGGGAGGAAATGTTAGTTTTCTGGGCCATTTAATAGAGTTTTTACCTTGTAGCTACATGGCGAGCTATTCCGGTGAGATGTCTAATGCATATTTTGGCAGAGACGGGAGTCTTCTTGAGCACTTTTTGTTCCATAATTTGTCACGTGTCTCACCATGGGAGCGGTTAGCGTGTCGTTGGCTAGACTTGCCCTTGTCTTCCTAGTTTTTTTTTTTTTTTTTTGCCTACTATGGTTTAACCATTCTATCTGGGCTGTCTTATGAAGTTCTTTTACTTCAATCATGCCTTGGACTTGTAATATATAGATTTTTCGATGTTACTATTTCCTTTCAAAGGAATTAAATGTATACCATGGAGGTATTTATGAAAAAGTTCGGTTAAGAGTTTTCCTTACGTTTCGTGAGTTCTTATGGTTTAATAAGACTTAAAATTGATTGCTTAGATGAGCAACGGACCTTTTGAGCCAAAAGGGATGAAAAAGTACATGATTTTATGTTGGTCAAAGTTTGACCGAAAAAGTCAACTTTGACCGAGAAAGTCAAAATTTGACTAAAATGGTCAAAGTGATGACCGTACAGTTACATGACAGAGCAGTATGAAAAGTATACTGCGAAAACCGTCTTTACAGTTGAAATAACATGAATAGGCTTTAAAACCACCTTAGAAAATCAAGCACACTAAGTAGGAATTAAGGGCAAAAAGGCTCGGAAAAATAAGAAAAATTTTATACTGTCTATTTTTACACAGATAAATTTTGGACTACAATACAGTATAAAAATACTGTGAATTAGTGAACACAGTATTGAAAATATCTACGTAGCTCAAAAATGGACTGCTTATTGAAGAAAAGAGCCAAACAAGGTTTAAGGTGGATGACATCACCTTATCTTAGAATTATGACATCATAAATAATTAATTAGAGATGGAAAGAAATCTTACCTTGTTCTCCAAGCTCATGGCCGGCCACCTCACCCCCTTTTTATGTGATTTTTGATTCTTCATGGGTTTTTTTAGAATTTTGGAAAGTTTTCCCACCTCTATAAATAGGTGAGAGGTGGTGTTCATTTTATTAGAAAATATAGCCAAACTCTTGCCATTTTTGTTCTCAAAAATCCGGAAATTGGAAGGGAAGAGAGAAGAGAGAAAAGCAAAAATTCAAAGGGGGAAAAGCTTAGGGAGAGTTCGGATTCCATCTAGGAAGCCAAGGGAAAAAGTTTGAAAAAAATGTGAAACCCATTTTGGCCTAAGTGGCCGGTTGTAGGAGAAGAAGAAAAGGAAGAGAAAAACTGAAAAATTTAGGGGGAAGTCTTGGTGGAGTGGCCGAACCTTGTGGTGAACCAACCAAGAGACCAAAGAAAATTTTTGGTGCCCCTAGCTTGGGTGGAGGCTGGTTGTAGGAACTAAGGAGGAAGGAAAAAGTTTTATGCCCAAAACCTAACCCAACCTTTGTCTTGAACCAATGTATTTTTCTTTAGCCCTAACCTTTTCAATTAAACTTTCAATTTGAAATTTATTTGTATTTCAAGTTGAAAAGTGTAAGAGCAAAAGCTCAAAGTTCATTTCAATTGCTTAGTTTAGGTTGGTTGGTGTGATGCTTGATTTAGGTTGTAGGTTGGTTTACTTTGCTTTACATGCATGGTTTTATGCTTTAGATGCTTGAATTTAGGGTTTATAAGTTTCATACTTGAATGTAGTTATATGTCCCCAAATATGTGAATGATGTGTAGGAACATGTTAGGTTGATGGAATGGTTTGATTGGTTGAAAATAGAAACCATGCAAACCCTAAGGGTGTATGCTTGATAATGGTTTGCATGGGTGCAAATGGGCTGTATGAATGAGAAAGTGGAATGTTAGAAAACGTTGCATGTTTGCTGTTTAGGCTCCCGCGTATTCGGTTGAGTTAGATTTCGCGTAATAGGATGTAAAATGAAATTGATAATGGAAACTGCCAATTTGGATTCAAACTGCCCAGTTTCCTGGTAAGTGGAATTTGAGGCCTTTAGAGGCCGAATTGGGAAAAACGTAAAACATAAAAGTTGTAGAGAATGGTTTTTTCTAGGGTGCACTGTGGACGGATTACCAAAATAAGGCTCCAAAGGTCTCCTTTTTCACAAAAACCCGAGCTTGACCGTGCCCAAGATTTATGCACGGCTAGGTGAGTTCAAATGGCAATAAGAACGTGTTAAAGTTGGAACTAGGTTTTTCTCAAAACACAAAAGTTGTAGGATTTTTCGAAAGCTAAAACTTTCATGAGATGACTTTTCCAAATTCAATCTAGATTTTTAAATATAAACTGATTTCTAAAAACTGTGCAGAGAACATGAAATTCCTGCACAGGATTTTCTAAAACTAACACAGAAAAATAGTATTTCACTGTTTTTAACTATGAAAATTGTTCCAAGTGGCAGTTTTCAACAGTTTTCAGCTCTTAAGCATTTTATAAAACCTTACTCAAAGAATCAAGAATTTTTATGAGTAAATTGAAGGATTTTTGGACTTAAATTACCAAAGTTTCCAAAGACAAAGAAAATGGAATTTTCAAGCCAAAATCTAGGAAGCCAAACAATTACGGATGGTAACCGGAAATGATATCCTGAGTTACTGGGCTTAGCCCCAAAGCCCAAGGTTGACCCATAGAGGGTTGACCATAGTTGACCAAAGTTGACTTGGGTTGACCAAGCTTAACCCTAAGTTCATCATTTTCAGGGTTACCTAATATAACCCTTATAGAATATCAAGAATTAGAAATGGGCTAAGATTTAGGGTTATTGGTAATAACCCAATGGTTTATGGACCAAGTATAAATAAGACTTAAGCCCAAGGACAATAGGTAACCTAGTAAGACATCTTGTTTCTAGGGGGACATATAACTAAAGTTAAGTATGGATATTGGTTAGGGTACTAACATCTTTAGATCAGGAATTCTTATCCTATGTCCATAGAATAACAGGAGATAGCCTGTTGTCATGCCCGAGTTTGGAAGCAGCATTCTATAGGACATAAGCAAGATGAGGTAAGTACAACTCCGCCTACAGCATAGGCTTTATTATGGTATTTTCCGAAGTATGTTAGATGTATGCTAGGAATGTATGCGATGTTGTATGAAACATTGTTGCTATGTTTGATGTATGCCATGTGGTATGTTGAGGTTGTTTGCTATATGCTATATGTTATATGTTTGTTATGCTGAATGCTATGTGAGATGTTATGTTGTATGTTAAGTTATGATATGCTTATGTTATGTAAAGATGCATGTTATGATAAGGATATGATGTGATTATGAATTAAGAATATATGACATCACGAAGCATGATCACTAATTCTTATAAGAATAATGAGTTCAAGAATAACATGATGAAAAGAAAAGAAAGAAGGCAAGCAAGTTGCCTGTGTCGTACTGACTCGCGTTAGGTTCGGATTGAACTATGGTTTGAGTTAGAAATGGACTGGCCGCCCCAACCACTCCATATTTGCGCGCCTGGTACGTACACTCAAGTAAGGGACCCATAAGTAAGATAAGCTATGAAAGTAAGTTAAGAATGAATAAGGAAAGCATAATACGAGCATAAACGGATCATGCATATATTATGCGATGCTATGTTAAGTGATGAAATGATATGTTATGTTATGATGATTGAAGTTATGATACGATGTGGTATACCATGATGAGTTAAGTTAGGATGTGTATGATAGGCTATGTTTGTTTATGTTGCGGTATAGGAAGTTGTATTTGCTGAGCGAAAGCTTACTATCTTACGTCTATGCTGTAGGTAAGCAACCTATCAGTAATTGTTGATACAAGATGGAGGAGCGTGGCGAGGCAAACTATGAAATGTTGGAAATTCAAGCCGCTATGCATTTCGTCTTCTTACGTATTTATTTTGTGTGTGAACATCCTTATTTAAGATACGTTTATACATTTACACGTTTATATGCCCGTATAAAAAAAAAAATTTCCGCTGTTTTTCGCTAATTAAGTAAGTATGATTCGTATAAGTACGATAAGTTAAGTAAGCATGTATGTATATGGTAACGGCCTGTGCTAGACGGGTTGTTACAGGACTCTTGCTAGGGCCTCGACTATTGTTCTAGGCTTTCGGCTGCAAATCTCGTCGAGGAAACTTGATCTGGGTAATAGGTCCCTTTTTAGTGTAAAGAGGGCTATGATGTCGTTGCAATTTGGTAAGAGTGCAAGGGCGATGCTAAATTGTCTAATGTAATCGTAGAGAGACTCCTCTGGTTGCTAAACGATGGTGTATAACTCTTCTGGTGTTCTTTCTAGTTTGACATTGACAGAGTAATTTCCTAAGAAAACTTTAGTTATCTCCTTGGAAGACCTGATTGTTCTCGGTGGTAGTTGACAAAACCATTTAAGTGCAGGACCTTTGAGACTTTGAGCAAAGTAATTTGCACATGATGGCATCTCGTGTGTTGGACGGAAGGATGGTCCTGATCATGACCTGTCGGTATTGGCATATGTTTTCATACGGGTCGACTGTACCGTCATATTTCATGAAGGTTGGTGTATGGAATTTGGTTGGAAGTGGTGTGTCAACCATAGCTTGAGTGAATGGGGTATGTTCAACTTCGTCAAGCAAGTCTTCATAGGTTGTAGGATGATCGATTGTTTGTAGAAGACACCTTTCCATGGTTTTGATGCTACTATTGATTGTGTCTATGATGACCTGTTGCCAATTGAATGCTTCTGGAAACAGAGTACAAATTGGTGGCTGCGGTAACCCTGTAAAGAATGGGACTGTGGATGCCTAAAGTGGAATTGACCAGCATGTTAGTGGGCAAAGTGGGACTTATAGTAGTGACGGTAGGGGGATATGTAGTGTGAGTTGTAGAAGCATGAGGAGTTGACATTGAGTATAGCAATGGCATCAGATGGAGTGGGCTGTATGGTGTGTTCATGTTAGCCAACACGGTTGTTGGAGCTGGGGTCTTGGGTATTGCGGCGAGTTTCTTTAATAAATGTTCATTCTCTACATGTATTTGGGCTAACAACCTCTAGTTGTCTTTCTGTCACTTCCTCATTCATTCGAGCGCTTAGTCGCGAGCCTGATCAAAGGTTTGATTCCTTGGCTGATCTCAAGTCTAGCCATCGAACTGATTTTGGTTATTTGATATTTCGTGAGTTTGATCACGTGGTCTCGAGTCGGATTGCGATATTGACTACTGGTCTGTCCGTCAGTCTATTGGGATGTCTCCATCTCTTGATTAATGTCTTCAGTTGTTTCTTCGGTCATGGCACCAATTGCAAGAATATCTATATTTTCAACCATAGGCTCCATGGTGGGCACCAAATTGTAGAGGGTAAAATCTACAGTTGAATTTGTTTCAAAGGCCAATGACTGAGTGGACTACTCGCGAGATGTTGTTGAATTAAGCATGTGTAATAGTAAAATAAATAGAGCGGAGACACAATATTTTTGAAGAGGTTCACCCATAATCTCGTGGGCTACGTCCCTTGTAGGTGCTTTGAGAGCATTCACTATGTATGTAGAAAAATACAAGAGAGCTCGTGCAAGATGAGAATGGAAGAGATAAGAAGTGAGGGAAATCGGATACAAGAAAATAAGGGAAAAGGCTGGAATTGGGGAATTCTAGTAGTGTGAAGGCAGCGTGAGGCGGTGGTAGGATTCTGATAGCGATTTTTGGTTAATCTTGGATGATTCTTAATCTCTCGACATGAAGCTTTCTATCTTGGTTGATATGGTGCCTAGGGTCCGGTCTAAATAATCGATAATGGGATGCCTTGAACATGTGGGGAAAGCCTCTATTTATAGGCCTTGATGATGGAATCTAATCACAAGTCAAATTCAAGTTTGAATTTGAATTTGAATAATATTATGATCATCCAATAATTTTTGTGACTAGATATTGTGCTTTAAATCAATATATTTGAATTATAAAGTCAAATTCAAATATATTTAGGGTTGGAAAGATTATCTAAATCCCAAATCTAATAAATAGATAATTATGATAATTATCTGGAAGATTCTCTATTATTCTTGGATTAAGACTCGTCATGACTGGTTGAGGAGTCGTCTAGGAGAGCTATCTGATAACTACTTCATGATTCGTATGTGACTCGTCAGGGAGTCGTGTAATGACTCGTTCTAGACTTTGGGGCTAGATTATACCCCATTTTGTGTTCTCCAATGATGTGTATTGAGATGTGTATGGTGAGAAATGATGTACGAAATCTGACTTCAATAATACATTTCCTTTTTTCAAATGGAAAATAACTAGACAAAGTGAGAGATTCTAAAGATTGATTAGCAAAGTAAGAAAGATTATAAATGTGTAAGTAAGAATAATTCAAGAGATATACCAATGGATTTAGGGATGATAATGGGATGTGGTTTGGAGTGGGGAGGTCTTCTCGTCAATCTACCCTACAAATAAAGACACTCTCCATACCCGTTCCGTAATCTATTTAAATTAATCACAATTCGGCAAGTTTTCTCCGTCTCAGGTTGGTATTACCCCGTTTACTAGATTAGTTATATTCATCCAATAGAAATTAAAAAGTAAAGCATATATGTATGTGTGTGTGTGTAAGATTTTGAGTTAAAATAAATAAAACCATAGTTTTCAACTTTTCATTTATCGAAAATGTTTAAATTTTAACACTTAAAATTATGTATTGAGTAGCGTTAAAAATATCAACTCTAATCCCAACCTTTTGAGTCGCAATTCATGTGTTATATTTTCATTGATAAATATAATTAATTTATATCATAATACTTTAAGCACTTACCAATAAAACGAAAGACAACTTACATATTACATATGTTGGTATTTAAAAGTTAAAATTGGAGTTAGTATTCTTAGTATTTTTTATTTTTTAATATAAAAATAATATAATCAAATGGGATAGATAAATAGGTTATGGGGTCGATCCCTAAACCCATCCCCACCTAAAAAAATTTAATGTATTTATAATTCAAATCCGTTTAGATCGGGTTTTTCTTGCTCTCTTTGAGACAGGTAACTCATGGGGTTGAAGGGAATATTGTCAATCTAAGGGGGAGGATGGTAAACATTCCAACTCAAACTCATTTTAAACTTTTTTTTTTTTTTGTCTTTTTCCCAAAAATTTTTTTGTTTTTTCTGAAAATTCAAAAAAATTTACTATTACAACTAAAATATTTCAACTCAAATTAACATGCCAAACACCCCCTAAGTAAAAATAAAAGTAAAACAAAAAACAAAAGAAATCATAACGACGCCGTTGGGTTCTAAAATCCCAAACCCCCAAAATTAGGATATATCTCGCTCTGCGTGTCAGAGGAGGAGAGAGAAGTAAGATCGGTTCCATGGCTGCCTCGGTCCATTTCCATCTGAAATGGTATCCATGGTCGTCTCTCCCTCACACTCTCAACCTCTCTTTTCCGAAACCCCAACTTTCCTTTACCTCCATTACTAATCTTAATCTCTTTTCTTCTTCTTCTTCTTCTTCTTCTTCTCCAACCCATAAAAGCCTTTCAATCCAATCCTCCACTTCACCACCGCCACCAGCAGAAACACCTCCTTCTCCTTCTTCTCCTTCTGTCCTCCCTCCCGACTTCACCTCGACTGAGCTCCTCGACGCCCTCCGCCGCCAAAACGACGAGTCGTCCGCCCTCCGCCTCTTCGAATGGGCGTCTCGCCAGCCCAACTTCTCCCCCTCTCCCGCCCTCTACCACGAGCTCCTCCGCAAGCTCGCCTTGTCGGCTCCTTCGACTCCATGACCTCCCTTCTCAACGACCTCAAGAACAACCACCACCACCACCCCAACAGCTCCTCCCACCTCGGCCCAGGTACTTTCCTCATCTTCGTCGAGGCCTACGCTAATTTCGACTTGTACGATGATATTCTGGGTCTTGTTGATCTCATGGACTCCCAATTCGGTGTCAAACCCGATACCCATTTCTACAATTTCATGTTGAATGTGCTTGTTGAGGGGAATAAGCTTAAATTGGTTGAGGAAGCTCATTCCGACATGGTCAGGAGACAGGTTGAGCCTGATGTTTCCACTTTTAATGTCTTGATTAAGGCTCTCTGTCGGGCCCACCAGATTAGGCCTGCCCTTTTGATGATGGAGGAGATGATGCCCAGATACGGCATTCCCCCCGATGAGAAGACTTTCACCACTATTATGCAAGGCTACATTGAGGATGGTGACATTAATGGTGCCTTGCGAGTCAAGGAACAAATGGTTGAATACGGAGGTTGTTCTTGTACTGATGTCACTGTCAATGTTCTTGTTAACGGGTTTTGCAAAGTCGGTAAAGTCGAGGAAGCCCTCGGGTTTATCCATGAGATGGTGGAGAGTGAAGGGTTTGTTCCTGATAGGTTTACTTTCAATACTTTGGTGAGTGGGTTGTGCAGGGTTGGCCATGTTAAGCATGCTTTGGAGATGATGGATGTGATGCTTCAGGAGGGATTCGACCCCGATATCTACACCTACAACACATTGATTTCGGGGTTGTGTAAGTTGGGTGAAGTTGATGAGGCCGTGGAGATTCTCAACCAGATGGTGTTGAGGGATTGTTCCCCGAATACCGTCACGTATAACACCATCATTAGCACATTGTGTAAGGAGAACCGGGTGAAAGAGGCAACTGAGCTCGCCCATGTTCTGACGAGCAAGGGGATTATGCCTGATGCTTGCACTTTCAATTCTCTTATTCAAGCTCTCTGTTTGTCAAGCAATCATAAAGTCGCAATGGAGGTCTTTGAGGAGATGAAGAACAAAGGGTGCCAACCGGATGAATTCACTTACAATATGTTGATCGATAGCAATTGTTCTAAAGGGAGGATTATGGAAGCTTTGAGCCTGCTGAAAGAAATGGAATCGAGCGGTTGTGCGCGAAATGTGATCATATACAATACTTTGATTGACGGGTTGTGCAAGAATAGGAGGATTGAGGAAGCGGAGGAGATTTTTGATCAGATGGAACTCCAGGGAATTTCGAGAAATTCTGTGACCTACAACATCCTCATCGATGGTCTATGCCAAAGCAGGAGGGTGGAGGAAGCCTCTCAGCTCATGGACCAGATGATAATGGAAGGGTTGCAGCCCGATAAATTCACTTACAATTCGCTACTCACATATTTTTGCAGGGAAGGAGATATCAAGAAGGCGGCGGATATTGTTCAAACCATGACCTCAAATGGGTGTGAACCGGATATCGTTACGTATGGAACACTTATTGGGGGCTTGTGTAAGGCTGGTAGAGTTGAGGTTGCAAGTAGGCTTCTCAGAACTATTCAGATGAAAGGGATGGTCTTGACTCCACAGGCTTATAACCCCATAATACAAGCGCTGTTCAGGCGGAAGAGAACAAAAGAGGCCATGAGGCTTTTTAGAGAAATGATGGAGAAAGGTGATCCTCCGGATGCTATATCATATAAGATTGTGTTTCGCGGGCTTTGTAATGGCGGGGGGCCGATTGGAGAGGCTGTTGATTTCGTGGTTGAGATGACAGTGAAAGGATATGTACCGGAATTCTCGTCATTTGCGATGCTTGCTGAAGGGCTTTGTGCTTTGGCCATGGAGGACACCCTCGTTAAGCTTGTAGATTTGATGATGGAGAAAGCAAAGTTATCGGACAGCGAAGTTTCCATGATAAGGGGTTTTCTCAAAATCCGCAAGTTCCATGATGCATTGGCCAATCTCGGTGGTATCTTGGATAGCCGAAAGCCTAGGAAATCATCATACCGTTACAGATTAAACTAAAAAATGCTTCTCTGAATCCGATTCGGAGAGAAAACGCAACGAGGCAAGGCGTTTACTGGATGAAATTCTCTTGCGCAGGAGGTCGGGTCCTCTTCTAGTTTTAGTGTCCCAACATTTGTTCAAAGAAAAATGCAGTTAATGCTGAAGAGAGAGGCCAATTTTAAGATGAATGTTACATTTCATTCTCCAATTTAGGATGTTGTATGTGCAATGATATAAATATCTTTACCTATCCAAGTTCCATTATAGTGTCTTTAAAGACGGTAATATAAGATTTATTATTAATTATTATTTTTAATTTTGTTGTTTGCTGCTGCCGATGAAAGCAGTCAATGTAAGATTTAGCTAAAATACCTAATTGCCTTGTATTTCTCAATATTAGGCTACAAGTAATTCTAGACTATAATGAACAAGAGGAGTGTACTGCTTTAGGCTAAAAAGGGCAACTACAACTGCGAAAACACTGTTATTATTATTATTATTATTATTTTTTGGTGCATGCGAAAATACTATTATGCAGCATGGAAAATCAGTGTTAATATCTATTAACTTTTTTTCCACAGAAATTATGTATTGAATTTTTCACAAAGGAATAGGAAAAAGATTTAAAAAAAAAAAAAAAAAAAAAAGAGGCAAGGGACAAGTTTTTAATTTGGATGAACGGACAAGTAATTGTTTTTGAGCACTGAAGGAGCATTATTTCATTCTGTTTCTGTCTCCTCCTGTCTGTGTATTTGTTAACTTGCTCTTTTTTTTTTTTTTTTTTCATATATATATACACACACTAATCAAAATCATGTGCAAAGAAGCGGATATATATATTAAAATTATTGAATATTTAATTTGTAAACATAAATATGAAAATTTCAATAATATAAAATTTTTGGACACATGGATGTTAGGCTATCAAAAAAAAAAAAAAAAACATAGTAAATGCATTGTTTAAAAATATATTTTTTTAGGGAAAAATTTCATTGTGAAATTAATTCTATCGCAAAAAATATTAAAAAGTTGAAGGAAAAATAAAATCAAAAGAATAGAAGAAAGTAACAAATCAAGAAAAAGTTAAAAAAAAAAAAAACACCATCACAAAAAGATAAAATAAATTAACTAAATTTCTAAAAAGTGTTTTTGCGCACTTCACTCTTTTAATAGAGTTATAGATATAATTTAGCTTGCGATTGGTTATTAGGTTAAAGTATGAAATATTTGAGTTGAAGTTATTTGACTTTTCAAAAACTAATTAAAATACTTGTTGACTTTTTAGAAAAAAGAAAAAAATGAGTTGAAATATTTTGGTTTGAAATGATTTACCAAACCAGGCTTATTGTTATGGGTTATGACACTTACTTGTTACAGAGGAAAGAAAATACTCAGTAGTACAAAAAGACGATACCATGACGGTTAAAAACCGTCATGGAATCCACAGTCACAGAATCTATTTAAATTCTACGACGTTTTTTTTAACCGTCATGGTAATAGACGAAACCGGTGCTAAATATATGGTAGAGAGGGAGTTTCTACAACAAGTTTTCATTTGAAAACTGTTATGGAATATTAACTTAACATAACAATGGTTTTCCACGATGGTTTTTACTGAAAACCGTTGTGTTATGTGAATTTACCACGACCATTTTCCATATATTTTTTTTTAAATTCTTCGTGATTTCCCATAGGTGGAAAATCCCATGTGTTATCTACTACATATCCTAGATTGAAATAAGAAATCAATAATTAATTTTATGTCACAATATACAACAATTGTTACTAAAACATACACTATATTACAAAATTTATAAATAGTCTCCAAACTATATTAAATAACTATATTAGATGAACCATATTACAAAATTAACCCATTCTTATTTTACTAAACTTACTCAACATTGGTATAAAAATCCTTAGTTTGAAGTAAAGATAATCCATCAAGAGTTAAGGTTATTTCCCACATAAAGGCCAAAAAAAAAAAAAAAAAAAAACTTATTTCAACATGACCTTCTTGTAGAGGACATCGAGGAGTATCGATCAATGTTTTATAGTTGCGTCGCTTTCTTACTCTTTTTCCCACTAAAATCTTCCAATTATTAGGTACCCTAACAATTTAACAAAGTTCAAAACAATTAAAACAATAATAATATAATGTCAAATCACAATTTGAAACATAAAAATATACTTACAACTTAATTAGGTCTTGAAAATCATCACCTAGTTTGTTTCCAAGAGGATTAAAATACATGACTAAGTCATCCCACGGATCAATAATTGCCAAGATCTAATGTTTCACACTGTTATATGGAATGAGAAACAACTTTTCTTTTGGTGTGTTAGTTAAGAGCCTTAAAAGATTATTGGCTCTCTCTCTACAGTAGACTTCTGGATCTTCTTTTTGTTTAACTGGTGAGATAAGAATTGGAGAAATAAACTTAAACCATTGATCAATGCCTTATTTGGCACAACATTCCACTAAATAGCTACAAAATAATTAATCAAACTTGTTATGAAAAACAACATAAGATTAATAAGGAAAAATAAGTATTGTTTAAGGAAATATCTATTACCTGATGTATAACCATTATACTATTTGCACTCATTTCTTGAAATGTAATGAAATGGTAGACATCTTCAAACCCAAGATAGATAGGCAAGTCATTGTCACTGATGGCAGGTTGTGTTGGGCACTCTATTTGCAAGCCACCATAAATGGAACATTGTGTAAAACAAGCCAACGGTCTCAAGTCGAAAGAAATTTCACTAAGTCAAATGAAGGTAGTTGTTGTTCCACATTTTGTTGTTATACCTCCGGTTGTGAATGTAGTTTTTCCCTGCTCTCTTTTTGATGCATTTGTTTCCCTCAACTAATTGGTTAGGAACATGACTAGGACCTTGATTTGCCTGGCTTAGACTCGTGTCAATGATGATTAATCTTTTTGGCAAGCAATACCGATAGCTTCTTCCACAATTGTTGCCTCATTTGTCAGAATAGATAGGAGTGCATGTTCTAGTTTTGGGACTATAATTGTCACTCGCACCTTCTCATCAACTAAGGGAATCCCATAGACTGTTTTGGTTGGAACACACTCCATATGTAATGATCCGTGTCTCTTTTTGGTATGATGTTGTCCACTTTGTACTATGTGCTCTCGCAGTTTTGTTCTTAAGCTCACCCTAAAAGGTCTTATATCATTACGCAGTGGTCTTTTTATTTATGAACCATTACATATATCTATCCCCAAACGATGTGGGACTGCACAGCTTACCCTTTCTCTTTACAGGGACTGATGACTGTCACAATCACCCCTCATTTTGGGGCCCAATGTCCTCGTTGGCGACATTTCTGGTTGTATATGCTCTGATATCATTTGTAATGACCTATGCTTCCCTTTGATACGATGTTGTCCATTTTGGACCTCGTGCTCTCACGGTTTTGCTCTTGAACGCACCTTAAAATGCCTCATGTCATTAGGAGGTTGTCTCTTTACTTATGAACTATCACATATATCCATCTCTAAACAATGTGGGATTGCACAGCTTCTCTTTCTCCTTATAAGGACTGCGCCCAAGAGCAAAATCGTGAGGGTATAAGGCAAAGGCATGGGTCATTACACCATGTACGCCCTACCAATTGCAACAAGCACATCTCCACCATTAATTGAATAATCAAGAAAGAGTTGCATTCCTGACTTGCATTCGGTGTGGCTTGCTAATTCGAAATCTGTAAGTTCTTTTTCATTAAAGGTTCAACTAGCCTTGAAGCTGTTGTGTTAATCAACAATTGGTGTAGTATTCTCCTTATCCATAGTCTCTCGGTCAATACCATGCTTTGCACAAATTTCCCGTACTGTTTTTTCCAATGCAACAAGCTAACGTTTCACTACCGATACTTTAATATTATCTTTTGAACTTGGCATGGTATTGAAGTATTGAGACTGCCTGACGAACTTAGGCTGACCACAGGTAAGTCCCAAATGTTCGTCGTTGCCTAATGACTTAGTCGATATGTCATTAGTCCTAACAGATTCGAAATTGCCTTACGTCTGTTGTAAACTATAATCCCCTTGTAAGAATTAGAAAACATGTCATGGACTCATAAATAAGGATGTATAAATAAGACTAATTAGCAAATAACAAAATTTTGTAGTTACTATCATATCACTAACAATTTTAAATGATGGATTCTTGTACTCTCCACTAGGTTTGATATGTATGTTCAGCCATAAATTATGTCTTGCTTGCCACTCTCCCATCTCCCCAAAATGTAGTTTATTAATTACCGTCAGTAAACATAAAGGCTAGTAAAAAAAAAAAAATAATTGATTTATATACTGTGAAAAAACCAAATCAAGTTATTCACATACGTGTGTTTTAATCAAGTTTCCTATATCCGTCTTGGCCTCCCGTTGATCCATATTTGCTTCTCTTTCTTAACTCACATCCTTGTTGTGATAGTTTTTTGAATTCTGATGAACGTTGATATGTAATGAATATCTCCCAACCAGTCTGACTCATAGAGGGGTAATTTTTCACCATTTTGGGATGTTGAGTCCACACACTATCTTCGTTAATATAATCCTTGAAAAAGGTATGGCAAAGATCAATGTCTAAAATTTTTGGTTGAGTCTGCGCATGATTTCAAAGTTGGTTTTTTAAACGAATGTTCTATAATAAAAGAAGTTATGACTTTTGTCCATACTCTTTCTTTCCTTGGGGCTACATCAGCACTTCTAAAGTCAGCTATCCATATGAGAATGTGCTCTTGAGCAAGCACCCAATCTAACTCTGTAGTTCATTCCCCTTCTTCCTTATCGATTGCCCTTTAGGGTCCAATGAAACTTGAATTCTTTCTCCTCCTCTCCTAACAATATGGAATCATCTCATAAGAATCGTTCTTCATTTACCATCTTTGTCATGATTGAATTTGGGTGTAATTATTCATCGTGGTTTTCCAACTTGGGAAGTCGTTAACACATCCTCTTCATCTTGTGATATTTTAGATTAATCTAAACCAAATTCTTATCCAAATACGTACAAAATACAAAGTCATACAATAAGTCAACTCATACTCAAACTTCAATGTACACAATTCAAGATTCAAACTTATTTCACACGATCACAAGACACACTTTTTTTTTTTTTTTAAATATTCTCACATTTGAGCATTTTGTCGAATAAATAATATGCAAAACCAAAAATACACATATTATACTCCAAAAAAAAAAAAAATATCAAATACAACTCTCAACCTTCTCTATCCATAATTAAAGTTTCAAACTTATTTCATGTTGTCACAATACGCACTTTTTCCTTAAAAAAAAAAAGTCATAATAGCTAAAGAAATTGTACCTAAAACAATTCTTATGGCACATTCGTAATCACCAACTAACAAAGCAACAATTTTTTATGGAAAATAATCACCCAAAATCACTTTCACAATTAGCAATTGAAATATGTAAAACCAATTTTAAATGATCAACCAAATCAAATACCATAATACGTGCGCAAAATATAGCAATAGAGAGAGAGACATATGCCAATTCTAGAAAATGGGTTCGCGTGGCGCGGTTGCGGGGTAGGCGGTGGAGGATGGATTTTGAGGTAAAGATTAGAGGCGAGAGAGAGAGAGAGAGGTGCGAGAGACAGATGAAGGGAGGATTTGCGGTGGAGATTGAAGGCAAGAAAGAGAGCGAAAGGCATGGGAGAGAATGGAGGGAGGAGTCATAGCGGAGAAAGAAGTGGCTGGCAGAGGAGATGGGTTTTGAGGGAGAGATTGGAGGCGAGAGAGAAAGAGGCGCAAGAGAGAATGGGTTTCGGGAGGGAATTAGGATTTTTTTTTTTTTTTTAAATTTAACCTCTAAAACCAAAACTTCAGCAAAGAAAAAAAATTAAAAAAACAATCCACAACCGTTTTTTTAAAACACGGTCATGGAAAGTCCAACATTATACGACGGTTTTTAAAATAGTCATTTAATGTTGGAAATCACAACCATTTTCCGAAAAACAAAAACGGTTATGGTATGTTTCAAAAAAAAAAAAAAGAAAATTTAATATACTTTCTCATGGGTGGGCTATGCCATGTGTTATGTATACAACAGCCCATTATTAATTCATTTTCTTATTATCATTTAATAAATGTCCATAAGTAACATAATGTGCATAATTAATAACTAATCAAGTATATAAATTATATGCAAAGTCAAAAACAAAAAAAACTACCAAGTTTTTTTTTTCCTATGGTTTCTTAACACATGTTCACTTGACATTTAAACGAAGCAAGTGTAAAACATCATCATCAAAATCAGCAATCTTTTCCACCGGTGGCAATCCTTACGTGAAAGATGGAATGTCGGTGCAATTTTAAACATCTTCTTGACCATCATGGATTATTATTGGCTTCATCGGCATAATTAAGGATAATTCTAAATTATCAGGATCCGTTGTATAAAATACTTGAACCACGTGCAACGCCATAATTAAATGATCATTTTAGTATTTAGATCGCCTAAAGTCCACCACTGTTATGCCGTCATTATTAATCTTAATATAATTATCGTCGGTTCACTTGCACTTTAAGAGTGCTATTTGCAAGATGGCAATAATCGAGTTCCCAAATATCTTCAATGAAACTAAATAGTTCATAGAACAATACACCGGATTCTTGTCTTTTGCGGAGGAAATATGCATAGACTTATGCACGAAGGGTCACATCATGGTTTTGGACGGGATACTTTTCATCTCTTTCACGAGTGTAGAAAGGAGTCGTCATTGACAAAGTACGATGTATGTCTTGTAACTATCGATGACGGTCCTCTTGCTAGCTTCATTGAGTCTTGTGAAATGTCATCCTTCATATACACATGTCTTCTTTATCCGCTCCCAAAATGTCCGGTTGTGCTCAACTTGCAACCACTTTTCACTTCTTCATTTTCTTGAATTCACATATCTTAATTCCTTTATATGTACCTCAATGAAAGGTTCCACTTCTTTAGCATTGTGCAAAATATAAAGACAAGCTTCCTCCCATCATCCATTCATCTTGATTTATTGGTGAAGGAACATCGATGGATAGTTCTTTTCGACGTAAAGTGAATTGTCTTTGGCAACGCGTTGGATAAATACTTGAAGCAAAATTCAACTGATTCCTCCGCTATGTAGTTTTCCACTATACATCCTTTTGGCCTACTTCGGTTCTTCACATAATCCTTCAAAACCTTCATATACCTAAATATACCGGTCCACATAGCATAACTTCCTCAAACTAAGTGCACCTGTTAGATGGATCATTATATCAAAAAAAGATGGTGGGAAATACTTCTCAAAGCATGCACAATGACATCACCAATTCCGATTATAGCAAATCTATCATAAGTGAATCGATTACTTTATATCATATTGAATTGAAAAATGAGCATAACTTGGTAATTTTAAATCTTGCATTTTTCATTAAAACTCCCGGCAATGCAAGAAGGTAATAATTGTTACATCAAGATATGATCCAAGGTCCATCGACTACTGGATCCTTCCGTTTTCACTTTCCCAAAACAACTTTCACATCTTTAACCTATACCAAATACATCTTCGCCTATCAAAATCCGAGGAGGGATTCTTTTTTCGGTATAACAATTAAAGCCTTCTTTTGTTTGCGGTATCAATAATATTTTGGCAAGAATCTTTTGTGGCCAAGGTAAACGGTTTTTTTTATCGTTTTTCAACTAGATAGAAGATGTTTCTCTCATATAAATGGGATCACCTATAGAACTCTTCATTGCATAATCGAATAGGTTGCCAAATGTGGAGAAAGTCATTAATTGACCAAATCAACATTGCACGAAAGTTTGAATGTCTTTTGACAGTAAGAATCTCTAACTTCTAACCCTATTTTGCCATAAGCTTTTTAGATCATCGATTAATGGTGCTAAGTACATGTCAATGTCATTCCTTGGTTGTTGAGGACCTTAGATCAATAAAGTCCGCATTAAGAACTTCTACTTCATGCATAATTCTGAAGGGAGATCATAAAGGTCACAAGTATGACTAGTCAAGTACTATGTTTACTACTCATATTACTATGAAGGTTCATTCCGTCCGCCAACAAATCGAGACATAAATTCCTTGGTTTTACACTAAAATCTAGATGATTGTTATCAAAATTCTTCCATTGTGGTGTGTCGGCTAGGATGCCTAAGCTTGCCATCATCAACATGTTTATCATGGTGCCAAGTCAAATTCTTAGCAGGCTCGTGGCATTACGGAGTAAATGACGTAAACATGAAATCGGTGGAATGTACCATAACACCATCACCAGCACTCATTTGCTACCGTTTGATGGCTTATTGTCCTTTTACCTTCTTGACTTTTTTCTAATCAGGCATTCATCTAAATCTTCATACTCTTTCTAGTAAAAGACTGTAATCATTTGGACAAGCATGTATTTTTCATATTCCATTCCTAAAGTGCTGGAACATCTTCTTCGCTTCGTACATACTAGGCGGCACTTTGTTATCATCCGATAAAACATCTTTTAGAAATTCTAAAAGAGTCGTGAAACTAGAATTCGTCCACAACCTCCTAATGCTTTCATGTTCTATAATTTAACCAATGTCCCTAACTTTATGTATTTTGTACATACAAGGGCATCTCGGCATCATTAATCATTGTTTCAAATAACTCTGGACGGCACACAAAGTGTTCTTCCAAATCATTTATCATATTAAACATGTTATCACCAACGTCTTCCTCAACAATAAGCTCTTTTCCTTTACTCATCGATGTATGTTTAATATTGAAAAAATCTTCACTATGTAAATACCATATTTGGTAAGAACAAATAATCCCGTATGATTGTAAATGCCCTCTAACATCATCAATGAAATAAGATCTATGACTTCCACAAATTTCACAAGGACACGGAATCTTATCATCTTATATGTGAGCTTTGATAAATGACAAAAATTCTTTAACATCATCTTCATATGTTTTAGACAATCTATCAAACCGCATTCCATTCTCTATCCATGATTTGTCACTCCTAAATCCAAATATCAAAGTTTTAGAAGTCAAAGTGAATATCAAAATGCATATTAAAATTATCACTCATTGCACAATTAACTCAAAGATCCCAAAATTAAAACTAAAATATACAAAACCTATAATCGTAAAGTCTAAATACAGGGAAAAAAAAGTTAGTGATCACTTAATTTAACACCAATTGCACAATTAACTCAAAGATCCCAAAACTAAACTAAAATATTAGTGATCACTTACAAGAGAGAAAGATGGATGGTAGATCATGGTAGCGATGTCCAACTGTGGTGGAGTGATTGTTTTTGAAGCGCTTTGAATTAATTCTTGGTTATTACAACTGCAGTGTTGATATGGAAAAATAGGGGTAGGATTTAGTCTCAAGGGTATTTCTCGTGCAAAGATTCCACGATGGTTTTTAATAAACGGTTCGTGGAATCTGACCCTTCCATGACGATTTCCACTGACGTTTCCACGACCATTTGTCGAAATCGTCGTGGAAGCTTTCGGCTTCCACAACCTGTTTTTAAAAAACGGTCGTATAAGCTCCGTAGTTGAATTCACATTTTGTAGTAGTGACTTTACTTAAAGTACGGGATCTCCTACTTAAATCCCTATCCACTCAAATGTTGCGCTAATTTTATGTCCCAAAGGGAGCGTATAATTAATGCTTGCTTTAATTAAGATCATATTTGGTTTAATGATGAGTAAAGGTTATTCCCGTAGAGAATTGGATCTGATTATTATGTTTCCGACTTTAAATACAAAAATTGTAAATAATTAAGAATCTAAACACACTAATTGACAGTAATTAAAAAGGGGGAGTTTTGAATGATTGAACTGATAAATAAAATAAGAGAACTTTAAATGATGCTCACTCACAAATAGAATAAAGATGAAAACAATGATAGAAAGACTAGTCAAGGAATCATTATAGAAAGACTAGTCAAGGAATCATTCTCTATAACTAGACAATGACTATTGTAATTAATAACGCTCTTATCTCTAATTTTCTATTGAAATTACCAATTGTAGATAACAATAGGTTCTGCCAACCTAATCTTTTCTTAGTTTGTCATTAAATAAAATAAGTTCTTTCATTTAATTTCTATCTATTGAATAACATAATTAAAACAAGCTCTCTAGATTTAATTCAATAGTAGTATTAAGATAAAAAAAGATAGGTTGATCTAGTAAACAAATACACAAATTCGATTCATTCATCTTAGATGATGTTCTATATCGCAATGAAACAAAAGCCTTTCGCAGTTATTGACACAATTTACTATTAATGATTAGAAAATCAAGCACTTATCAAGACTCCTAATCTAGTAATGGATAATTATCAAGTCTTATTTAGTTGGCCACTGCAAATAAAACGAGATGAAAGTCATAGACAATAACATCAGAACAACATAAACAATTACAATTAAAAAAATGGGAAATAATTTCTAAATTATTCAATTAGGAATCATGTCTAGGGCTTTAAATTAACCTTTAACTAAAAAGAAAGCTAAACAAACATAATTGTAAAATCAAACAAAAGAAAGCTAACAACATGGAAAAGAAGAGAATAATAGAAGAAAGAACGGTTGTGGTCTTGAAATTTTCTACGCAGACAATCTTTTTGAGCCACCAACGAACTTTTCTCTTTTTCTTCTTCTTCTCCTCCTCCTAAACGGCTGCTAAAAGCATGATCCAAGACACCCAAATCAATCCTAAGAGGACCAATTTATAGGCTTCAAAAGCAGATTAAAAAGGGACAAGTTTGGATAGCATTTGAATTTCAAATTTGGAAATTTTTGTGTCGGAGCGCTGCAACCCTCATTTTCTAGCTCTGCGGCACTCCTTAGGTTGGTAGGGCTCTCCTTGAGCCGATGTTGTGACGCCCCTTGCTGGTGTTGCATCGCCCGGGCCTCGGCCGAATTGGCTGGGGTTGCAGTTGCAGTAGACGAGCGCTGTTGCGCCCAGCGGCCTGGCGGCTGTAGCACCCAGCCCTCGGCCCAAAGGGTTGTTGCGTGTATTAGGAGGTCGCTGTGGCGCCCAATGAATGGTGTTGCTGGGCCCACCCCTCGTGGTGCAACTCTTGGATGCTGAGGTGTCAATACTTGTCCAAATTTAAGCTTTTTAACTTCAAATCACTCCTTAGCCACCTAGACGCCCACAAAAAACAAAACACTAATTACTTAACAATCTCAAGAAACCAACCAAAAATAATAATAATAAATAAATAAATAAAAGAGAGTTGATAGAAAACAATGGAGAATTAAGCACTCATCAGCTAACCCCAACGGGCATTTGTTAACTTGCTTATTGAATTTTTTTTTTTTTTTCCCCCTAACTGTTGCAGTGTCTATGCTTTCACTTAGTACAAAAATATGAAAACACTTTTCAAGCTCAAAATCTAAGACGTAATTCCTACTCAAAAATCTTTCTGCTGAGCTAACCCTAGCGTCTATTTGTTAACTTGCTTGATTATTGGGTGAGATATCAACTTCTTGAACAACTCGTTTTAAATGTGCAATCTTCAATAATGTTCTGTTTACAAATTGCTTCTAAATATTGCCTGGTTATTAAATATTTGCAAAATAAAGTAATAAACGAAATTGAAATATCTCACATTCGGCTGTTAAATTAGTATTATGTGGGCGTGACTTGCGAGTGAATTGATGATGTATATTATATAGAATATTGCATTGAATAAATTATTGAATAACTTGTCAGTAACTGATGTTGACCAATCGCTAATTGAAAAATTGCAATTGCCTTCGATTCAAGTCTAGCTCTTGATATTCCCCCCCACGCCTTACATGTGTCAACAAGTCTAACTCTTTGATTATAACTTTTAAACACTCCCATATGATCAATCTCAGATTCGAATTTTAATACGTTAAAACATTTTTTTTTCCCCAAATCGTTTTTTGTTTATAATTAAAAAAAAAGGATTAATTGGTTGACAAACCCATCATATTAGAAACACGTGTGCTGATCTAATTTTAATTAAACAAAGGATCAGTCAACAATTTTTTTGGTAAACCATTTATAAAAATGATTAAAAAAAAATTAAACTAGTTAGCAAAGCTCTTAAAAGATTGGAAATTTAGAGAGAGAGATATTTCGATATTATGGTTTCTGGAAATTGGGACAACTCATCAACTAAACATTGCAAATGCGTAATCCTTTCATCATCTCCCTCCCATTTGACTTTGGAAATCTCTTTGCTTTTAGATTTTGTGCCAAATAATTAATTCCTTGGAAATGCTTGCTCCAACTTGTTAATTAGTTGCCAGTTGTACGAATGATCTTCATATGATATTTCTAATGTCATTAAGATTCAAAATACGCAATTAATTGTTGTAAGTGACAGATATAAAGTCAAATTTGTAGGATGATCAGAACAAATATTTTGAACGGATTTTCGTAGAATGATTAACAAACAAATATTCCGTAGTGAGATGTTTTCAACATTCAACAATTGGTATCAGAGCAAAAATAACACGCATCAAATTTAGGTCTGGAGGACCCCACATTTTGTGGCGCTTTGATTGTAACACCGATTAATATAAGCAATTAGACATTTTTTCCTACTGCCATGCAACAAATATGTATGGTGTGAAAATGTAATAAATGGTTCATTTTCATGTGACAATTTACATATGAAGCAAATATGAGATTAGATTTTCTAGCTCCTCATTTTCTTGGAAAGGATTATACTTGTGTAATGACGGAGCCAGCATTTATTAATATGAGGGTCAAAAATTTTTTTAATCAGGATTATTCTAACATATATATATATATATATATATGTCTCCATATATATGTAACAATTTTTATTTCTTAAATTCATGATATATTAACACATGAAAATATCAGTATTATATACAAATAAGACAACATACCACTGTCAGTTATATATAATTAAAAATAAAAATAAATGCAAGAAAGAACCTGAAATTGAAGTATTGATCTTAATATCTTTATAATACAATAGCCATTTACGTTTCACATCTTGAAAATCCAAGTCTAATATATCATATGTAAAAATGAAAAAAAAAATTTATACACTTGTAAATAACATTATTCACTCAATTAAAGAGCAGCTATGTTAAATTTATATTTCTCAAAATATCATTTTCTTGTCTTAAATATAAGTTGTGCTTGACAATCTTTCATAGAGATAAACTCATTTATAATTGATTTACTACTAAATTTTGCAACAATTTCCTTCTCCATATAGGCAATCAAGCAGTCATGCAAAAAATTATATTCCTTATACGACACCAACACCATTACAGCATATGAGCTCAAAATTTTAACCAAAAAAAAAAAAAAACCATGTCTAAGTTTATTAATTACAAATTAAATTGAAAAGAAGAAGAAGAAGAAGAAGAAGAAGAAAAATTGTATTTAAATCCAGAATATTAAGCAGTGCTATTTCTAATTTTCTCATCTAAAATCCACAATTAAAACTAAAAATAACTAATTTCTAGCGAGATATTTTCAATTTTCTAATTAGAATTAATATATTATCACCAATACAAAAGAACAAGCAAAAAAAAAATTCAGCAAAAACAATAGTACTATGACCTGCCAATTCCACATTAAGAAAAATAGAAAAAACACAATCAAAAGAAAAAGAAAAAAAAAAAAGAATCAAACAAGAAACGAGAAAAAGAAATACAAACCTAAAGCGGAAATAAGAAGTTGAAGAAGAACGAATTGATAGACCAAGACAAACCTGTCTCAAGTTGAGAAGAAATTCAATATAGTAAACTAAAGAAAAATAAAAATCACACCTTAAACAACAGAGAAAATTTCCAAATTCATTTGGAAATGGTAGAATGGGAAAGTGAAGAGTCGGCTTTCTTTAGAAGCTTTTTGTTTATGTATAGACAAAATATTACTAATGGGTCAGGTTTTTAAAATGCTGGCTATTAAAATTATAGTTCAGATTTAAATTTTAGATCAAGTTACTAGGCCAACTAATGTATATGGATTTAATATAACTGTTTCATTTTTTAAAATCTAAATTGTTTGCTTAATAAAATATAGAGAACTATTTATTTATAGAGGGCCAAGACTAGTTTATACACATACTAATTTTTTTAAATTCAAAACTAGTTGGTTAAGACTACACATACTAATTTTTTTAAATTCAAAACCCCCACTATATAAAAATTTCACAAAAATTTGATTTGATTTGATTTTTATTTTTTGTTGATTTGAGAAATGGCCAACAGAGCTATAGTTTCAGTTGCAGTCACTGTTCTACTCTTCAATATGGAAAGCAATCTTCAGACTTTTGGACCAAGTTATTCTCAACTTTGCTTTGAAATTTCATGTTATAATTTGAGTTTTCAGTCCTTGCTTGCTATATTCCAAAGTTCAAAATTTCTTTGATTGAGAACCCCAAAAAAGAAAAAAAAAATTATTGTATAATTATGAATTGTTAGATTTTTATCATGTTATGTTACATTTAATAATTTGATGGTTCTAATGCATGACAGGATGGCTTGGAGTTGTATAATGTCCGCAAGAGTGTGTGTGTGTATATATATAAATAGAAATTAAAAAAAGAAAGCAAGAACTTATTCTGCTTTAAACTGCCATCTGAACTCAACTAAGTAGTGGTCAAACAGAGCAAAACAAAAGAAGCAGATAAACAAGTATTTGTCAATATTCTCAGCACATTAACGCACAACCTACAACTTCTTCAAACCTTGTGAAACATTTATAAAATAAGGATTGATTGTTACTCATCCAAAAAAGTCAAACTTTATCGCCTTGATTTCTCAATTCCATATCTTGAGAGAAAGAATAATAATTAAAAATTAATTAAAAAAAAAAAGTAAGAATTAGAGGAGCATAAATTTCATACATATATCTTAGCTGGAGTGCCGTGAACATCATGTATTTCTTCTCCTTTTTTCAACACATTTTTTGTGTAATTCTGACAATGGAATTAACAAGTCATGGGTTTTTTTTTTCTTTAAAAAAAAAAAAGAAAAAAAAAAAAGAAGTTGGGATTCATTTTCATGCAATGCTACCTAAAGAGAGTCACGAGAACGAATATGTGGAAATGAATCATATGGAATAGAAGAGTAACTTTTTTATTCATCAAATATTCATTTCTGCCTTGCGGCTGTTTTACATTTACGAGTTTATATCTATCATATAAATAATACGTGGTAAAAAAGGAAAAAAAAAAAAAACCTATCCCTTGAACCTGTCCCCCCCCCCCCCCCCCTCCTCTAAACTCTTGTAAAGGAAAACAAAAATGAAGACTCTTCTGTACACTTGGCTGGGCTATGCTCGGCTTGGTTTGGCTTCATTATCCTATCTCCAATAATCAAAACACGTAATAATAATAATAATAATAATAATAATAATAATAATAATAATAATAATAAGAAGCTTGCAATTGGGGTCTACTCTTGCATGAGTATGATAATCGCTTAGGCCACTGAAAAAGGGTACAAGGTGGAGATCCTTTCTGTCATTTCCTTTGTCACTGTCTTGGCAAATATTTTTGTAGAAAATGGTTTTTTACTTTTCCTTTTGTTTTTGTTTTGATGTGTGTTTGTCTGTTTCCTCTTCTTGTTGTCGTAAGAAAAGAAAAGTAGAAGGAAACCAAATCCGTTAAACAGAAATAGAAAGAAAGTTTTTGGTCAACTTGGGAGTGATTCTCTCTTGCTTTGCTTGTTGTTGGGCAAATATCAATAATATGGCATAAGTTGTTGAGTTGTTCCTTTTAACAGGTGTTGGGGTGTAATCTGATGGGCAAGCCGTTCTGGGGAAGCGCAAAAGGACCATACTGAATCCCATTCTGTGCTCCCACCACACTCCATCTGCACCACAAAATTAAAAACAATCAAAAACAATATACATAATTCAGTATTTCCGCAATAGTAATTAATACATTAAAACATGTCTAATTATTACTGTCACGTAACAAGATACATAGATTTTGGGTTTTTTTATTTTTTTATTTTTTATTTACCGAATATGTTGATGTATTATTAATGTAGTGGTTGTAGTATCCAAAGATTAGATACTTATTTAAAAAAAAAAAGTTTTTTTTTTTTAACCAACCTGTACTTTGTGGTTAGATGGTGAAGAAGGACCAGCATCTCCAGCTTGGCTAATTCATTCCCAGGACATGAGTGGGTCCCATTTCCAAATGGCAGGTATGTGTTTGGTTTCGGGGCAACCTTCATTCACATTGACATTCACAACTAAATTATTCGTTCCAAATCAGGTTATTTTTATTCACATATATTGAAAAGGTCCAAAAAAAAAATAAAAGGACCCTTTATTCGTTTAGTTTTTACCTTAAATCTCGAGGGATCAAATTTTTCAGGCTCTGGAAAGAAATCTGCACTGTGATGGATGTTCCTGAAAAGTGGCAAGACTTTCCACCCTTTTGGTATAAGATATCCTGTTTATTATTATTATTATTATTATTTTATGCGGAAAAAACAAAGTCAAAATTATTGCCTTTTAAATAAACCATTTTGGGGAAAAAAAAAAAGAAAAAAAAGAGTTATTAATTTAGTGAGACAGGGTAAAAAAAGAGAACTGACCTTCATATTCAACATCTTCGACAGCTTCTCTAAAGGTAAAAGATAGAACTGAAGCCACTCTAAGAGTCTCTTGAATAACCCTAGAGGTCATCGGCATCTTCTTCGTATCTGCCCAATTCAGAACCTTTTCTTCCCCACTCTCTTCTTTTCCCTTTAATATGGATCTTTGCTCTTCCTGTCAAAAAAAAAAAAAAAAAAAAAAAAGGGGAAATTAGGACCCACCGAATTTCCACCAACAAAAAAAAAAAAAAAAAAAAAAAAAAAAAAAGGAGAGGTGTTCATGGATCGGATTGAAGACAGAGATTCTTACGGTGACGGCTTCAAGAACACCAGGGTTCTCTCCGAGGTACTTGACAATCCATGTCAAGACGCTGGCGGTGGTGTCGCGAGCGGCAAAGATCACACCGATGACGTTGTCGGCGATTTGGTCGTCGGTTAGGCCTTCTTTGTCGCCCATGAAGGAGGCAAGGAGGTCTCTGTGGCTTTCTTCCTTCTTGGCCTGCCTCCTAGTGGAGATGATTTTGGCCAAGATCCGAGACAACTCCTTCCTGGCCTTCATGGCTTTGTGGAAGAGTGTCCCCGGCAAGTTCACCGGCATTGAATTGTATCCCTTCTCTAGTATGAAGTAGCACCTCTTCAGATCCTCCCTGTAGAGAACTTCGTCTTTTCCAAATATCGAAAGCAGTGCCACGTTGAACGCAAACTGCAACAACAACAACAACGTGGACTTTTTTTTTATTAAGAGATCAAACCCAACGTAGTTTTCTTCTCTTCTGTATAAAACAATAGCACAAGGACTAACTGAGAACTAAAAAACAGGGGAACTCTGCTTTCTTTTTTTTTTTTTTTGGTTCCTCTGTTTTTTTGGTTATAAGCTCACCGTCTTCATTTCTTGGAAGGTGTTAACCAAGCGGCCTTCCCATGATTGGAGGGAGTCCTTGGCGATGGTCTCGATGTCGGGGACGATGTTCTTGATGGCCTCCGGAGTGAAGGCGCGGAGGACAAGCTTCCTCAACTTGGTGTGGTAATCTCCTTGGTGAAAGAAGATGGCTTGTTTGCCCAACATCCTCTCTTTGCTGGCTGGGAATGTGGGCTTGAAGAGATGGGCTCGCGTCACCAGCACGAATTTGGCCGCCTCCGGGCTCGACATCATGACACAAGGGCATCCGAGGATGTGGGTCTTGAAGATGGAGCCATACCTAATAATTCAACAAGAGTTTATAAGAGCTCGTACTACTAATTAAAACAAGAGCAAAATAAATAAAAGTTGGTAAGCAAAATGGTGTGTGCGAGACTAGTTGTCTGTGCAAAACGACGTTACCTCCCCTGTTTTGATGCAAAGAAGACATTTGGGTTTTGGGAGTATAGTTGGAAGGTCTCGCCTATGTAAGGCCAACCCAAGGAACCCGGCGGCAGAGGCAAATTTGCCAGATTCGAAGGCAAGGATTTCAGGACAGAACGGATGAGAAACAAGAGACAGAAGAAGGAGAAAACACAAAAGAGGCAGAGGAAAAAGGAGAATTCCATCTTTTTTTTTTTTTTTTATATAATTTTGAGTTGAACCAAAACTTGAAAAAGTGGTGGAAAGGGAGTGAGGAGAGCAAGTGAAGAAGTGTTGTTATTTATAGGCGTTTGAATTGGTTAAAAAACAAAAAAGAAAGGAGAAGAAGAGAGAGAAAGAGAGGGAAGGAAAAAAGGAAAGGAAAGGAAAGGATAGAAAAGGAAGGAAGGAAGGAAGGAAGCAAGGAGAGGAAAAAGAGAGCTTTCAATTACAGCTCAAATCCCACAGAGGGAATCTATAATACAGCTCATTTGTTGGGTCCTTTGTTTTTTAGTTCCTTATACTTGTTACTACTACTACTACTGACTCTCTACTCGGTTAGAGAGAGCACGTGTCATGCCCACTCTCTTAAACAGCGTGTGGGGGAGGGAGTTTGAGCCTAGCCTCATGGGTTGACCGTGTGAGTTCCGTTTTTCTTTTCTTTTCTTTTTTTATTTTTAGAGACTTTATTTTTATTTATTTTTGGGGTTTATATGTACGTATATGAGCATTATTACATAAAATATGAGTACGAATTTGTAATGAATTAGGAGTAGCGCATGACTCAGAGAGAGAAAGAGTGTGTGTGTATTTATAATTTAATAATGAGGAATGACCATGCGGTGATTGAAGCAAAAGGTGTCCCTTAAGCTCCACAAAAGGGGAACTTTGGCTCTGTCCCTACATGATTCTCTCTCTCTCCCAAACTTTTACTATTCTTATTTATACCTTTTCCCAAACAATATGATCTACTTTTGCTATTTATACACCTTCCATCCGTACATTATACTACCGTCTACCTTACTCCTCCCAAATCTTATTTTGCTTACAAAGGGGAAGCACAAGTGTATTCTCTTTCTTTCGTATCTTTTTTTACGAGAAGAAAGATAGCTAATTGGAAATTACAACATATGAAGAGATTAACAAAAACCACTGATGGTGATGGAGCGATTAAGATGACTTTTCTTCTCAAGATGTGCTCGCGGGAAGATAATCCCTTGTCCCGGTCTTTGGTCTGACCGATGGGTTTTGTGGCCTTTTGGATTTTTAGTGGTGGAAAAAAAAAACTAGAAATATTTGTGAAGTAGAATTGGATCATGCGTATTTTATTTAAAGATAATTAAAAAAAATGAGAGTGACACAATATCCTATTAAAATTGTTTGTTCTGTTCACTAGAACTACCTCTTTTTTTTTTTTTGCTTTTGTTTTTTGTTTTTTTGAGGGGGGTTGTATGTATTCATTTTTTTTTTTTTCAGAAGTAAAAATCTAGGTTTAATATTAATCAATAAATCTATTACATAAACGGATCAATATAGATGGAAATCGAAATAAAATGTGAAAAATTATCTTAATGCCCCGAATTTTGAAATGAAACTTTTGGAAACTCTAACTACTTAATAATACATGAAATTACCAATCAAAATACTAGTATATGACCAAGTAAATAAAAAAAAAATCATAGTAAGAAGTTATTATATTCAAAAAATAAGAAATCAAGTAAAATACTTAAAATAATAATTTTATTGAAATTATTAAACACCCAATATAAAAATATGTGTGTTGGGTTTTGAAACGGTTTTAATTTAGTTTGATAGTAAGTTTGCTTTAAAAAAAAAAAAACAAAAAGGGAATTTTAACACTTTTACCTTAGCGCGTATTCAGTGTAATGCAAAATTCATGTGTAAATGTTGAATTAGTATTTTGGGTGGGCAAATCACTCTTAAATACACTATTAAATTTGTCAAATGTTAAATTTAGTGACAATATTGTAAGAAAGTATGACAGATGAAAATTTTGATAATTAATTATTATTGGTTAGTGCCTTTACTTTCTCAGTTAATCATTACAATATATTTTTTTTTCTAGTTATTTATATACTAAAAGTTTACTTTTATAAATCACAAAGCTTAATGATAATGAGAACAAAAAGGTAAATATAGCATTATAAATAGTATTATGCATTAGAGTATAACATCTCATTTTGTTACTTCAAAAAATTAAAAAAATAAAAAAACGTCTCAGATTTGTTAGTTTCACAATTTTTTAATAAAATCATTTACATAGGCATTTGTATTGGAAATTATATTACATATATCCTTTCATGCAATATTAAAATAGTTTTTAGCATCTGAGAATGTGTCATTTATCTTTAATAAGTGAGAATCATACGCTCGTTAGCGCTAAAAAAGAGGATCATGTAAATGTGAGATGGAAGCTATTAAATGAATGAGTTAAACACCCTCCCTATGGACTAATCTGATGAATTAAAAAAAAAAAAAACTTGAAATAAGTGAATTTGAACTATATATCTTATGGTTAAGTTAAATGTATAATTTTTCGTTAAATTATTTGTACATCCTTGTGAAACAAATGAGTGACTGACAACCTAATAGATTCATTCATTCAAAACATGATTGCAGGTTTTTCAAGTTCCTGGTCCTAAATTCGTTCCTTCATTCAAAATATGATTGCAAGTTTTTCAAAGTCCTACTAGTCCTCGTGGACCCGTCACAACTAATTTCAATTTTGGAGTCTAATTTTTCCTGGGCCCTGTTGCTCATCTGGAATCACATAGAAGCCATATTTCTTGCAAACTAATAATATTATGGGACATGTTTGGTAGAGCTTTCTTAGAAGATGTCTTTGGCTTCTTGAGTCTTAAAGCTACTTTACAAGTGTTTGGATGATTTGAAATACACAAATTTTGGTTTCTAAAATATATATATATATATATATATATATCTTATAGTAGACTTTGAAACATGTACTAGAGTTTTAATAACGTATCAAAGAATACCTTCTAATATTTTTATTGCTTCTTAGAAAATTCAAAAAATTTGTGTCACCAATCTTCTTTAAATGACTCTTTACAATATGGTTCCAAACATTTGATAAAAGTCACAGCTTTTACTAATTTTTTCCCCTCTATTAACGAAGAGCAAAAGCAAAAGTAAAAACTCTCTCGAATGAACTTAATTCATCTCCTTCCTACTCACATTCAAACCAAATTTCCCCTCTAATATGACAGCAATTGTTTTGTTTAATTCTACTTTACAAGTTCATTAAAATCTGCATTAGAGGCTTTTATTTATTTATTTATTAAATATTAGAGGCTTTATTTTGACTCCCTACTCCGAGATCTAAACTGGTTAACTTGTTACTAATATTGGCTATTTAATTTATGTTTGCATCATTTTGAAACTCTCCATTTCTTTGTCATACAACTCACGTTAATTTTTTTTCCCTAAGCCTAAAGCTCACGTTTCGACGATTACATGCATAACTTTGGGATAATTTCGTACCTAATTCTATTATAACATGTAGAGTTTAAAATCCTTTCACCTCCAAACCAAAAGAAAAAAAAAAGGAAAAAAAGAAAAAAGAAAAGAAAACCCCTCGTGTTTTCTCTTTGACGCATTTATGGCATCACAATTCATCACCAATAACTTTTATGTACGTTATATGTACTACTCAGACATATGGACCTACTAATTCATGAGCGACCTATACAGGCAATACCCCAATAATACCAAGGATGAAATATTTGACCTTTCTTTTTTTGGTGCAAAAATATCTATGTATGCTTGACCTTTCTTTTGTTAATCGTCCCCAATATTGAATTACGACCTATATTTGACTACTGCTCACAAACAAAGTCAAACATTAAAAAGAAAGTCGATATCTAGATAATAGTATACTAAAATACATGAATTATCTAATTGATAGAGAGGAAGGACAAAAAAAGAAAAAGAGTGAAGGCTATTGTTAAATTAGATAAAATTAGAATATGACGTATTTTTGTAATTTGAGAAAAACAAGGTTTTGTTACTCGAGCATCACAAAAGGGCTCATCATGAGTTGGTTGGTATCAGCATATGCAGGCAGTGCAAATTGGAAGGATCTACAGTTTCCATGAATGCACTACGAGTCTCAATTCACAGTACCTCTATATTTATATATACTATGTGTAAATATACATAATTATCCCCATATACACAAAAAGTTAAATAATAATAATAATAATAAAACTATAACATAGTAGGTAGAACATTAAATGTGCGTACTATATATCCAAGGAAAAAGAATGCAAGTAATTGATTGACGTGGTTTTGTCAAAATAGAGCAGCTTTGTGCGTTCATGAATCCAAGGTCAGCCTATTTAATAAGAATATAAATATATATATATATATATGTATATATAGGAAGTCTTAAATCTAGTACTTGATAGTACTAGTAACGTAAACTTCAGTTTTTGTGAATGTGAATTTCAGTTCCTAATAATAAGAATTTATGCAGAAGAAAATGTCTCTAAAATGAATGTGAATTCTCTTTATTTTACATTTTTTTCTGCATAAATTCATATTTTTAGTAACTGAAATTCACATTACCGGATATCATCAGGTATTAGATTTAAGATCATTTATATATATATTATTGAAGAAAGAAATCCTCAATCCGTAATCCAATCCGTAATCTTTGGATTGGAAAAATCACAATCTGTAATTAATCTATTAGTCTCTCAACCCAATCTAATCCAACGACTTGAACTAGATTAAACGGATTCGGTGAACACCCCTACTTTGGCGCCAAAAATTTGAGTTAGAGGCTGGCAGTACTATGCATTAAATCAATTATCAGAGTTGTAATGTAATAAACATTACACGCGGATCAATTTGAAAGTCAAATAGCTAGCGCATACGGACAACAATGTCTCGTTAGATTCAGGTCTTTTGTTTTCACAGCTATTTAAATTGGTGCAAAAAATTTGGGACACAACATATTTAAAAAAATCTTGGTGATACGATATACTTTTAAATCTTCAAATCATAATATCATATCGTATGCTAAAAAACTACAATTGTCTTGTAGAAATTGATTTTTAAAAAATTGACCATTCAACTCTCTCTCAAAACACGGCTATAAAAATTGAAAATAAAGAAAAAGAACTTTGCACTTGCGTATGTGTGGATATATTGGTATTACGTAGCTTATTACAATAAATTTTGAAGGAATAGTGGGAATAATTTCAAACCACAGTAACAAATAATTTATTAGTATTTTTGGTAGAATCATAATCTTTTTCTAAAAAACAAAATCATCATTTAAATTAAAACTGGATACAAACATCAGTATCAAAGATAAAACAACCTTATAATACAAGATACACAATTCTCGATTAAGACCAATTGCATTAGTAAAATCTTATGAAGCTCAGTGAGGTGGACATAAGCCGAGATCCAGTGAAGGGAAAATTCCTTAAATTTCTCGGTAATCCTATAATCAAGCATGTACAAAACTCTTTTTAAAAAAACATCTACAATCGATGGAATATTCCGATCGATCGAAAGATAGTCATTTGCAGCATAGAAACTGCAACAAACTCCGCCTAGCCATAGTACTAATGGAATAATAGACATATAACACTAAAAAACAAATCAAGTGGAACACACATACAAAAACAAACCAAAGGTGGGGAGCTATCTCATTTATTAGAAAATTAAAACTAAAACTCAAAAAAAAAAAAAGCATGAATATAAAATAACATCAATCATGAAATTCTCGCCCCACGTAGAACAACCACTCCGCCGCATGCTAAAACTCAAGGATAGGACAATGATAAACTAAAAACCGAAGTAGCTAAAAGAAGAGCTACCTTATTCGGCCCCTAAGGGGACAAGATTTATCCTCTTAATTAATAATTCGAACGAGGTTATGAAACAAACAACGGAAATTATGGTATATATATAATGTATTGTTTAGTTACTTTGAAACATAATAATATATTTTATTATTATGACTTGTTAATAGTATTTTCAATTTAAAATACATGTATCTTTTCTATCTCTAGTGTCTTTTCGTTCTCTTTCTCTCTCTAGTAAATCTAGGTTTTTCTTGCCACCTAGTTTCTCTCCTCAAACCGTCTCTATCTCTTCACGGCCAGGATTCGCGGATCTAACCGACGACGATGAGGTTGATCAACGACTATCTATGACAATTGCGACCCAACGAGGTCTTGGAGATTTCTCCAACAGCATCTTGGAAGGTGATTTCTCAGGAACGGTCGCAATCTCAACGAGTCTTTTTGTGCTCTAACCGAACACTCTTCACCCGACCCTTCCCCAACCAACGTCTTCAATCCATTGATGAGTAAATTACTAGGTTGGTCCCTAATTAACTTTTCAATTTATGCAACCTTGATCCGTGTTTTTTTTTTTTTTTTTAGCTGAAATGACACCAAAAAATTAAAATCGTTGTTAAAATAGTCATTTCTATTAATTTTTGAACGGAATCTATTAGTATTACTATTTGACCGAACTACCAATTGATTTCATCCAAAAAAATAATGAAAATGACAAACATTTTAATAGTTTATGAGCAATCCAGCTATAAAAAAAAAAAAAAAAGATTAGGGACTAAAATTGCACAAACATAAAAGTTTAAGAACAATGAGCAATTTATTCATATAATATATATGAAAGAGTTTTTAATGGTTAATTTCATTTTTAGTCATAGATGATTAGAAACAAAGATTATAGAAATAAGTGCCTTTCTTAATTATATTTAATGATAAGACATGTTATATGACTTGTTATAGCACGTTAAGGAATAAATTCACCTTAATCATTAATTAAAAAGGTTCTTTTTTAAAACAAAATTCTGATCTATGGAAGATAATTTTTCCTTTCTAAAAAAAATTTAATGACCTGGTTTTTGTTTTCCTTTAAAATTTCTCTTAAAATTTCATCAACTGCCATGGCATTACACGCTTGACATTTTCTTAACTTATGCTTATCTATTTCATTTGTTTTATTTTTGTTATTTATTTTTATTTATTTATTTTTGTCATTTTAGTTAAATAGAAACTTCTTAATTGGTTCATTGAATACGCGTGTAGAGTGACCTTCAAATAAAAAAAAAAATAAAAATACGCGCCTAGAGTGAATAGTTATATAAAAGGATTTTATATCGTGTGTGTGTGTGTGTTTGCTTTTATATATATATATATATATAATGCGTTTTTTTTTCCCCTTTCTAACATTATATCATCTATTTATGCGAATATAAAATTACTCATCGTTTTTTATTAGCTAGATTTTACTTTCCAATGCATATGAGATAGTATTCTTATATATATTATCTGTTTTTGCGCTTTTTTTTTTGTTCATGGTTTTTTTTTTAATTTTTATTTCTTTTCATTAGACCGTAGGATCATGAGAATATTAGGGTACGTAGCATTTTTCAATAATTAAAATAAAAACTCCGGAATGGAAAAGAGTAAGAATAAGATGCAAAAATAATGAATTGAGTTTTTAATTTAGATTAAATCAAAATTAAAAAAAATACGAAAAATAAATCAACAGATTAAGAACAAATGCTCATTCAAAATCAAATTTAATGAACTTTTTAAGTTAATGTTCATTAATTAACATTAATGCATTTGATTTACTGTATAAATTGTTAAAACTGTTTGGTCTACATCATAAAATTAAACAATCATATCCATCGATTGATAAATATTAGAGTAACTATTTAATATCAACACATATTCCTCCTCGAAATAAAATCAAGCAAAAACATGTGGACCCCAGGCAATTCATGAGTTGAATGAACCGGTGCAACAACAGCAGCGCACCTGTACGTACTCACATACCACCATCCACCAACCTCAAGCTTTGCCCCTTTCAATTATGTTCATTTATTCTTGCCTTTATTTTCTAACCCCCAAAAAGGAATTGAAATGAAAAGAAAAGAAGAAAGATACAAGGGAATAATATAGGTCTAAGAGAAGAAAATCAGAAAAAATGTTTTGCAACTCGATTTTATATTATCATTCTTCATGAATGGGCGCAGCTAATTATTGACAAGCTTTATGTATTTTGAAAAGTTGGAAAAGAACGTTTTTTTTTAATGACATGTGGTTACATCTCTCCCTCAAATACATAGAAGTGCTCACGAAAGAAGAAGATAATGTTTCAAAAATCATAAATGCCGAAAAATAAGATCATCCAATTATAATTTGCTTAAATAATTTGACTATTTAAATTGTACTATTAATTCTAAATTAATTGATTATATATAATGTGAGTATGTAATAACTAAGAATTCACCACTTCTAAAATAATCAATCTAACCAAACATATAAGGTCAAAGTCAAAAAAAAAAAAAAAACATTTAAGGTCCAAATAGTATCGTGGAGACGAAATGAGGAATTATCAAATTATAATTTCAAGCTGTAATAAATTTGACAGTCAATCAAACTCTTTGATTAATATGTAAATTTTTTTAAATCCAAAAATTATTATACTATAAACTTGGAATTATACTCTTGAAATTATGAATATTATTTATTTTTAAAAAAATGAATCATCCATTATCATAATCTTTGCATATAGATCAATCATGCATAAACAATGTACAATTAGAGTTAGATTCTATTTATTTATTAAACTCTCTAATTATATCTTTTTCCTCAGGTACTATTGATTCTCGAACGAACAATATAGTTGTGCGCTTATCAATTAGTGCTTTAAGAGAACTCTTCGTCTACTTCATAATGAAGTGATAGACATTGTCTCGTTAAATTAACATTCTCAACAATGTACTTTGTTATGTCTCGAAGATACAAGGAATGAAATTCAACATTTATAAATTTGTACCTAGTAAGTCAAAGACATAACGTCATAAATAGAAGTTTGTTAACAACTCAGAATTAAGAATGCTCATATATGATTATCATTGATTAAATTTGAACACTCTATATTCTAATTGTGTCCCTGCCCCAGATAATCACATTACATAAAACACCTTCACTCCAATGACACCTCAACAACAATCCGGATCGGATTGTCCCATTCAAAATGAAGATAAACCATATTAAAAATAATTAATTGATGGTCTCAACTTTAATTATTTATTAAGGATAATTTTAAATTATTGTCTTTAAATATTATTGTCTTATATATTTATAAAAAATATTTAAGGTCACATAAATAATCATGAAATTTTATGATATTTATTAGATTTCAAACATACATTCACCTAAAAACATAATGACATAACAAAATTGTAAAAAAATCGTTAATATCATATGATTTGTAGGAATCAATCCCAACAGACAGAACTAGTACTTGATCACTTGGAAGGGAAAAAGGGCATGAATTCAAGTATGAAAAAGTGGCTAACAATGTAAACAAAAACTAGTTGACGAAGTCAAGTAATAGTAGAAGGGGACATGCATGTATTTAGTCCCATAGAGTCATAGTTACATAACTAGATGGCCTACATATATATATATATACATACATATTTACATTGGCGATTGCCATTGGCATTCCCTCGTCGCAATCCAAGCGTTTAACAATTGCTTTACTATTGTCTAGTTGTGTTAATACTGCCAAAATATATATGTGCAAATTGTTTTTTGTATGGGACTTCTCTTCTAACTTCTAATGTGACCGACAAATCGAGTCGAGGGACTCGCTCTACTTTCTTTAGCTTTCTTATTAGCCTCTTGCATATGACTTACACATATGTATATACACACACAACACATATACATATACATATATACATGGGTCCACGCGCCAATCATCATTTGCGTATGCTTTTATTGTTTAATTTGACTACATTAACGCCAGCTATTTCTTTCTTTCCTTTCTCAAGTCCCCGTCTTTAAAAAACAAACGAAAATTTCGTGATACTTTTTTTTTTTTTTAATAAGCTATCTATGACTAATTACTTGGTTGTTATAAAATAAAGACCAGTTAAATTTCATAAGATTTTTTACAGGGATGTCAAAATAATGGATAGATTTAATAGAACTTAAAAAAAACAAAACAAAAAAAAAAACAAAAGTGATATCTTTTAATTGCCTATCGCAGTCCCTGTTAAAAAATTCTCCGAAAAGGAGAGAGAGAGAGAGAGAAGAAAAAAGTGACTACTATTTATGTTTCTGAAACAGTCTAGCATGACCAATTAATTCATTTCTACTTACCCTAGCTACCCCTCTCTTGCTGGTCCTTCATAAATCACCTAATTCGTCTTTAGATCCTTTTGAAATTTATTTTCCATGCCCTTCTTTTCTATGTATTTTTTATTTATTCATTTTTTTTTGAACGAGAAATATCACTCAAATTGAAAAAAGATACAAACATCAATAGTAAAGACAAAATAATCCTACGGTACAAGAGTCACAACCCTTGACTAAAACTAAGCACATCAATAAAATCTGATGGAGCTCATTACAGATGATTTAAATCAATACTCGATGATAGAAAAATTCCTTGAGTTTCTCAACAGTCCTATTATCGAGCATATACAAAGCACTCTTCAAAAAAAAAAAAAAATCTACAATGAATGGTATATTTCAATCAATCGAGAAACAATCACTCATAACATATAGATTGCAGAAAACTCCACGTAACTATAAAACTTAGGGCCTGTTTGGGGGAACTTTTGTATACGGTGTTTTGAAGGTGGGTTGGAAATGTGTGTTTGGGGCGTAGAATTTTGGAAATGAACAGTCATATAGAACATATTACAAAAATTTCAAATGTGTTTGGAAAAAGTATAGTATTTGCAAAATAGATCTTATTTTTTTCATTTTGTCATTGTGAGAATTTTGATAAAACAATCATCTCATTCTGATTTCAAATGAGAAAGTTAAAGACTTTTAAAATTTGAGTTTTTTTAAAATGATAAAGAGATAAAGTGAGATGTGAAATTGGAGTTTTGGATTAGACACTAAAACTTTGTCCGGAAAAGTTTCTCCAAACAAAGCCCAAAGAAACCAACAGACAAATACTAAATTATCTTAGGAAACTAATTATTACAAGAAAATCAGCAAATTAATAATTGAGAAATTAGGAAGCTAAATAGCAAACTATCTTAGGAAACACAATCACATTTCAATCAAATAAATCTTATAAATTTGGAAATGTTCACCAAATTCCAGCACACCTTCTCAAGTTGGTAGGAACAAACTTGCCTTCAAAACTTTGAGAACAACTTTGGAAATCTTACATGCCGGACTCAAGATCACATGAGTTTCACAGTAGATTGATTTCCAGAAACTTCACATGCCAGGTTCAATATTCACAGGAGCTTCACAGCACAAGCTTCAACTTTAGAAGCTTTACATGTAAAGCTTAAATCCACATGAGCTTCACAACACAGGCTTCTCATATGCATAACACAGGCTTCTCATATGCACTTTTCGATGATACTTTTCATGGATTCATCTAAGATTAATATGATTAATCTCATCAATGATCAAAGTTAAAAAAATAAAGAAATCAAAAGGATTGTGGAAATAAAGAATCAAGGGATGAAAATAATCTTTTTTTTTTTTAAATTCTTTTTTTTTAACTCTCCCTTTTTTTTTTCTGTCGCCCTTTTTTTTTTTTTCCTCTTCTTTTGTTTTGTTTTTTTTTTTTTTTTCAATAATAATAATAATAATAGAATCTTCGTATGGACAAAAAATCCACAAGTAACGATATTTACTCTAAGGAAATCATCCTCTAAGCACTCGGGTGGCTCCTCTGGCCTCATTGGTTTAGAGGCGACGGGAAAGGAAGAACATAGCGGCTTGGAGGCCGGCGACTTGAAACTTGCAATGGTGGAGACTTGCAGCGATTTGGGATTTGGGTATTTGATTCGGGAAGATAAAAATGGAGGCTTCAAAGAATGTTTCTCCAACGGACAGCCGGACAATTCAAAGGGATTATGTGGTTTTAGAACTGACTCTGAAACCATCTTAACAAAAAAGAAGATAAAGTTATATTTTTTCTTCTTCTAATTAGTCATATCAATAAAAGATATAATTTATAAAAACACAGACTAAACTATCTTAAAATTTTAATTATTACAAAAAAAATAAAGAAACTAATAATTAAAAAATTAGGAAACTAATTAACAAACTATCTTAGAAAACACAATCTCATTTCAATCAAATAAACTTTTGAAAAATTCACCAAATTCCAACAATTATTGGTGCGATTGATTATGAAAAATGTGGTTTCTCGAGCACTTGACGTTTATATATCTTGGCATGCTTTTGACTTTTCCTATTTATTACAGGTGGCAGAAAATATATTTCATGAAAAATAAAGGAAAAAGAAAAAAAAATAAAATAAACGTCATTTTCTAAGAAATTAATTAATTGAAGAACATTTAAGTTGATTGGAATTAAAACTGCTCAACTATATGATAGAAGGTTTTGTGGTTGACTTTTGGTAGGTCAGACATGCTCAAGTGCACTTTATTACATGCTTGCTTCCCCTCCTAACTATATAAAACCTATACACGTAGGGTGAGTGTGTAGACAATTGTTGGGTTTTTTCTTTTAACATTTTCGCTTTATCAATTAATTAGACACCTTACACTCGTCCTTTTGGCAGATTTATATAATTATTAAATACGAAGTACATGTGCATATAGTACCTAACTAAAACAAATAAAACCAAATTAAAATATTAAGATTGTTTGGCATAAATGAGTTTTATCAACTATGAAATGGATGAAAATGCATCTAAAATTGGATTTAGGTGTGCAGAATAGCTAGTCGGCTCCCCAAAGTTAAGATGGTTAATTTATGTGATATCAGATATAATTTAACAATAATTTTATATCTACTCATAAAACAAAACAATAAATTTGATATTTGACTTATTATAAGATGCAGTTTTTTTTTTCTTTTTTTTTTTTTAATTTGAGGGGTACTGTAAATATTAAAACTATATATAAAATCAAGTATTATAAAAAGTACTATAAAATTATCATTGTGTTTGAAACCACTATAAATTTACTTTAAGCTCATTTTAAATTCACGCTCTCATACGTATACACACATATTTATATGCAAGGTACAAGAATAAGAGGGTACATGTGGCCAAAGCACGAGAGAGGTGGCCACATTATAAGATCTGGATCGATTCTCCTCGTCAGCATCTACCAATTATGAATATAGTTTCCCTTTTTTTTTTTTCCTCGAACAAAAAAAAAAATTTATATAGACGTATATAGTTTCCTTTTTCTTTAGTTTGTTCTCTTTTTGACATTATTCCGAGCCAATATTAATCTATAAAAGCCTCCAATGTTCTGGTCAATTCAACTATATCACTACTTTTTCAAGATTATTTATGATATATAAAACAAGTCTTCTTTGCAGTACTTATAATTTTCTATTTAAAAATTTTATAGTGACTAATTGACTTTCATATAGTTTTTTATTTAAAATTTTATTACATGATGCTATTAAAATATTTTAGTACATATGACAAGTATTTCAGGAAAAATATTATAATTGAATTATTTAATTAGTATGAAATAGCATAACTCACATTATGAGTGGTGTATGAAAGGGGTGCCATATATACAAGTCCCTCCTGATCTATAAATATATATATATATATATTTATATATAATACGCATATTCATGCCGCGCATGCAGTTGCTTCCAGCTTGATGCATCAACACATAAATTAAATCCCGAAAAATCCAAAATTGACGCCAAACTAGAGATGGGAATTACTTAAAAAGTTCTTATAACTTGTTCTTTATATATATATATATATATATATATTATTAGACAGTTACAAAGGCGCTCTATTACCTAATCCAGGGAAACAATTATTTAGCATAAAATGATGAGAGCATTAGAGCTTTAATTTAGTCCCTTAATCGCCATATGTAGCCGTGTTAATAGTTGATATATATATATATATATATTGTTGATTGAGATTGATAATCTTAACTATGACACATATTCATGACAGCGACTCCTAGTGGTTAATTAAGCAACAAAATCATGTATTCTTTGTTTATAGGTATATGCATTAGTAGCACTTGAACTTAACCTTTTAAAGATGTGTTATGTTTGTGGATAATTGGCTATTGCTTTGTCATTCGCCCTTCTCATCCAATCGGTCTGTGGATGTGTGCAATTTGTTTACATATATATATATATATATATATATATATATATTTGTGTCTTCATTTCTTTGCTAGCTAGCTGGAGCCATCTACTCTTGCTGGTTTGTTTCTTAGCTATAGAAAACCTGCACTATATATGTAAATTTAGATATAGATCATTTGCATAGATACGCCTCTATATATAAATACGCACACTCACATATTACATGACTACTTAGTGGATTATATTTGAATCCAATACGTAGTAATATAATAATGAAAAAAAGTTGTCTCTTTCTATTTAATGATCATTTAATCATCATATGTACACATTACACATACATATAATGATGTATAATCAATAATGATAAATAATAATTTTAAAAAATAAATCAGTGTCGATTTTAAGATCTAACTAGAATAAAATATTACCAAAAAGGGCATAGATTTGGAGGACAGAACGTAGTCAATTTTGGTTCGTTTTAGAAAAAAGTTGATAAAGATAATTATGTAGTTTCCTCTTTTCTTTGGTCTGAAGGATGCTTAATTTGGGTTCCAGCTATCAGTATTTGTTTTTCTTATAAGAAGAAAGAAAGAAAGAAAGAAAGAAGAGTGATATATATATATATATATATATATATATTATCCCACTAGTACCTCTACGACATTTGACATTTGAAGTAGACATCCACCGAGCTTTGATCTTAGTGTCCACATGCATATATATACATACATATATATATATATATATATAATTAGTTGGAGCTTTTTGTCCTCAATTAGAAAGAACTTTCATGCAAAATCTAAGTTGTAACAAAAGGAAACATTATACGGTGCGGATATGCTATTGATAAAGCATGCTTCTAAATATTAGATTAAATCAAAATCATTTATATATATATCTATATATAGTCAACAGATTCTAATATATAAATCTAACGGTTTAACCTCATAGCTTCATATTCTATTAGAAAATTCTCACAGAAAATTGATTAAATGAATTATTATCCTGTATTGATGGACAACTAATTTCTTATTGGATCCTACGCATACATTAAGTAGGGTATATCCACGATGATTGTCTCAGCTTTTGCTCATTATCATGATGAACTTTTCAACGATTTCTTTCTTTTTAATTTTTAATTTTTAATTTATTTTTCCTCCTTTTGATCTTTGAAGAATTTGTCCAACAAATGTTACAAATGTAAAGCATACATGTAGTAGGTGTTTGGTTTACTCTTTAGGTATTAGCATCATGGCTTTTAACTTAAACGGTTTTAATTTCAATCAATCTGTAGTTGATAGTTAAGGTCATGTAATTAATACTTAGGCTAATATCATTAACCGTGCTAATCTTTGTATGGAAGTTATGAATGAACGTAATGCTCATAACTTCTCTTTAGACCTAGCGGCTGTAGAAGTTCCATGATAAGACTTTTCTATTATATTAGTATATAACAGTTTTTTGAAAATGAAAATGAAATTAAAGGGGCAATAAAGTTTTACAAGGAGATAAAAAGTAAAATTATTACGACCGAAAATTCAACCTTAATCCAAATGAAACTGTATGAAAATGATGAACGGTCAAAACATATATAACAGGGACGCCAGTCTCTCAGGATACAATGACTAACAATAGTAAATTTAGTACGATCAAATACCACTTCTAGAAAACTTGAACCTGTGCCTTCCCTCTATCACCAAGTACACCTAAGAACTCTAATTGAAAAACCTACGTCTAAGAACAGAGGAAATAGAAGTGAATTTTTGATTTGTATTGTGTCGTGTATCTAAACTTGTTGGCAAAAGCCTAGTAACATAGGCTATTGACAAGGGTGTTACAAAATCATATTTATGAGGTTTTAATCTGGGATTAAATGAGAATTATGCCCTTAATCTGTTTAGGTTGCAACAATTCATGCACTTATGTCCAGGTTTATGTTGGAAAAAGCAAATAAAAATTTTGCAAAACGAAGTTTGTGCAAGTAAAAGCTCGATGAAATGACATTCATGTTGCCCATGTCGCACAAGCACACACATTGGGCCACTAACCCACTAGTTCGGTAATTTGCACCCCTCCTGTGTGTGAGAGAATCTCTTGGGTTACCCAAGTCCAAAAGTGCAATCACTTATAAACTCCATCATTACATATTGCCTAAGCAATGTTGGACACCGTATTTTAAGCAATTTTTTCAACAAAATCAAATTTTAATGGGCACACTTTGAATACCAATTTCTCATTTACCCAATTACCATTTTAAGTGTATGAATATACAATTTTAATCTCCTTATAATAAATAACACAAATTTATCAAGACCTGTTACTTTTACAAAATAAGTCCCACCATATTTCAACCTCAAAATAGCTCCTCAAAATGGTTTTCCAACAACAAAATTAACTAGTCAAGTTTTTGGCAGGAAAAAGTGTTTGGTTTAAATGTCAAAGAGCATCAATTTATTCCCACTAATTACGTAAATGATTGATATCATGGAATGTGTAAATGATTGATATCATGGAGTGTATAAATGTGTCATGAGGTCTTATGAATTGACAATTCAAGCTAGGGCAAACGGCAGTGCACATATAATTCAACATATATACAATAGGCTTTGACTAGGAATATATATCATTTCATACACATACACACACACATGATTAATCCAGCAGTCCTTGGCTAAGAATCATATATTCTTTATATATTTGCATCAAGTTGTTTGACTAGGAATCATTCTTTGTGTTTCTCTCAAATTGTCAATCATTTTACTTAGTTGCTTTTTTTTTTTTTTTTTTTTTTAACAATGATATCATCGATTCAAATATGCTTTCTTCTTTCAAATTTTGTTTCTTCCACCTGTTGAGATTAGATTTCGTATATTATTTTTTATCGTACACATGTCAATTCAAAAATCCAAATACACACAAATAAAATAAGCAGATCATCTCTCTGATGAGATAGAACTGCTCCCCAGGTGGTCAAGTCAACTCACAGATGAGTAGATCAACCCATAAGCCAATATGTGATTTTGCCCAATAAGTCTCCAATCAGTTATTTCCTATTCCGAAAGGAAAACCATAAGTTCTTTATAATTAACTCAAAATCGATCAAAATTGGTCTAATTAAAGGCATAAAACTAAACCCAATCAATGGGATCATGCCTACAAGGGAATGTCAAATGAGCATGGATAGGAAGACACAAAACAAGCCCTCAAGATCATCATCTATCGAAAGAGATGATCTTCAAAGATAGAAGAGACACCTCCTTCAACAATTATGCCTTGTCTACACAATATTCTCTGTGTTTTCCTAATTTCCCCTTTTCGTATTCTCCATTTCTTGCCTTAAAAACTTCATTGTAATACGTTCATTAACGAGTGAAATTCTACAAATATATTGCTTTCTATCTCTATTTTTATTTTTTGCACTCCTATTTTACTATTTGCTCACTGTGTTGATGAGAGAAATCGGCTCCTCGATGGGTCTAAAATGTTACAATAGAATTAACTTTTTGTTATGAATTCAACTGTCAGAGAGTATACTCAAGTTATATTAAGTGTGTGTTACAATAAAATAGACGTGCCTAATATATATTTATGAAGCAATATTTTTCAAATTGTATGTTATACATAATCGTATCTATGCATGCGCGGCTAGGTTTTAGCTTTTATTTTTTCATTTTTTGGGGGTAAGATATATATACATATGTCTGGCTAGATTGCTCTAAACTAGTCGTTCCCCAACCATTAGCTGGCTTGAGATATTTCATATAATTAATATTAATTAATGTTGATAAGGGAGTGGGAAACTGTGCACTTGATTCTATGTATGTGTTTATATTAGAAATGCTTCATATTATAACTAATAATAAATATTTAAGCTTCATTTGCATTTGTGGAAGCCCATGCTTCCACAAAACAGGGAAAGATTATTAATTGATGTAGTAGCTATAGCGAGCAGTTTTGACAAGCAACACCCACGATCTCCCATTAATGCATATGTCTAATAACATGTGTCATATATATATATATATATATTTTTTTTTTTTATATATACATTTATATCTGTTATTTATATGTGCAAGTTGGCAAAAGGATATACAGATATTTCCCTAGATCTTTCCGTTCTATGGGCCAAAACCAGTTTCAGTCCCAGTTTAAAGAAAACCACTTGAAAGACTTTTGACCCAAAAAAAAAAAAAAAAAAAAAAAAGGGAAAACCAGGGTCAGTCCCAGTTTCCGTCAATTGGATTTAGATAAGATTTTGGAGACCAGCTAGCTCAACCTCAACTCAATCATACATATGATATATGCATCTGGCTTTTACTCAGAATTAATTGGTCTCTTTTCACTGCTTAAATATTATTTGCATATATTTTCTATAATGATGACATAAAGTATTTATCTATATATTAATATTAATGTTATTAATGTGAATTAAAAAAAAAATGTTCTTTCTGTCTCTGTCTATCTCTAAAGTTGTTTATTCTAGAATGAGACAGCATATGGATGGGATTGGGGATATGAATTAAAAGAGGAAAAACGAAAAACAAAAAAACAAAAAACAAAAGAGGAAAAAACATATCCACCATCTAACTTCTCACACGTATTTAGTCCTACCCCACAATTCAGTTTTTGGGATTTTTTTATTGTATATAATAATTTTATTTAATTTTGTCTTTTTTTTATTATTGCAACTTTCTTGGGTGGAAACCACTCCTAACTCACTCAAATGTATTAAGAAGCCCAAAACTTCCAAGTACCTTTTTTATTTCTTTAAAAAAAAAAAAAAATGGTGTCTCAACTCCCCTATCAGCTCTATTATAGAAATCTATTTATGGCACAGGTAGAATAAAAGAATAACTTGACACATGCTTTATTGTCTAATATGTAAGAGGCCAACTTATCAAGGCATAGTCCAACTTGATAGGCTATTAGATTGTAATGATTGTAACCTCACAATGGATGATGAGATTCGTTTTCTGGATACTAGACAAGAGAGTTTTTGATAGGTTGATCTCTTATAATTGTACAACCACCACTGGAGGTAAATCTTTCATGTAGTTATAACATCAAATTGTTACTTTTTTGAATAAAACGGTGTTGATAAAAATCAATAGGTGCACTCAAGCATCTAGACCAGGTCAACACCCTCATTCCTTTTCTGTCTCACAATATTAATAAATTAAAGAAACAAAGAAACAATATAAAAGAATCTGAAATGGAGCGAAAAATTGAAAAATGATAGATGAAACAGAACTAACAATAGCCAAATGTAGTCCAAAACGTCGGAAGGTAGTCTCTGATAATTGAGTAAAGACTCTCACATTAAAAATAACCTTTAAATATGTTTCGTTAAAAACCTCTAGTCAAAACCTAGTGAGAAAGAAGTTGGAGGGGAAAAATTATATATCAACCATCATGATCGGCTGAATACTAGTTATGAATGGGTATTGATATACTTGTGAAATAGTGGCATGGGAGAGCTTTCAAATCTTTTGCCACAATATCCTCACTAAATGGTGGAGAATCAAAGCACCATGTAACTTCTAGCAAGTGTACCATATGCGGGGCCAATCTATCAACAACATGATTACTTTTTCAAAAGATATGTGGGACTCGATAGGTGATATTGGTCAAGAATTTGAGACGTCGATTCCGACGAGACAAAAATTACCAAGGAATCTATCTGCATCGTGTGCTAAAAAAGGTTGACTACATAAATTGAATCGAATTCAAACTAGAGGAATTTCCCTTGTGTTTTTCAATTTTATCAAATATTATAAATACATATTGGCACACCAATGGTATAATAGTTTTAATAATAATAACAATTATATTATTGTTCTTATTATCATCGGCATCATCGGCATCATTATCACTATTATTGGGTTTGTTTTATCTGATATTGATGACGACAAAAGTTGGATACTCATGACCAACTTGGCAACACATGTAATTGCATAACTCGCTTTCAGTAGTTTTATGATTTTCCATATCAATCACTGACTTTACAGATAAGGCGTGGCTGTGATCCAGTGCTCTAGTCAGCCTACAGCCTTGTCCCTTTTCCCTTCATATCATCACTCTGTTTGGGATTTCTTTCCTTTCCATTCATAGAAACATTAGAGTACTCAAAATATTATTTCAAAAAGTACATTTATCTTTTGTGTAAAGTCCTTTTTTAGTATTTTCACCAAATATTTTAGCTGCATCGTTTTTTTTTTTTTGTACAAAAAAAAAATTTGATGAAAACATTTTGGACGTTCAAGATTGCATATATAGTTTGTATAAATAGGGTATTTTAATAAGTATCGTACCAAAAAAATGATTCAAACTCTAACTACCTCTCCCAATTATATCCTATGATGTTTGTATAATTAAAAAGAAAAAAAAAATTAAACATCTAACAAGTTGATAGTTAATGGCATGTTTTGACCTTCCTTAATAGATATATAAAACTTTATGTAGTGGCGTGAGGACCCATGTAAGTATATACGTGTCTACATATATGTTTCTGTATACACATGTGCTTTCATGTTATTGAAGTACACATGCAAGTACCAATATGTACATGATAATTGTGACTTAGCAAACTATATAAACATAATTATGTATACGTATTACGTACGTGTAGCAGTAGCACCCTAATTATTAATCATAATACACTTCAGTTTGTGTACGAATAGTTTTTTTTTTTTTTTTCCCTTTTAATCATCATCATTATCATAATGGTTGTTATTACTATTATGTAAAAAGGAATTCCATGGATCGTACAGTAGTCTGTACCAATGGGAATGAAATTCGAGGAAGCCTGAATCGATACACGTTTTAAGGTTCATTAACCTAAAATAAACAAAATTAATGCCTAGGGATTAGTTTAATTATGAAAGGAAAAAGTAAAAAAGAAAACAAAAGAGAGATGGAGACAAATTGAGCCAGTTGGACATGTCTGTAATGTAGAGCTAGCTTTAGAAGTCAAAGGAACAGGAAGTAAGATAATTAATTATGATATTCATCTTTTGTTTGCCCTTAAATTCATAATATAACAATATTGTTCTCGTCTTGAACTTTTAAATCAAGAGTTGTAACCCATTAATAATGGTTGCAATTTTAAGAAAGAAAAATAAAATAAATAATTGTTTAATGCAAAACAAAATATTTTTAGTTTGTAAAAATATTTATTTATTGAACACAACAAACGAATGAAAAAACACCACCAATATACTCCTTAATTTTATCTATTCAAAAATTGCTTAATTGAAAAGTCTTTAGAAAGTTCTATGCTTCAAACCATTAAAAATAAATAAATAAACAAATAAAAGATAGAATGAGCAATTAAGTAATTAGAAGAAATTTCGAATAAAATAAAATCTGAGAGTTAATCGGATCTGATTAGTAATTAGTAGCCTTTGGTTGACTAATAGGCAAAGTCGACGCATGTGGTAGTGGGTGAGGCTCGACTAGGGTTGAGTTTATTAGTATCGATGTTGTTGTTGTAGTACTTGCCAATGAAATATTTTTTTTCTTTTCTTTTTTTTAACCCAATGAATTATGAAATTATTTTAGTTGAATTTTTTCTTTTTTAAATTTCTTTCTTTGAGAAAAATGAGAAAAAATAAAAATAAAAACAAAAGCTTGCAGGGGCTCATTGGATTGATGTTTGCTTGTGAATTGAATCACTGTTTCCCAATCAACATCTAGCCCGGGTAAAAGGGGTGCATTAATAAAGTAATTAACTTTGATTAGATCCATCGAGTCCAATTTTACCTTAGAATCCGGTGCAATTGTGCGTGAATTCCAGCTGCAATCGTCGTCGTGGTCAACATCATAAGCTTTTCTCTATAAATTAAGGCATTTTGTCTAACCATGTTAAATATTTCTTTTCCCTTTTTCCTTCTTTTATTTTTCTTGTTTAATATTTTTAATTAAGTATTCAAAGCGATTACACTCAAATAAATCACTGATTCACCATGACTAACTCTTAGATTATCTTCCCCATATATTAAATATTGTATCAAAGTGATTATTTTTAAATGTGTCCCTAATCCACTTTGTGCCCATGCGGCCTCTTTCAATGATATCGATGTTACAGCCTACTCTCGATGATTGTCGTCACTGCACTCCTACAACCTCCCTCATATTTGTGCCCTTGTGCACCCTCGTGACAATTGTCATCGTCTTCAAGATTGTCGTCCCTATGTTCCTACGCCCTCTCGTGATGATTGTTGTCAATGAGTCGTTACATCCTCTCTTGACGATTGTCATCAATATACTCCTAGAACCTCCCTTGATGATTGGCCTTGTGCCCTCCCTCATCCTTGCGTCCGAACGTCATTTCTTGACAATTGTGATCCCTGCGTCTCTAAGTTCTCTCTCTCACCTATGTCCTAAATGATTATGTCCCTAGTCCTTTATCTTTATTTTTGTATTAAAAAAAGGAAAAAGAAAAAGAAAAGAAAAAAAAAATCAAAAGCAAGAAAGAAAAAAAACAAAAACAAAACATCAACTTCCCTGCACATGTTTCCTTCTATTATGGTCTAGATTGAAATCTCTCCTATTGAAACTCTACCTTGCAAGGGTATATTAGGTAAAATAAATATTTTGTATATATTTACTTAATCAAGAGTTATTTATTTATTTAGATTTATTTTCATACTAGGAAATATGTCGAGTTAAATGTGCTTTTTTTTTTTTTAATTTATGGGTGAAGAATTTTAACTTTGCACCTTCTGGTGGAGTTAGGTATGGAATTACCGCTAAATTATGTCTGCAACCACGATTTAATATGATTTGATGGTACTAGGTAAATAACTCATGTAACACCCATTAGAATTAATTGTGATTAATTAAGTTAAACCAGATTAATTAGTGTGCTAAATGTGTTTTAAAATAATTAAACTGTATTTAAAATTTGATTTTAAAAATAATTTGAGAAATTACATTTTTACCCTTAAACTTTTTTGAAATTCCCAAACCACCCCGACCAGTCAATCGGACCTTTTTACCGATCGGCCGGATCCACCTGCAACACTGGCCTTCAGCTGCACCTGCAGCAGTTATTCCCTGCCTTAAAACTATAAATCGCACACTTCCATGTCCAGTGGCCACAAAACCCACCGAGGAGAGTTTCCTCCCTTTATAAACCCAAACATCCATCTCCCCCTCATTTCTCTCTCCCCCTCCCTCTCCTTCTCCCTCGCAGTTTTCCATCTCTCACTCTCCCGCTATTTTTCTCTCGCGAACCTGTACCCCCTCACCCTAAATTTCTTTAGAAAATAACGATCCCAACCCTGAATTGTGTTGCCCGAGCCTTGGTGAGTCCCTCTAGACTAATTATAATATGGTTTTGAATTGCGAATCAAAGTTATGAAGGTTGAAATTTTGAGTTCTAGTTAGTTTTGAAGTTTTGATTTTGGAAATGGATTTTGATGGATTTAAGTTTGAATCTAGTTGAATAGACTCTAAGAATTATTTATTCCCTAATTTAGAATATCTAGAACTGTTAGATTGGATTTTGGTAAAGTTTGTGTGTCGGGCTTAAGCTAGGAACTTGCTGTTCTGTGACGTCTGGTCAACCAAACAGACCAGAATAGGATGGGACACTTTGTCCTTGTTTGGTCAATCGATCTGCAGGATCGATCAACGGGACGGAGGCAGAGAGCTTGCAAAGTCTCTATTTAAGTCCAATCAACCCTGTTTGGGAATTTTAAACTTAAGTAATGATGATTTAAACCCTAATATGAATTTTTACAATTTACATGTAAATCGAAAAATATTATTATTTTAATGCAATATTAGTAAAGCATACTAATTAAGGCTTGATTTTAGTTTAATTAAAGGATTATGTTATGTTAGATAATTAGATTATCTATATTGTCTAATTTAAGGTTTTGGTGTTTGAAGCGAGGAGCCTTAATTTGCGTGTATTATTTGTAGATTTTATTTGCCAAAGAGGTATGATATGTTCCCCCTCCCCATTTTTAATTAAAATGATTGTAGGATACATCCCCCTCCCTGGTTTTAAATAAAATGATTAATGTTTGTTTTATTATTTTGTGAAATTTCTCATTTTAAAATCATTTTCAAAAATAAAATGGTTTGACAAAAAATGATTTTGAATGGAATGTATATAAATGCGTATAAAATCTTTTGCATTGAAATATATATATATGTAGATACATTATTTTGAGAGACTCAGGGTAAGAATGTTTTGAAACATGAGTAGTGATTTCTTCTGCCAAGTGTGTTGAATGAGAATTTCAAACTCTGCCTGGCTAGATACCGGCGTATGATATTTATGTATATATTAGAACCTGTCAAATATCGAGATGTTACCTTTAACCGATTGGTCCACTTCTCTGGTGTTCTACTGTGGTGGTGTTCTAGCTTATTAGATTTGTGAGTATGATATGTTCGGTGAATGTTATTTATGCATTTATGAATTTATTTATTTCATTTAGCCTCTTAAATTTTATGATAACCTTGCCATTAATTTTAAGTCTAATTATTTTAAATGAGTCAATTGGATCCTTGTGACAACCCCTAAGAAAGGAGCCATCTAATACATACGTAAACTTTACTTGTATCATTTATTTAATTTCCAAAATTTCAAGTAAATTTTTATTTATTTATTAATTCTGCTTACTATTTGCTAAACTCATTATCTATTAGACAACCATTTTTTGGACTATTAGAGAAAAGCATAAGTAAAGTACCAAAGTAGTATATATTACATACTATTTCATTTTTTTTTAAATGCACATAACTAGTGTTTCTTGGTTTTTTTTTTTTTTCTTTTTTCTTAATAGTTATTCTTAAGCTGTGGAATTTTTGAGCAAATTGTTATCCATGCACCCTTTGCCTCCATTGTTACGTCATCTACCTTGTCTATTCATCGGTTCAGTTGTTCACGGGTTTTTTACCCATATTGCCTACAACATAAATTTCTTGAATGAGTTTTTGCCTAGCAAGTATAAATATAAATATCACAATGTGTGAATAATTAGCATGACAGTTTATGAAATTTTTACGTCTTATGCTTTAAAACTTATTGTGTCCCTTGTGTACATACCAGGTTCGTGTGACCAATGGGAAGTTGGGGGAATAACCCTCCCACTGTACCCAAGGTCATTTATAAATCATTCATGAGTTTTACCTCACCTGAGTGTAGGTTGGTACAATACTTATCTAACATTTCACTTTCATTTAGCCTTATGTAATTAGGTGAGTGATCTTGCAAATATGACATGTCACGGTATCATAAAAATTAAATAACATAAACTTGGAGACATCGTGATCATATGCAAATAATTGGCACATAAATAACCACATGTGCACACCAATAATTCACAACAATCATCCAAGTTTTAAGTTGTAGGTGAGATTTGTACTTACAGGAATTCAATAATCTGAGACTTCTCAGTCAGTTGGCCTCGCTCTAGTTTACCATCGTCACCGTGTCTTGATTTAAGCGACACCCAATAGTTAGAGCAGTATTTTAAATTGATCATTTTTCTTATGGATATTTCTTTTATTAGATAATTAACTTTTGTTAACTATAATTTGATGGGAACCCCGCTAAGAATAACGAGACCCGACAATGAAGAAGGAACCCAAGAATGTTTTACGATCAGGTTTGGATGGGAGACCTTGACCCATTGCTTCAACAAAAATAAAAACCTTGGTAGATTAGACTTCAACCCATTGTTTAAGGCGAAAGTATAAGGAAAACACCACAAATGGTGGTGGAAATCCGTTTGATATGTCGATGGCGAACACCACGGAAAATTCCGATAAATTCAAATTGTCAAAGAACCAAAAAGAAAATACTCTAACAATTTTATTGAATAATGATCTAAATTTTACTAATAATTAGATACCTATTAATAGGCTGAATATTACAGAGAAAGTTCCTAAAATAACTATCTTAAATAAGGTTAAAATCTGGTTTTTTTCTTGCTTGCCTAAAAGATACAATCAGCCCTATGATTAACTGATTACACACCTAAATTAGAAAAAAGGAAAGTTCAAATATCCTCCTAGTTTCAGCCTCAATTAAAAGAAAACAATTCTGACGTTAATCCTTTAATTTTCAGCTTATTAGTTATTACATGCCAATAAGGAAAACGAAATAGTCAAATAACTAAAATAGTAAAGTGGAAAGTAACCAATGCGCCCAAAATCAGATTTCCTTCCTAGCAAATGCACCCAAATCCAAATAATGAAAGTGAATAATAATTTAGCCTTGATTGACAAATCTCTTTCCTTTTGTTGTAGCTTGAAACTGGAAGAGATGCTAGAAAGGAAAGTAAGCATAGATTCTCCTATTGACTTTCTTGAATTTGAATCATGCTTGTTAAGGGCTGGTCAACTCATTCATCTACCTCAAAATGCTTCCATGTGCATGCTTGAGCCCAAATCCCTCGAATCAACCCATTTAACGCATTTTGAAATTTCTTGGCTCGTGCTCTTGTAACTGGTTCGATAGGAACTTGAATAGGATATGCATTTCATGCTCTTGTGCTAGCCATGTCCTCATCATTTCCCTTCTCTTGAAAAGGATTTGTCCTCAAATCAAGTTCATTACCTACATCAAAGGACTCAAATCAGAAACATTGAGGTAGCACTTACATTATACTCACCAGGCAAATCCAGCTTGTATGCATTGTTGTTGATCCGCTCCAAAGCCCTAACCAATGCATACAACTTCTTGTCATAAGTCGGGTAGTTTAAGGCTACTCTACTTAGCTTCTTATTGAAGTATGCAATTGGTCATTCCTCCTACAATAAAACTACGTCTATACCAATACCTAAAGCATCACATTCAATTTCAAACATTTTATTAAAGTTAGGCAAAGACAGTAAAAGGACGTTGGTTAACTTTTGCTTGATCAATTGAATCACCTTCTCTTGTTCATCTCCCCACTTGAAACCAATGTTTTTCTAGATTACTTTGATAAATGGTGCAGACAATATGCTAAAATCTTTCACAAATAATCAGTAGAAACTAGCAAGTCCATGAAAGCTTCTCACTTCACCTACTTTTGTGGGACTCGGCCACTATTGGATTACACATACCTTTTCCTCATCAACCTGTATACCTTCTGCACTAACAACCAATCCTAGAAATACAAGCTTATTGGTGCAAAAAGTACACTTATTCAGACTAGTAAATAACTTTTCTTTTCTAAGCACATTTAAAATAGATTTCAAATGTACTACATGATTGTCCAAGTTTTTTGTTATAAACGAGTATATCATCAAAGTAGACAATAAAAATCTGCCTATAAATGCACGCAAAACATGATTCATAAGTCTCATAAAAGTGTTTGGAGCATTAGTCAAAGCAAAAGGCATAACTAACCATTCATACAAAGCATATTTTGTTTTAAAGGTAGTTTTCCATTCATCTCCTTCTTTCATTCTAATACGAAGATAACCACTTTTTAAATCAATCTTAGAAAACACATAAGAACCATGCAACTCATCTAACATATCATCTAAGCGAGGAATAGGATGACAATACTTTACTGTTATGTTGTTGATGGCTCGGTAATCAACGCACATTCTCCACGTCCTATCCTTCTTAGGTACTAGTAACACCAAAACGGCGCAGGGACTCATGCTTTCTCTCACGTACCCCTTTTCCATTATCAATTCACTAACCTACCTTTATAGTTTCTTTGTTTCCTTGGGATTGCTCCTATAGGCTGGTTGGTTTGGAATGGTTGCACCAAGCATGAAATCAATCTGATGTTCAATCCCTCGAAATGGAGGTAACTCATGTCGTGTTTACTTGGGAAAGACATCCTCATACTCCTGCAAAAGAGAAACAATAGAACTAGGCAAAGCAAGGTCAAGTTTGTTAACGTTTAAAAATGCCTATTTGTACAAAAGTACGATCATTGGCTGATTCAAAAACATTACTCGCTTAATTTCACTCACTTTTGTATAGAAATTCTTTTTGTTTTCTCACCGATATTCTCTCAATGGCCGAATCTGTAATTGCATTTCTCTCTTTTTTTCTTTGGCCTCTCACTCTTTTACACACGTTTTCTTTTGATCACTCTTTTTTTTATCACTCTCTTTTTGCAACGTAACTTGATCGTGATAAACTTATTTTGGTATCATCGGCACAAGAATGATGGGTTTTTGATTGAGTACAAATGAGTACTTGTTGGTGAAGCCATCAAGCTTAACTTGCCGATCAAATTGCCACGGTCGACCTAATAACAAATATCCAGCTTGCATCGGAACTAAATCACATAAAACTTCATCTGCGTATTTTCTAATGCGGAATGAAATCAACATCTGTTTATTCACCCTTACCTCACCACTATCATTGAGCCATTGCAATTTATAAGGCTGGGGATGTTTAATTACTGGCAATCCCAATTTTTCAACCAAAGTAGTGCTAGTAACATTAGTACAACTACCTCCATCAATAATCACACTACATACCTTATTTTGCACGTGGCATCTAGTAAGAAAGATGTTTTCTCATTGCACCTCTTCATCTTCTTTGGCTTGCACACTTAGAGCTCTCCTTGCAACCAACAGTTCACCTTGGACGACATATTCCTCATCATCCACATCCTCCAATGGTGGCATAAAGTCGATTTCCGACTCATCGTCGGTTTCAATCTCACCATTATCCTGTATGATCATAATTCTTTTGTTCGGGCAATGACTTGGTATGTGACCCCTGCCTTAACATTTAAAACACTTAATATCCTGATTTCGAGAAATGGAAGGTCGGATTTACCTTGAGAACCATGGCTGGTTGTTTCTTGTCTTGGCTCAGATTTAGGTTTTGTAACCAGTTTCTCCTCTTTCTTCACAAAACTCGGTTTCCATGGGAAAGAACCCGAACTATGGGATGCATGTGTTCCACCCCTCCTTTTGAGCTGTTGCTCCACTTTGATGGCCATGTACACCATATCCTCCAACTCCACATAATGTTGCATCTCTACCCTATCATGAATTTCTTGATTTAAGCCATTCAAGAACCTAGCCATAATAGCCTCTCAGTCTTTTTCGACATTAGCCTGGATCATAGCAATCTTCATCTCTTGATAATAATCCTCTATACTCCAGTTACCTTATCTAAGCCTTTGCAATTTTTGGTATAGCTCCCGGTAGTAATGGCTTGGCACAAACTGCTTCCTCGTTACTATTTTCATCTCTTCCTATGTCTCTATCAGACGTTCTCTATTCTGCTACTTGTTCAACACTAACTTATACCACCAAAGAATAGCATAGTTAGAAAACTCAATGGCAGCAAGTTGTACCTTCTTCATCTCGGAGTAGTTGTGGCAATCGAATACTAACTCCACTTTCTTCTCCCACTCAAGATAAGCTTCGGGATTGTTTTTACCTTGAAATGACAGAATCTTCATCTTAATACTACACAAGCTATTATCTTCCTGATTCGTAGCTTCTCTAAACCGCCCTCCATGTCTTTTATTACTAACAACCGAATCCCGATCATCTTCTTCATCAAAACCAACCCCATAATACTTTTCATCTTCAACCCTTACTTCCCTCGGTTGAACTCTTTCCCTTCTACGTACATTAATTAGGAGCGTGTTATGGCTAATCCACACAAGTATTCTCTATCTGGTCTATCCATTCATGAACCTGCTCCAACTCCAATCTCATCACACGCCTCATCTCACTCATCATGGCTACATAAACAATTTCGGATCAGCCAATTCCGTAGCACCTTCGGCAATGCTTTTGTGAAACATGATTCCTGCAAAACAAAGTTAGAAAGATAGGACCTCACAATTCTCTCCCTCACATGTTTACACTTAAGAATGTGAATCATTTTACACTCGTGTTTTCACTGAAGAATACGTGGCTTTTAACCCTCTAATATTCTCACCACTCTTGTCTTTTTCCACTCAATAATTCTCTTTCAGTTCTTTTGAAACTAAACAAACACTACTCAAAATTCCCATCAACAATTCACCAAGAACTCATCAAGGAAATTCAGGATTTAAAAGTAAGAATGAAAGGAACACGACTAATTAAAATTTCTACGAAAAAATTTTAGTTTTTTTTTTTTTTTTGTGTAAGGTGATTTTTGGGCTTATAGGGACCTAAATTGATGAAAACAAACAAAATTTTTTGCCGTGTCTATTTACTCTTTTTTTTTTTTTTTTTGGGGTTCCTTTCTGTTTTCTTCTTCTTCATCTTCATCTTCATATTTTATATGTCATGAACAAGAATTACAACTAGAACCAGAAATTACAAATTACAAACAAATTTAAAAACACTTTTTTTTTTTGACGTTTCTTTCTCTCTCTCTTTTTTTTATTTTTTATTTTACAGTATCAGGAACTAAAATTTAAAACTACAGCAAGGAAAAGAAAAAAAAATCGACCAAAAAGAAGAGGGAAATTCGGCCAACTAAAGTTTGAAAAGAGATTGGAACAGTAGGCTAAAAACAAGAGGGAAACTAGGTAAAAAAAAAAAAAAAAAACAAATGGGATAGGCAAACCTAAACCTAGAACCGAAGTTTTGATACTAAATGATGGGGACCTCGCCAAGAATAACGAGATCCAACAATGAAGAAGAAACACAAGAACGTTCTACGAGCAGGTTTAGATGAGAGACATCGACCTGTTGCCTCAACAAAAACAGGAACTTTGGTATATTAGACCTTAACCCATTGTTTAATGCGAAATAAGAACCATGGTATAAGGAAGACGCCACAAGCGGTGGTGGAAATCCGTTTGATAAGTTCATGGTGAATGCTATGGAAAATTCCGATAAGTTCGAATTATTCATTAAACAACCAAAGAGAAAATACTCTCACAATTTTATTGAATAATGATCTGAATTTTACTAATACTTAGACGCCTATTAATATGCTGAATATTACAAAAAAAGCTCCTAAAATAGCTATCTTAATTAAGGCTAAAATCTAGTAATTTTCTTACTTGCCTAAAAGATACAATCAGCCCTATAATTGACTGATTACACACCTAAAATAGCAAAATGGAAAGTTGAAATATCCTCCTAATTTCAGCCTCAATTAAAAGGAAACAATTCAAACTTTAATCCCTTAATTTTCAGCTTATTACATGCCAATAAGGAAAAAGAAATAGTCAAAGAACTAAAATAGTAAAGTGGAAAGTAGCCAATGTGCCCAAATCAAATTTCCTTCCCAGCAAATGTGCCCAAATCCAAAAAAGGAAAGTGAATAATAATTCAGCCTTGATTAACAAATCTCTTTCCTTTTGTTGTAGTATTTGAAACCGGAAGAGATGCCAGAAAAGGAAAGTAAGCACAGATTCTTCTATTAACTTTCTTGAACTTGAATCATGCTTGTTAAGGGCTGATCAACTCGTTCATCTCCCTTAAGATGCTTCCACGTGCATGCTTGAGTCCAAATCCCTCGAATCAACCTATTTAACATATCTTGGAATTTCTTAGCCCGTGCTTTTGTAACTGGTTCGATCGCAACTTGAATAGGATATGTATTCCATGCTCTTGTGCTAGCCATGTTCTCATCAATTTTAATTTCTTTCTCTTTTCTTTCTTTCTTAAATCTTGAATTGCTTGTTTGTAACATATCACAATTTAAGTTGCTCTATCTTACACTTTATGAGATTGTGTTAGGCCTCCTATGACTCATTTAGATTTTGTGTAGCGGACTTGGTCCACATTATAATTTCTTAAGGTTTCAGACCCATTACAATCATCTCATGAACGAGATCTTTAGAATCTTTTCTTAACCCAACACACCGCTTGTATACGAATTTTTAAATTACATGAAATAGAATTTTGGATTTTGATTCATAACTTGTTGTTTTACACTTAATTTGCTTTAAATTCTCTAAATCTTTCTTTGGTCTTAAAATTTTATTGGTGATTGTAAACTGTGAATCATAGCTCTTGATCAGTTTTGAAACCGATGAAAACATATTTAAAGTTCTATCGCAACAATATAAAAATTTCTACAGTTTAGTTCCGAATCATTTTTTTATCATCCCATTCTTTCTACATGAACAACACTAGAAAATCACTTTTCCAGTATAAAAACAAATCTGGAAACAGTTTTACAAGCTGTCCAATTTCAGTATTCTGACAGTTTTTGAAAATTCCAATTTTGACCCAAATTTTGACAAAATTTGCATTTTAACCCCTATTGGGTTTTCCTTTGTTTTAATTGCTACACCCCTGGCCTATAAGTAATTTAAGATCAGTGAAACAGTTTTCTCATCGTGAAACATCCATTTTACACATCTGTTTTTTTTTTTTTTTTTTAATTCAATTTTGCCCAAAGAAACATAATTTTGACATTAAGGTGCCTCTAGTGTTTCTACTTCATTTTTTGTTCAGTTGTTATAAAAATTTGACACAACTTAGATTTTATAGTGTTGTTTTGGACTGGAAATTCGTGGCCCAAATCTTGGCTTCTAAGTTTCCCCGTTTTAAATTTTGGCCCCAAAAATGAGAATCCTTTCATTATAGTCCCTTGTAGCCATTGGATTAAATATGTGGGGGTTTCTTTGAAAAAAAAAAATGGCAATTTGCTACCCTCCACTGGTTGAAAAATATAACACAACTTGTTTATATCCCTCTTGCTTTTAACTTTGTTTTTATCAAACTTTTCCAAAAGTGTGCATTTAACACTTTTTGCACATCAAACTTGCACTAATCATTTTCCTATCATACACATCCTTTTGAAAGAATTCCAAAGTCTAAAATAAAAATAGACTTTTCATACTTTTATACCATACATCAAACTTTCCACACTATAATCCAATCATGAGCAACAAACCGACAAAAGTTGTCAACCTTTTTATTTATTAAACTGCAAACTTTATCTAAAAGGTTTGTTTCTTGCAACATAAATACCATTTTAGTCACATGGTATTTCATTAGTTTCATAATTACTTATTAACAAATTCAAACCACAACATCAACCAATCATACAAACATGAAAAGATTTCATAACATGTACACATTCATAATTCCCAAATTGTCCATTAAACCAAGTCCATCAATGAAGTAATTGATGTATATACTTTTTTTATTATTTAATAAACCCACAAATCAAACTTTAAAAAAAGAAAAAAAATTTTAAAAATCTTACCTAGCTTTCTTCAATTATATACAGCTTGGTTGCACCACCTTAAAACCTTTGGTTTCTTGATAGTGACTAGACAATAGAATTTTCATTTCTTAGAATAGAAATCCCACGTGACAACACTAAGAAAAACATAAAATTTTTACAAATTTCTTACATTGTTTGACTTCTAGGACAATAAAACTTCTTGATTAAATACTTGTTTGGGAACCAAGCTTGAGGATTTGGATGGAAATTTTTCTCTCTCCCTCCCGACGTGTATCTCTTAGAGAAGAAGTCGAGAGAATTGATTTTTTCCCCCCCTTTTCGCTGGCTCTCCTTGCGTTTAACTTATTTGGGAGACAAACAAACTTTTTTTTCTTCTTCTTCCTTTCCACCGTTTCTACACAAGTTGTTTTGTTTTGTTTTGTTTTGTTTTGTTTTGTTTTGTTTTGTTGTTATTTTTTGCTATTTTTTTTCAATCTCATTCCCACCGATTCTTTCATTTTGGAAGATCAAGTAAAGATGTCCTTTACTACTTTTTACCATCCATTGCATCCGTCCCCTCCCCCCCCCCTTAATTTAAATATTTTTTTGACCTTATCTACTTAGTCATATTTATCTTGACATGGGCTACCAGATTAAAAGCCATTTGGCCCTTGATTTTTGAAGATATTTTTCTACTTTAGTTTTTATCAGACTCAATAGTGACTTGCAATGTGTTATGGTTCATGGTAAAGTTTACACTGAAATTTTTAACTGTTTAAATAGCTATTGATATTTAAAATTTTAACCTGTTGAAAAATTTTACTTTAAAACAACATAATCTAACTCATTTATTTAGCCAATTTATATAGCAGTCCAACATTTAGTATGTGGACTATCGTTTTTTTTTTTTTTTTTCTGAATCAGTTTTACAGTTTAGAATTAAATTCTTACCACTGTAAAATGATTCTGAAATACTTGTAAGTTCCATTTCTTTACATGATAAAATCATATAATGGACTTGGCATCTTTATTGGGGCTTTCATGATCACTTTTATTTATTTATGCTCTCGATGGAAATTTCACAAATTCCCAAATTCCTTGGATAATGAGAAATAACTAGTGGCATAAGGACACATTGTATCATAAAATTACAAAAATTTATATCTTTATTATAGAAAATTTACGGTTTAATTTCTATTAAATTCAGAAATTAATGCTGTGAATTTTCCGTTCGTTACAATCCTACTGAGTTTATAGCTCACGTTTAATTGTTTTTAACCCCCCCTTGGGAGATGCTAGAAGTAGCGCCGAGTAGACAGGTGTGACTGTAAGACCACTGTGGTTCCATGGTGATATATCTATATTTTTATTCTAGTTATTTACTTTTTCTAAGGCATGTTTAACTAAACTCTCTCTCTGGATTGGGTTTTGGATATCTGTATATTTATTTCCTGTTTTACTTGTTTGTGTGATGATACCAAAGGTTGAATTTTCAAAACCTATTTTCATGTGAAAACTTAATATTTCGAAATGCCCAATGTTTTGATTAAAAATGGCTACTTGGTGGTTTTTGTTAAATTAAAATTGGTAGATTCTAAAACAATTACTATCTAGCACAATACTCTGATATGTTTTTTAAAGATGACTAAACTAGGAATTTTGTTAAATGTGTGGGCGAGTTTCAGAATACTATGAATTTCATTTATTTGATAACTTTAATTGAAAGTTTATTTTTAATTAAACCCTTCTACATCACCACACCCAATTTCGGATCGCAACAACTCAATTAAATAATTGTATATTACAATTATATGATAATCCATTTAGGGCATGTTTGGTACACCGTATTAGCACTCTGTATTGTATTAGTTATTTAAAATAATATGATGTTTGGCAACATCAATGTATTGTATTAATACAATACAAAATTTGATCTCTAATACAACAAAAAAAAAAACTATGTATTAGGCTGTATTATATAATTTAATATAAGTGATTAGTGAAAACACATACTATAATGGGTTTCAGGACGGGAGTCGGGGCCGAGTTTCAGAATGAGGATATGGCTTGGGTTTCAAGATAGGGGTCGGGATCCGGTCTTAGGATAGAGGTTGTGGTTGAATTTTAAGGTCAAGGTTTGATTTCTAAATGGGGGTCAGGGTCGGGTTTCGGGCCAGTTTCGGGGTTGGATTTTGGGGTCAGGTCGGTTTTTGGGATAGGGGTTGTGGTACGGTTTCGGGATGGGGGTCGGGGTAAGGGGTAGGGTTTTGGGATTGGGATCGAGGTTAGGGTTGGGGTCGGGTTTCGAAACAGGGGTTTCTAGACTTGTGTACTTTCAGCCATTTAAGTAAGTATGGGTTCGAGAGCGGTCCAAACGTACAAAGAATGTCAAGTACACTGTGAAGCTTCCTGTTTTTCGTTTGGATAGCCTACTATGAAAGGTAATATAAAGATAAATTGTATATATTTGTTGAGAGAAATATCTTGTTCAAGGAAATAATAAACTACTCAACTCCAATGGCTAGAAGTTGGTGACTTTAAAGAGTAGAAGCTTGAATAAGTTCTTTTCTTCCCTTTTCCATCTGAAAGAATCCACTAACCCAATACCCTAAAGTGGTTTCCTCTGAAGTCAACTTCCTCAGACGGCAATCTACCTTTCTATGCTGAATCAATCGTTGATCACTTCAGGGAAATGGGTGTGCTGAGACCATGAGTGTACTTCTTGATAGCAAATGGGTAAAGACTATTTCTTGGACTGTGGCTGACACCAGATAAGACTAATTAAAAAAAATGGTCATGTTCTTTGCTTAAAGATTGGGCTTTTTTGTGCATTTCGGGCAGAACCAACTAGCTTTGGGTTTGAATGGCATTTCACCCCTAGCTATCTAGAAATTCTATTATATTTATTTCTTTGTTCCAGATAGGTGAGAAAAAACTAATTGGATCCAATACCAAGATGACTTCTCTCCTTTCTTAGGAAGCGCAAAAATCCATTCAAAAGGTGGGAAGGCTTACCTTTCTCTAGTTAAGGCTAAAAAGATAATGGAATGATTTTCCTAAACATTAAAGGAAAGGCTCGACCAAGGGAGGGAGATGCTGCGGGGGAAGGAAAACGCGATCAGAATAAGGTAAAGCTTGAAGATAAGTTTTGTACTCTACCAATTTTTTAGTCCCTCTAATCGGGTGGGCACCGGCTGGTCTTTCGACCAGATCCCCTTAAAAACCGTACGTGCAGGTCTCCTCGCATACGGCTTACACCATTCGAGTGGCCCAGCCTAGCATTCATTCATAAATCCTATAGTGAAATTAAGACTACTCTACCTTGGAAGCTAATTCAGTGTTCACTTTAGATGAATACCCACTGGCAACCAACCAACAGGGCTTTTCCCATGCCCACCCTTCCCTTAATTTGGGGGGGAATGCTACCGAAACGACTTCTTTAGGCTATTTTACTAGGGGCATAGCAATTAGTTCTAATACTAGTGCTTTAGCCATATCCTTCCTTGTCTCTACAGGATCTATTAATGGACTCAACCAGAAGAACTTCCTCATAGAGTTGCATCTTTTATAAAGACTTTGTCTTTCAATAGAAAAAAGCATTATCGAGTGCAGTACAACACTTCGGCTTAAGGCTAAGAGCCCTCAAAGAAGTAGTCAACGGTAGCTAACACCGTTTTAGTTACCATAGCCCTAGTCTTTTAGCGAGCTCAAGGTGACTTGATGCCTTCTCTGATCCGGCTTTATGACTGCATCTCTATTATTTGTTGGCCTAAGGATTGCATCTTTAGAACAAACTTCCTTCTAAGATTGCTTGGATTAAAGTAGAAAAAGACAAGATCCTATTTTCAAGTTCTTTTGTGCAATGCTTGGTTGACGAATGGCTTTTTTCTCTTTCAATAGCGGATAGGATAAGAGAATATTTACAGTTAGCATATGATTATGTGCATCTATTCTAATGGCACCCATAGCTTGGTGTGGTGAGGTTTCGCTCTTCCATCCCCAGCCAGTTGTAGAAAACATTCGAACTACAGTTCCTAAGCTCTCTTTTCATTTCACACCATTATATGGTGTGGTTGGCAACAAAGTTATCTTTAGTCTGTCAAGGGTCCTTTACCTCTTATGCAGCTATGAATTGTCTATTTTTATAGCTTGGATTTCCGTGCGTTCACTTGAATCAAACGCACGGATGGGGCTGGCTCGCCAATAGATGGATATGAGGTCTATGACTAGATACTGCATTTTCCTTTTTTTAGCTAGAAATCTTGTCACGTGGAAGAGTAAAAGCAAATAGTTGTCACATAGTCAGGATGGTAGCCCAGAGAAAGATCCTGCTGCGAACTGCTCTGTGGCTGGATAGGAGAGAGGTTCAACAGCGGCAAGGATCTAACACTCTTCAAAGGAGAGAAGGAGAAAGGGAATTTTTTCATCTTTAAAGTTCAGATTTCAAAGCAAGATTTAAATGTTCAAGTTGTTATTTCAAATTGAAAAGTTAAAGTTAAAAGTGAATCTTGAAAGTGACAACTCAAGTTAATAGTGAGCGTCATCCTAACACCCTAGAATCTGAATGGGAAAGAAATGAAGCTAGCTTGGATGACAGATTATTTCAGTTAGTGAACACAAGCTAGAGAGTTGCACGGGGACGATATAAAGCTGCCCCCGTCTTCTCTTGAGATTGGAAGTGAAATTCAGTTTTGATGTAGACTCACGTTTGTTGCTCTAAAAGCAGTGAAGTTGAATTCGAGTGAAAGCAATTAGCTTAGGTAGCTTGGGCATTGCACGAATCCCCTCTTTCGGAATAGAATAGAGTGAGCCCTTGAACTCTTGCTTTTGGGACGAGTTCCCTTTACATACGTTATTTTATGAACGAACACGCTAAAGGAACTCCCATACTGGACTCACTCACATACTTGGATTGGGCCCTCCACTTTCGAGACCGGAGCCCCCCAATCTAATGAATGGTTCCATGTTTTCCCTGAATTTCATCTGTTACTTTTTCCTCCCCTGAGTGTCATTTGATTTGCTTTAGGGGTTTCTTTTTCTTTTGGGAACGGATACCACCCACCAATACTCTCATAGTCCGCTCCCCAAGGAATAGAAAGGGGAACCTGGGGCTCATCGGCGGTCCTCGTTGTCATGTCTCCTTCTGTTTCTGTTCCTAGGCTAGAGCTATATATTCTACATTTAAAGAATTACATAAATAGGGTTTCAATCCTTCGCATGGCTGGATTCCCTATCATCAGGTCACCAACTTCCTTGACCTTTCCAGCACCGGGCAGGCGTTAACCTCCATACATGGTTTTACGAGTTTGCTGAGAGCTAGCTTGCTTCGTTAGCTTCTTTGACTTGATTCTTCTATGAAGGCCAGGTTAAGTAGCCTTTCACTAACTCAACGGTCGGAGAGAAGCGTCGGAGAGGTGAAAGGAAAACTATCAGATGAGGCATCTGGATTTGATTTGGGTCGGTTAAAGCTTGAAAAGGAGTTCGGCTTTAAGAATTGATTCTACGCTCATAACCCCTAAAGATTTAAAAGATATTTAGGAAGCCTTGTGGCTGAGACCATGGCCAAGTTACGAGGAGTGACGAGTAGAAGCAAGGTTATTAGATACCTCAAAAAAGTCGGCCAAAACCACACGTGCAAGTTTCCCAGCATGTGGCATTTTCTAAGAAAGGAAATAAGTCGTCTTGGTATTAGATCCGATTGGTTTTTTTCTCACTTGTCCTGGTAACTTTATTAGCTAGGGCCGCTCGTACACTGTAAGGGCAATTGCACTAAGAAAGACTCCTGCCTTAGCTAAAGATAAGATAGATTTTAAAGCCATTCATACAAAAGCAAAGATGATCATGTCCTTCACAATGCTTCGTGGGTCTTATGAAGAGCATTCAGCGGTATCAAAACAAAGTGAAAAGCTAGTCTGATTCATAACATTTCGAAAAGGCCTCATTGCGGTATGAAGAGGTGAGCTTGGCTCGTTCGAAAAACAAATGAATTGAGTGGAAAGTCTTTAGTGTAGGAATCTAGCATCTGCGGATAAATGATCCGTCATTGCATCATCGGCTAAATCAAATATATCAAATAAGGAATGGATTAAGTAAAACTAGTTCAGTGCCGCTCCTATCTCTAATCTAAAGGGCTGTCTAGTTTCTTCTTTAGCTAAAGTTCTCGTGGCAAGTTAAGCTAGGATTTGAAGCTAGGATGAGCAGATCTACTGTGCCCAGTTCTTTCCTATTCTTTTCTTATACAAATTCAGTTCCTTGCGCTTAAAACTAGAATGTGAGGCATGGTAATGGCGTATGTGTGATATTCTATTGATCTAGTTTAGGCAGCTCGGTATGCTCGATTCGGATTGAAAGGAAGGTAGGTCCTGATTTAATATATGGGTACATCATTAGTGTACTTAAATCAACACAAGAAGTATGGGCCTCCTCTCGAGAAGCACTTTCTTTGTCTTGAGGGTAGGGCTAAGGCAGGTATGAAAGGTATGAAAGCCAAACTACTTTTAATTAAGGGCAAGTGGGACTCGAACCCAGCAAGCAACAGACTAGCCAAGAAACAAGGCAATGTGGTCGTGCAAAGCTGGCTTGCTTGTGTTGGTTACCGGTTGTGGTTTTGAAACCAAAGAAAAAAGATCAAGTTGGACTTGCTAGCAAGGGGAGATTAGTCACTGGAGGACTTGCTGGCTTGCTCTTTCACTTCAAAATAAGGTGGCCCTATGCCTTAAAGTCTAATCTTAATAGGCCTAATCTTATTAACGGTATGCACCTCTTCTCAATTCGAAGAATAGTTGATTGGCCGGCTTCCCCACTACTTGTATTGATTTGGTCCTCCTGTACGTTGTGTACTGCATGCTGGCTTCCCCATGTTCTCATTCAATTATTGGCATTATTGGCTTACCGAGTCATCCCACCTCAACAGAATTTTCCAATAAAATGCTTTCTCGAATTCAACGGTTGCTCAATCGGCCTTTAGAAGATTAGGCTTGGATGAAGGCAGAGGCAGAAAGATCCAATTATGATCAATCTCCTCGAAAGAAAGTCGATTAGTTCGATCAGCAACACCTACTTGCTGAATGTTTCGATCTGGTTCAATTCATGGTCACATCTGCAAACATTTTCCCATGGGCCGATGCCCCCTCTCCCTCTCTCAGTCCAAAAATTGATTGATCAATGCAAGATTATCACACCTATTTTCTACTCATAAGTGCACGAGATCATCAAGTAATAAAGCAGTGAATAAGTGTCATGTCCCACGAGAATTGTGTTCCTAAAATCTAGCTAAGTACTATGACTAAAATAACCTAGTTTTATCTAGACAAGTCAGAAATAGAATGATGTTAACAGAACAAAATAAAAATGCTAAACTAATTTAATAAGCAAATAAAACAATGCAAGGAGTGTCTTAGGATCGAATGGGGCTCCAATGATAAGGTAGCTAGGGTTCTTGATTTCATCCTGCCTAGTTATTCTAATTCTATTCAATGCCATTGATCTCCCTCAAGTCAAACATTAATCATGAATTTCCTATAATAATCTAACTCCCTCTCTCGGGTGCTGAGTCAAATGTATGCAAAACAACCTAATTAATATCCCTATTAAATAAGTTAGTTGTGCATTTATTAAGCTATAATTCATTTGTGATTACCTATAGCATATTCATCTCCCGATTCCAATACTTACTAGGCTATGTTCAACAAATCCCAACATGTGCAAATGACTTTCTTAAGCCTAAATCCACATATCTAAATCCTCTGGCCAATCTTTCAATTGATTAAGGCATTAAATAAAGAAGAACACAAATGTTTGGGCATGAGAAATATCAAATAGCATTAAATATTCATAGCATAACTGTAGCAAGATTACATCAAGTCTCCTAGCGTGAAAATCTAACAAACCATCAATGTAAACTCAAACATATTCAAACTTGAACGAATATGAAAATACATGAAGAATCCATGAAAAATAAAAAACTACTAGATATAAGAACAAGAGGAGAAAAGAGGAAGAAAAATAAAACTCCAATGTAGTCCAGCCCCAAATCTCCAGCAGCTTCCTCCAATAATCCTTCTGGAATTTAGGGTTTCCTTTTTCTTTTCTCCTCTCTTTTACGACCTCTTTTTTTTTTTTTTCTTTTCTTTTTCTTCTCTAGCCCAGATCCTTTTTGTTCATGGGAGCTTCAAGTGAGGTGCGCGTTGCTGGCTGGGCGCATGTTGGTGAGGTGCACATAGGCTGGGCGCGTGCTGCTGGCTGGCGCACGTTGGCTGGGCACGTGGGCACTGGGCGTGCGGGCGTGCGGCGTGCTCTGCCTCTGACTTGGTTGAGTGGGCGCGTGGGCGCGCGCCCTTAGAGGTGCACCCGCACTTCCGCTGCGGGCTAAAACTTGATTTTTCATCTCCGATTCTTCCAAAATCCAATTTTTCCCTTGTTTATCTGAAACACTCACAAACACATTAAACCAATCTAAAAACTTGAAGATTTTGTAAATTATCCAATTTCAAGACATTAAATAATTGAGTAAAAGCTCACTTATCATTGATCTATATCACTTCAGAAGAAATGATAAAAAAGTACTTACCTTTTACTTGGTGAGTCAAAGTAGAGTTCCATCCTCCCTTACCTTGCAACCTAGGTATTCTTTTTCTAGTTTCCCAGACTTTTTGTCAAGAGAATTAGGAATGAGTAGAAAATGTGATAAATGATCTTCATTTCTTTTTTATTTTTTTCCTTCAACGGAGAATTCCTCGATCAAAGTGATTTATTTCCAAACAAATTTGTCCATCATTAATGGGTGGTGGGTGAAAAGAGATTCATGCTTTAGCACTAAATATAAGTTAAAGGGGCACCCCTACCTAAACTATAAGCGAGCACACAACTGCTTTTCAGCTGTTGTTGCTTGCTGCTTGCAGGCTCGAAATCTCTCTCTCACATCTCCTCCATATTTGGAAAGCTGTAGGGATGAAACAAAAAAAAAAAAAAGTGTGTGTTTCCTGTGTTGCACTGAAAAAAAATAAAAAAAAAGGACCTAAGAAAATAGCATTAAACATCTAAGGATGAAAGAAAAAATGGTTCAAGAGGAACTCGTTTCATGTCAGCATATGCGTGCCGGTGGAAGCTAAAAGATTATGGCCTGGAGATTCTTCCAATTGAGTACATTGAAGCTGGGAAGTTCAATGTGAAGATAGCCAGGCTCTTTATTTGTCATTTGATGAGTTTCACATGGTGGCCCTACAAGCATGGTATTGAAGAGATGCCCTAAATCTTGTATGATTGGCCAACAAGGTTAATGAAGAGGGCCTTTGCTACTTATTGTTGTTGTGAAAATGCATCATCAAAGATAGTATCTACTCCATGCGATGCAGCATTCTGATGTTATGGTAGTGCACGATAGCTCTCTTCGATCGCTATATTCTTGCGATAGTGAAGGCGTGGTTCATCCTCTAAGAGAGAGTAGATGCAAAGGTACGGATTGAAAATCTTCGCTTGGGCCGTCTCCCGTCCCTTTTCTTCGATCATAAAGCCTCCTGATCCTTTTCTTTATCTTTCATCCCCCTTGAATAGAATAAGTAAGGCCCCATTCTTTCTAATTAGAAAAAGAAAATAAGGGTGAAATGCTCTTGAATTGCAAAGGCGCCGCCCAAAGACAATGCGACAAGAAAAAGAAAAAGTAGCATCGCTAAAAAGCGGACGCCGTCATTGAAAGAGATTGAGCCTCCTCCTTCCTTTCCATACCGTGTTGGATGATCAGATCGATGAGATCACTCTGTCGCAGTGCAGTTGTTTGGAGTTTCTTTGGTGGACAATATAGAGCCAAACTTAATCGTATTCGACTTCTTTTGCAAATTTGTTATTTCTTATTCATTTCTTTCTGCACAAGTGAACCAACCCAACAAACAAAGAAAGAATGCCTATCAAAGCATCTGAGAATAATTCGAGCCATATGAAGGGAAACGCACTATTTCCAGTTCACTGAAAAGAAAGATAGATTTGAGGTGGGGGTCTACAATGTGATACTTAAGTATGACCGCGTAAAATGCGCATTGCCCAATGATAAATAGACACTTTTTGGCCCCGAACGCGTTTGGTCTGTTTAGTGAGCAAGAATCACAGCATTGGCATTGAAAGAAAGAAGTTTCTCAAGCGTTGAAGAAAGAACAAAGACAAGGATTTACCTATAGAAGAATCCTATCTAGAATCATCGATCTCTAACTTCAGAAGTGGCAGCAGAACACTTGGCTAAATCATCATCAGTAGATCAAAGCACAATAAATAGAGTTTCAGATGCAGGAGAGGGATAGGTTGCAAACTGACTAAGTGTTCTATTCATTTGTAACGCCCCGCCTAGCACGGACCGTTACCTTACTTATCTACTTACTTATCTTTCCTCTCGTACTTACTTAAGTACTTAAGGGAATGCATACAAACCTTAATTAAGTACGTTTCGGTGTGTATGGACCATCTTTTAACTTCTTATGTAAGAAAAGATATTATCATTCTGTTGATATCTTCCCTTTCATTCATGACCTATCACATCTCTCGTACTTAAATTGTCTTTTTGTATACTTACAAAAAGCACATCCTATTTACGATGTCATAATGATTACATCGTACCATGCATACAAAATCATCGTTGTGATGGAAGTATCTACCACTTTGCCATCACACATTCATATCGTCCTATCGTCGAAATGTTAGTCTAACGAAAGTCGGTCCTAAATCTAGCCTATGGAATCGATCGTGACTACGGAAGAAGCGTTGAAGTCTGCATCCTATCCTTCGTGATTGAATACGATTCTATCCTGGTCGTTCTTAGCATCTGCGTTAACTCCTGCCTCCTTTGATGGTATCTCATTCCGTGTTAACTTCTGTCTCCCGTGGCGGTATTTCCAGTCGTGAGTTGCCGAAATCAGGTCCTTTGAAAGCGTCAGGCCTATCTAGTGTCGTAGCTTCCTTATTCTGGCGTTGTTGACAGCAATCGTCAATCGTTATCCTACTTCCTACTATCATTCCAGCTATAACTGCTAGAATGAATCGCCTGTGAGAAGACACTCCTGCGTCCCGATCTTCGTTGACCCGGTCAGGATTCCTTAGCGCCACATCGATCGTACCATGATCGTAAAGTAACTAATTACGCGTATTTATAAAACTATAAACTTACTTACAATGATGGCGGCGATGGCAGGCAGCTGTGAAATTATGTCGCAGGGAACCGCTCTGATACCAACTCTGTAACGCCTCGCCTAGCACGGACCGTTACCTTACTTATCTACTTACTTATCTTTCCTCTCGTACTTACTTAAGTACTTAAGGGAATGCATACAAACCTTACTTACTTAGTACATGAAACACAGCGGAAATTTTTTTTTTTTTTTTTTACGGTGCTAACTTGCACTTAACTGAACTGAAGGAACAATTTCGAATAATATAACTAGAAGATCAAAACGCGTAGCGGCTTCCATTCCCCACATTTCACAGTGCCCGGCCACGCTCCTCCATCTTGTATCATCAAATGCTGACAGGTAGTTTACCTACAGCATAAACTTAAAACAATGAGCTTTCGCTCAGCAAGTACAACTCCTATACCGCAACATATATACTACTAACATCACAACATGTCAACACTGCAATGAACATATACTGGCAACTACTACACTGAACCACTACTGCACTGAACATATACTGATAAACATATGCATGAACCGGTTATGTTCATATTATGCTCTGTTATTTGCTGCTAACTTACTTACTGTCTTTCTTACTTAATCTGCTAATGGGCCCCTTACTGAGGTGAATATACCCGGCGCGCAACCATGGACTTACACTTGCCATAGCCCGACCCGCCCTGTGACGGGGAGTACGACACCGGCAACTGCTTGCCGTCTGCCTACTGATCTTCTAACCATGTTATACTTACTCTGGTCATTCTTATTAGAACTAGTGAGCATGCATCGTGATGCTTCTTATTCTTACTTCATAAACATCTGACATTCTTAGCTTGACATGTAATCATACATATCATAACATACATCATAGCATAAGCATAAATCATGTTTTGATATGCCCCGTAGCATATCAATTAACACTTAGCATAACAACGCATCACATAGCACATAGCACATCATTTATGTCTAGGTAAAAATACCCTAATAGCCTATGCTGTAGGCGGCGTTGTACTTACCTCGTCTACGTCCGATACTAAACTGCTCCGCTTCTGGGTTCAGCTGCAGGGTACGTCCTGCTTAACCGAAGGACAAAGGTAAGGTCTCTAATCTAGACTATAATATGTTGGTGTTCAACCAACATCCATGCAATGCATTGGTTATATGTCCCCCTAACTATAAAACATGTTATGTGTGGTTACCTCAAATAACCTTATCACTTTGGGTTATATCTCATAACCCCATAAAATCGTATACCATAATCTAGTAGGTTACGTTAGATAACCTTTTCTACCATACCCTTATCCCATAACCCGATGGGTTACACTAACCCATGGGATAATTCGTCCTATATCTTACTATGTTAACCCTTGTTAACCTCTAAGGTTACTAAAGTTAACCCTCTTCGGGTCAACCTCGGGCTTTGGGGCTAAGCCCTGTAACTCGGGTGTAATTCCCGGTTACGTATCGTAACTATCTACCTAGCAAACCTTGAACTTGAAACTCTTAAATCTTTTCTTTATCCTTGAAAAAGTTTTTGGCTTAAAAACCGAAAAACTGCTATACTTCCCCTTGAAAATCCTTGAATTTTAAAACATGGTTTATAAAATGTTTGAAGGTTAGAAACTGCCTTTGGAACAGTTTCTATGTTCAAAACAGTGTTTAAAACAGGAAAAACTATTTTTCCTAACTGGTTCTAGAAAATCTCGTGCAGGAATCTCTTGCTCCCTACACGATTTTCAGATTTCAAGTCGTAGTTTAAAATCCCTTCGAAATTGGAAAAAGTTGTCTTCACAAAAATTCTAGCTCTCGAAGAGATCTAAAACTTTTGTGTTTTACAAAAAATCTGATTCTGCTTAGTTTAATACCAGTTTTAATTTGAACAAGCTGGTCGTGTAAAACTGGGTCTAAACAGACCACCTTCGGTTTTTCGTGAAAACGGAAGCCTTTGGAACCTCATTTTGGCAAACGGTCTGCATTACCCCCTAGGAAAAACCCTGATCTACAACTTTTGTGTTTTACGTTTTTGCCCATTCGGCCTCTAAGGGCCTGCAATTACCACTTTCCTGCGACTGGCCAGTGTGGAACCCGAACTGGCAGCCTTAGCTAATTAAACCGGTTAACGTCCTAATTTGCGGTTTCTACCTCAACCGATCACATCAGGAGCTTAATAACAAGACATACAAAGTTTCTAACGTCCCGCATGTTCTAACATGCCTTCCTAACGTACCCATGCAGCCCTCTAATCCGGTTGTACAAAACCATGGCTGCATGGTTCTATCTCTTAGCATACATCAACCATTCCATACAATATCATTCCATATCATCACATCTAGCATCCTAACATGCATTCATATTATTAAACACATAATTGGGGACATATAACCTTAATTTAGCATGCAACCTATTATCACACAAGCACATGCATAAAGGAACCAACCACCCCCTAGGCTAGCAAATCAAGCACCATGCACTAGCTAAGAGCACAAAATTAAATGGTGAGCTTATGCTCTTACAAACCATAACTTGAAATACATTTAAACTTTACTTTAAAAGCTTAAATGAAAATAGGTTTAGGGTTTTGAAAAATACCTTGAACTACTTCAAGGATTGGCTTTAGTATTTTGGATCAAAACCTTCATAGCTCACACTTGTTCCTAGGTTCGGTTTCCACACACCAAGTGGCTCCAAATTGGCTCTTTTTGGACTAAAAATTGACCTCCCCCTATGGCTCGGCCATTCCAAGATTTTGCACCCAAAATCTGAATTTTTTTCTTCCCTTTTTCCACTCAAACCCGTGGCTGCACACAAGGGAGAAATTGACTCCAAAACTAGCTTCTAACTTGGTTTCGGTTGATGGAATTAAACCCGAATTCTCTCCTAAGGTTTTCCCTTGAAAAATCTGATTTTTCTCTTTCTCTCCCCTGCTTTCTAGCCCACGGCTGCAGCTTGGATGGGCTGGAAAAATTTTTCCAACTCTCCCTAATGGTTCCTACTCAAAACCGAAACTACCCCTAGGATTTGGTTCAAAAAAATTTTTGTTTTCTCTTCCTCCTTCTCCCTTTCTCTCTCTCGGTTTTTCTTGGCTGAAAATGGGCAGAACTTGGCTGGGAATTTCTGATTTTCATGAATAAATTTGACCCCTATTTATAGACAAAAGCTAGACTTTCAAAAATTGTATTTTTGACCCCAAAACTTTGAAAAATCACACTTTTTGGAGCTTAGGTGGCCGGCCATGCTTGGAGAACAAGGAAATGATGTCATGGCTTACATCATGACTTACATCATCAAAATTTTAAAATTACACTTTTGCCCCAAAAATGAAAATCTTGGCATTTAAGCCCCCTAGGTGGCCGAAACTTTTCTTGGTGATCAAGCAAGGATTTTTCTAGAACAAGACACTTGTCTTGCTTAGATTTGTTCTCAAAATATTTATGAGGTCATAATTCAAAATGGTGATGATGTCATAATTAAAAAGCCTTGTTTGGCTACTTTTTGTAAAAACAGTCTAATTTAAACTAAACACAGATAAATCTAATACTGTGTTGTACTAATACACAGTATTAATATTTTATACTGTAGTAAAAATTTCATCTGTGTAAAAATCGGTCTGGAAAAATTTTTCTTTATTTTCTCAAACCCTTTTGCACTGTGCCTTAACTTAATGTGCTTGATTTTTCTATGGTGGTTTTTGATCTTATCTATGCTATCTTACTCATAAAAATGGGTTTTCACAGTATTTCTTCCATACTGCATGTCACAAAACTATACTGTCATCACGTTGACTATTCTGGTCAAACTTTGACTTTCTCGGGTCAAAGTTGACTTTTTCGGTCAAACCTTTGACCGACCTAGAATCATGCAAAAATCATCCATTTTCTTCCAAAAAGGCTATTTTCTATTCTAAATAATCATCTTTGAATCTTATAAAGCTATAAGAACTCATCACACATAATAAAGTTCTAAATCGAACTTTTTTCATAAAATGCCCTTATGGCATACATTCAAGCTCTTTCTAGAAAAAAGAATAATATAGAAAAGTCAGGTGTTACATCATTAATGCCCAAAGACTCACATGCTTTTTTTGGTTCGACCAACTGGTAATTAAAAAAGTCTTTCTTCATTTTTAGAGCAAGAAGCGAAGATGAAAAAGAAGAAAAAAAAGTATTTCTTATGCCCAACAGCCTACTTGAGTAATTTGCTATTCTCCCATTGATTCCTATATATATAGGAAACTTGTATTTCTAATTCACAAATTCATCTTTGACGGGCTTTCTTTCCTATGGTAGTCCCTATGGGGCTGGATTTTCAATCCTTTTGGACTAAGGGCAGACTCAGGAAAAGATCCTTATTGATTAAGCTCGAAGACCAGCAAAAGGAAGCACTCGACAACCTTAAGTCCATTGAGAGGTGGATGGACCAACTCCTGGCGCCTCATCTATCCATAAATATGGTTCCTTTCTTTTATTCTAGATAGTTTTTATTCAATTAGGGTGAATATTTTGTAATCGAATTTTTTTCTTGAAAGATATGCTACTTCCCGGTTGAGCTATCTTGTAACGGTATCTAGGAAACTATAATGCTCACTGGTCTTCTTTTCCTTCTGGCCTTCCTCTTTCACTTGAATTTTGAAATCCAGCTCACTCCCGGTTATGTGTCTAAAGACCCTTTGCTCGTTTAGAAGTGGATTCGAACCAAACCATGAGCAAGGGTAGAGGTTGAGCCACATTCCATTCCCCCGCAGTTCTAGCGAAATTGGATGAGGCTGGCTGGGTAGTTTGAGACTAGGCTTGCGGTCTAGTGTGTTTCGGGACAAATAATAAAAATGGATATATGAATAATAAATCCTACCTTGATTAGACATGAGTGGCTTATAGAAAACTCGAGCATCAACCTAATCCCTACCTCGTTCCCGAAACCCAACTTGATCCCTAACCCCTATCTTGAAACCTGACCCTTGTCTCGAAACACAACTTCGAGCTCATTCCCGAAACTTGACCCTGACCCCGATTCCAAAACCCAATCCCAACCCCAAAACCCGACCCATGTCCCGAAACTAGACCCCAACCGAACCCTATCCCAAAACCTGACTCCTAGCTCGGTCCCGAATCCTAACCTCGACTTCAGTCCCAAAACCCGACTCTTGTTTTGGGATCATAATCTAAAGTTTATCTTTTGAAAGCTCAATTTTTAATACATGCAACACGGTGACAAACAAACAATGTGTTATGTAGTATAGGATTGTAATATAGTGTTAAACCAAACATCGTTTTATATAACAATAATGCAATACATGTTCTACAATACAATATAATACGGCATGCCAAACATGCCCTTGGTGTTCCTAACTCTTTTTTCTTAATTTGTGAATGTAGGAACTTTTCCAACTCCTTTTATTTTGCTTATTTAATATTTTTAATAAGTAGATAGTTTCAATGGCAATGTAGTAATTGCTTAGTCAACCTATTTATGGGGTAACAAAAATGTAAATAAAAATAAAAAACCAGAGGACCTTGCGATGTTTATTTTCTCTCTTTTTTTCTTTTTTCAGGAAAACTCGTAGAATTGTTTGCCTGCTAGCTCTTTGTGACATTCAAATTTCGAAATTCAGAAAGATAATGTTTACTATGTTTCATTTTCTGGAGCTGGTTTTACTAAGCATTGAGTTTAAAATAAATAAATAAATAAATAATTGACTACAAGTATTTTCTTATTTGTTCCCAAAAGTATCATATTATAAGTTTTCCAACTCGCACAAAATCAAAAATCCGTTCTTTATGAATAACCTTATTGTTAATATTTGTTTTTCATATTACAATCACAAAGTAATTTTAAAAAAAATGTAGATAATTTATTTCACCCGTATTGAAACATTTGGATTGCGCCATTCAAAGGTATCATTCAAATTATTGTTTCACTGTTTGGCAATCCAAAAGGGAGCTCAGAGTTGGATGATAGAAATATTGGAAATGATCATTTTGGGCAAAATTTGGAATTGGCTCTCAATCAAAATTTAAGCATTTGGATATATTGTACTACAGTACCATTTAAAACCTATCATATTTTAAAGAAAAGTGATTGTTTTCAGCATACATGTATAAATATTTCTGTTTATATTGCAAATATTCAAACGTCAATTTGGATGAGAATTTATATGTTTATGTTCAAATTAGTACCATTCTAATATACGAACCAAACTAAGCCTTACTTCTTGGAGAAATTTTACAAAAAATGGAAATATTTGGGAAGTGGATATAAAACATAACAAAAGTTTTAAAATATTTTAGGAATAACGAATATTTAACTGTGTTCCACTTGTATGACCAATTTTACCATTTAGTTAGCCTTCTTTATATTAACCATAACCCTTATCATTCTCTCTTCTTCTTCTTCTTCTTCTTCTTCTTTTTTTTTTTTTTTTTTAATTTGTGGTTTGAATTTATATTTGTTGTCTTGTTTTAAAATCCTTCTTTTATGATAATTGTATCTTGATTTAAAGAAAACTTAAATTATATATAAATAGGAAAACAATGACGTGAAGAAAAATGATAAAAACAAAATAACAAGTCTAGTTTTGTACATGGTGAGTCTATTGACACCCCTTATTTTTCTTTTTCTATCCATTTTTTAAAACCACTTACCATATTAATTTTAGAATTAAAAAATCACTTGTTCCACCTCCTTAATTTTCCCAAAAAGCCCTTCTAACTAAATTTTTTTTTCTTTCTCCTCCTATTAAAGTATAAATCGATATACATTTTTTTCCATTACTTTTTTTTTATTTTCTATTTTGTTATTATTTTTTAATTCATTTCCACGAGAATTTTTTTTAGGAGAAGATTCTCTTATTTTGTTTGTTATTATTCTTATTTTTCACTAGTTTTTGTAGTTTCATGTTATAACTAGTTTTTTGTTTTTTAAAAAATAACGATCAAATAGAAAACACATATGCATGATATGAATATATAATAAAATATATTGATTTGATTGGTTACTTGTTTTGTAAATAATTGAAGAATTGATTAGGAATTCATGCAAACTCTAAATTGTAAGCTTTTTCTAATTATCTAATAAAAGTATTAATTAAAGTTATTACATTTTCAATCATGTTTGTGGAATACTTAACTTCATCAGTGTATTATTCTCAAGTTTTTATCATCTCAAAAAGAAGTATGCCAAAGAATAATTTTATAGATTTTTATCTCAACATATCAACTAATGAAGAATTTTTATTGGATATTTAAAAATAAAAAAAGAAAAGAAAAAAGAAATCTAATGAGAAAAATAAAAATAAAAATAAAAATAAAAATAAAACAAAACATATTTAGGGTATGTTTGGTTGGTTAGTTTGAGTTGAAATATTTTAGTTGTAATAGTAAATTTTTTTGAATTTTCAGAAAAGACAAAAAACTTTTTGAGAAAAAGACAAAAACTTTTTAGGAAAAAGACAAAAAAAAAGTACAGTTTGAGTTGAAATGAAATGTCGAGCCAAACATACCCTTAAAAAAAATAAAGCTGTGTAAACATTTAGATTTAGTATGTGGAGAAGAAAGAAAGGAAGACTAATTTAGTTATAAGGGCTTTTTAGGTAACTTAAAGGGTAAAACAAGTAATTTTTTAATTCTAAAATTAATATAGTAAGTAATTTTAAAAATTGGTAAGAAAAATTAAATAGAGCATGTCAATAAACCTACTGTGATCACACATATAAACCATAATGACATGCCTACCACTAGAAAATGCTATATACAAAAAAAAAAAAAGAGGAAAACTTTAATAGCAAATCTAGTATTATGCAATGATAATATATATGTAAGAATAAAGCTAATGAGTACTTCTGGTGTCCCTCACCATATTACGTGGATGAAAAACAGTAAAGTTATTTTGTTTTTTCATTCAATAAGATGGGTTCCACCTCTTATCAAATGACAAGTCATATAAGGGACCACCTCAGATGGTGTAAGACACCAGAAGTATCCTCTAACTTTACTCTATATGCAATGACATCTAAACATACATAATTACATATCTAAAATTATACCATGTTACATATACGGACATGATGACTAACATTATGTCATTATTATTTTGATGGTATGATTAAAATACGCAAAAAAAACTTATGAAATATAAAAGATAATTATATCAATGAAGTTGGGATTTTATCGTTCTTCAAATATTCTGAATCTTTTGTCAAATTTAAACTCCAAAACCTATTTTTCTATTTTGTAAATATATTATTTACCTAGTAGATTTGTCATTTACCTAATAAATTTGTTATTTATCTAATAATTTACTATCTAATTTAAATATTTTAAAACCTTACTATTTAGTTCAATTACTTGTGTAAAAATGCACTTTACTACAAAATTTCCCCTTTTTTTGGCTCTTTTTGCGCCAATAGACCCTAAATTTAACTCACAATTACAATTTACATCTTGAATTTTTAATTTTAGCAATTTACACCCCCAAACTAAATAATTTATAACAATTTACTCCTCATTAATTACAATGTCGATTTTTTTAAAAAAAATAAAAATTGACACTTAACTTATATATGGTTTGTTAATTAAGAAAATAAGGTTGATTATTAAATCAAATTTATATTTAAAACAAAATTAATTAAAAGTTTTCTACTTTAATAATACTTAATCAAAGATCTTAATCTAAATTAATTTGGATTAAAATAGATAAAAATAATCATTTATGTCATTAATTAGCGACTTTTGTACAAATTACATATAAATTTCATTCAAAAGACAAACATTATTATCAACGAAAGTCAAATTGTTATAAATTTTTAAGTTTAGGGTGTAAATTACCAAAATTAAATATTTAGGGTGTAAACTATAACTGCGTGATAAGTTCAAGGTGAACCGATGTAAAAAAAAAAAAGTTAATTTAGGAGACCATATAATGCTTCTCTATAAGTTATAACTTATAGGGGTCTGCTTCATTTGGATACAAGTAGTTAGGGTGTCGACAATCTGGGCCATTTCGGGCCTGACTTCCCAGTTGTCATCCAAAGCCCAATTGACCAATTCAACCAACACCTGTAACTGTCCCAGGTGGGCCTTCCCATGAAGTTTCGGGTCCAACAACGTAGCTCCCATCAAAACGACATCATTCCCGTGCTTCACTCTCCACTGGTGGGTCCACTCAGCCAGCGTGGATGGGCCTTGGGTTGACTTGAGGCCCGTTATCAGCTCTAACAAGACCACTCCAAAACTGTACACGTCACTCTTTGGGCTCACCAGGCCCGTGTTGAGGTAGTTGGTATCCACGTACCCAAATGAGCCCTTGATTGAAGTGGGCATTAGTGGGCTGTGCAGCTTGGAAAGCCCAAAGTCGGCTAGCTTGGCGTGGTGGTCGTCGAGGAGGAGGATGTTGGAGGACTTGACGTCTCTGTGGATGATGGGCTGATCGATCTGGGCCTCGGAGAATGGAGGTAGTGAAGGGCCTTTGCGATGTCGAGCCCAATACTCAAGCGGCTCTCCCACGACAGTATTCCTGCCTTTTGTCCCTCGTATGTGTGCATCCTCTCAAACAGGCTCCTCTTTGCAACATACTCCAACACCAGAAGTTGTTCTCCTGCTTTTTTTTTTTTTTTTGGTCAAATTGTACATTTACAAGAGAAAAATAATAGTTTTTTGACATATCATAAGAGTAAAATACAAGTTGTCAAAGGTAAAAAAAAATAAGAAAAATAATAATGAGACATTTTATAATTGCTATACGATATTACTTTGATTTAGTTATGCAAGTTACCCAATAATACAATAGCTAATAGAAGAATCGTATCAAAAGATGACGTCTAGGTAAGCGTCCAGAAAGACACTTGGATGTCGTTTGTTTGGGTTATGTCTAAACTATCTTAGATATTGCTTGCTTGGTGCACATAAATGATGTTTATGAGCCCTTTAATGGTCTAACTTACCACATTCCTCGGTGTGTGAACGATGTGAAAAGTCCTTAAAAAGCCCCAACACTTGTATAAATGTATGATTTCTACCACTTTTATGATGGTTTGAATATTAAGAATGCAAAAATAATAGGTAAATACCTTTGTCGAAACAGAAACCTATTAAGGAGACCAAATTTGGGTGAGAAACCCTAAGAAGGAGCGAAAGCTCATCGAGAAAGATCATCTTGGAACCTCCTCTTTCCTCCATGACCCGCTTCACGGCTCCGAACTTTCCATTGCCGAGCTCCGCAAGATAGACACGACAAGTAGCTCCGACCCCTATTTGAACTCCAAAATCTCGGGTGGCACTACGCAGCTCTTCTAGTGTATAGCTCCTAATACTACTTGTCAAGTGTAGGTGATGATCGTGATTAAATTGATCAAGATCAAGAGGTTGCTCTGAATTACCATAGTTAGATGTTAATGCTCCCTTAGCATAATCCTCATGAAGATTTAAATAGAACGCTAATATTCGTAAGATGATGGCCACAACTAGTACTACCCCAATCCCTCCAATTATCCAAATATCTCTTGGTTTTGCAGTGGAGAAACCCAAAAGCCACATCTTTAATTTGTTAGTGATTACCTCTTTAATCTATGCTTCAAGGCCTTAATCTCTTCGCCTCATATACTTATTTAAAACTTAAAAACTTGAAGTCGTAGAGGTTGAAGAGTTTTAAGATTCATTAATTTGGAATTTAGCATGAGAAAGAGGAATTTGATCAGTCAAGATACATATACATATATATATATATATATATATATATATATATTTGTGGAAGAGAGAGTAATCACTAGAGAAGGGTCTTTATTCTGTCGTTTTGTTTTTGTCAACTATTTAGGGTTATGCTGGTAAGTAATCAACATCTAAAAGATTAAATTATTGAGCAAAAGACACTAGAAAAGAAAAATAAATTAAAAAGAAAAAAGAAAAAGAAAGGAAAAGAATTGCATTGCATTTCTCTCAAGAGAACAATCTAAATAAAACGCAGTTTGGAATCAAATATGCGACACAAAAACTATTTATATATTCTTTTTTTTTCATATTTTGCTTGCTATGTTTTTTTTTTTTTTTTTTTTGAGAAAATTAGGTAGAGAGTAACATTTTGAATATCTCATTATAATTTTAAAGTTGATAATTTTAGTGTTATGAAATTGTAAAGATTATCAACTTTAATATTATAATACGCATAAATATAAGGAAGTGTCAAATTTGTGACATTCTTGCATATAACCCCCTACCCCTCCCCCTCCCTTTTTCCCCCCTTAAAAGACAAAAACTACTTATTGGAAACTTGTTTATTTTGGCCAAATATAAGCTTCTATATAATCTGTGAAGTTCCTTGTATTTTTAATGTTGAGCAAAAAATAAAAATATTTTGAGTAGTAGATCAGGAAAATTCAGAGACGTCTCATAAATTCAAATAGTAATATAGTAGTTCTTACATGCACTTATAAACAACTCCCCAGTTTTTACTTTGAAAACTGATGCAAAATTGTTTAAAATTGTGCTCCTTGCACGATTTACGCACGATCTTTGCAGTTCTTTTATTTTTGTTTTGTTTTTCAATTTTCAATCAGCAAAACAGATTCAAAAAGAAAATGAAAGAGTGGGAAATATATATATATATATATATAAATAAGAGTTGGTCTTATAATCAGTATCGGATGGTATTCGACAGTCTGAATTTCAGTTATCATGAATGTAAATTTCAATTATCAGTAATATAAATTCATACAGAAAGAAATATAAAATAAGAATAATTTATATTTACATTAGTTATTCTCCTCTGCATGAATTTATATTTTTTAGTAATTGAAGTTCGATATGAAATGATACCAGAAATAAGACTTGAGATGTGTGTGTACATATATAAAGGAGTGTGTATGTTAAGCGGAATCTATAAAAAATTTGAAGATTAATTGTTATTTTAATTAATATAATATTATTGTCCTTGAAAGAAAGTCTCAGCAGCTTTGAAAATAAAATAATTAAGATGTTAGGTATGCAAAGCTGGTGCTCGCAATGTATATGTAATTTAAAACGCACCAATTGTGTTATATAAGGATCTGTACTTAATAAATTCAGCTAAATAAAGTATACGAAATCGTCACTCAAGTTCCTTTCTTTATTCAATTTTCAATGTGAGCTTGTTTGGAACGATCCAAATCAAACACATGGCATTAACCCAAAAATAAAAAAAATAAAAAAAAATCCCTGATATGTATAATTTTTTTTTTCCATGATCTTAAATTATTAAAATATAATTATAATAATCATTTTAGTTAATTATTAGATGAGATTCAACTATAATTTTGATTAAAAAAATGATACTGGCTAACAGATTTTCTCTAAAACTAATTGAAAAGACTTATTATAACAATATTTTTAATAATTTAGATTTATTTCTATTAGGAAAAAAATGGGGACAAAAATTACATAAATTTAAAAATTTGAAAACTTTTAGATGTACAGTTTTGTCCATGTCATTCCTACCCTAATTTCAAACACAGTAGGAGGCTGAAAAACTGCACTAGATCACCGTACCTGTTTATTTCGTGACAAATTAACAAAGCTCGGAATCTTCTTACATAAAAAAAAAAAAAAAAAAAAATATATATTAATTATTGGGTAAAAAAAAATCCCTAGAGAGAGAGAGGAGGGGGGAGGAAGATGATGGAGGTGAGGGGAGGGGGTTGACTACGGAGCGATCAGATTCATTATTCATTCATACGGAAACAGAATTAGAGAGACAAATAAAACGAAATAATTCTGAAACTCCGAATTCCATTTCAGAGAGAGAGAGAGAGAGAGAGAGAGAGAGATTGAAGTAGGTAGAAATGAGTTGGAGGAAGGCGATGGAGGAAGCTCGGAATTGGAAACCAGTGTTTGTTGGCATCTACGGCAGCGTGGTAATCGGGATTCTGGTGTCCTCTTTCTACGTCTTCTCCGCCATCTACTCTCCCAGGGCCTCCTCTCCTCCCCTCCTCTCCTCCTTCTCCTCTCTCTCCCGTCAGCTCTCTCTCTCTCTCTCTCTCTCTCCACTCTTTTACCTTTCCCTTGTCTTTCATTACTTTATATAATAATACATTTTCTATATCTCAATCACTTCATTTGATTCTGCTATTATTGTTCTTGCATTGCGTTTCTGTGTTTGGATGATTCTGAACTTGACACACTGTTCATGTTGCTTATGTTTCTTTCCCACTAACCAATGATGATGCTTGTATTTGATTCTTCCATAACTGCCAATTCCATCTCTTCAGTCTCTATTAGTCCTCAAACATAGTGAGACTGTGTGTTTGAGGTATGCCTGTGTCTCTCCGATTTTGCTTTGGAATCTCCGAAAGTGGTGCTGTGTGTGGGGCCAGACGACACAACTGATCGCCTTTTTCACGATAAAAAAAAAAAGATTAAAATCATTGATGTCATCTTGTCGATGTTACTACTCTATCACCACCTTTTTTAATTATATTTTTTACAGAAGCCATGGAGAGCCTTTGATGCTTTTGCTTTGCTTCATAACCCTTTTTTTTTCTACATTTTTTTATTCCCATTTTCTTTGTGTGCACTGCGTGTTTTAACTTATTTCGGTTCTCCAGCAGATGAAGCACCTGCAAATTATTCTGTACCGACAATGGTTAATACCGTTACAGCAATCGTCAATCCAGTGCCCCAGGCTTCAAGCTCTGGGGTTAGACCGATTTGGGAAGCTCCACCACGCACTAAAAAAATGCCACCTTTAAACAAATTTCGACTCACCAAGGAACTTGTTCAACAAAGGGTGAAGGATAATGTGATTATAGTTACCTTTGGGAACTATGCATTCATGGATTTTATTCTCACCTGGGTTAAGCACTTGACAGATCTCAACCTTTCCAACATTCTTGTTGGTAATTATTTGTTTATTTATTTTTTTAATAAAGGAAAAAAAAAAAAAAAAAAGAGAGAGAGAAGATTTTTTTAGGTTGTTTTTATGTATGTAACAAAAGTTTACATGTTTATTGGAAATTGTTGGTGTTTAGGTGCAATGGACACCAAACTCTAGAGGCTTTGTATTGGAAAGGGATTCCTGTATTTGACATGGGAAGCCATATGAGCACAATAGATGTTGGATGGGGCTCACCAACATTTCACAAGATGGGCCGCGAGAAAGTTATTTTGATTGACTCTGTCCTTCCTTATGGTTTTGAGCTGTTGATGTGTGATACAGACATGGTTTGGTTAAAGGTACTCCACTTCTTTACCTACTTGATATATATATACATACATACATATATATATATATATGTATGTATGTAGAGCTCTCTGAACTATTTTATGACAAATCATTCTGGTCTTTCTTTTTAGTCTCTTTAATTCTTCTGTTATGTTTGTCGAACAGGACCCACTTCCTTATCTTGCTCGTTATCCTGGAGCTGATGTCTTGACTTCTAGCGATAGTGTTGTACCAACAGTTACTGATGACAGTCTGGACAATTGGCAACAAGGTGAAGCTTGATACACACACACACACACACACAGACAGAGGCACACACATATACACGCCCAGTAACTATTCTTTTTCTGTCAAATGTTGGAATGCTGCTTGCTTTGTTACAAAAGTATAGAAAATCAGTTCACAGGAACAATTTGTGTAACCATGAATGGTGTACTAATATGAAAACTTTAAGAAGTAAGTAACTTAGTCTGGATCGCAAGATTGCTGTCACGATGATAGTTTGCAGGAAAAAAGAAAATTGTTATTGTCAGGTGCCTTTTTTGTAGAGAACATATTACAGCTTCTTACTTTCCATTTAAGTTCTCGGATTTAATTGAATTTTTCCAAATACTGAATATTGGAGAGTGTGCGTATCTATATATAATCGTCTTGTCTGTTTGTCTGTGATTTAAATTCTCTGTTACATTACTATTTCTGAATCACTTATTATTATTATTATTATTATTATTATTATTATTTTAACAAACGACAGATTCAAGGTTTTAATCAATTCACACTAACATATAATCTTGTTTTCCCTAAACAGTTGGTGCTGCCTACAATATAGGAATTTTCCATTGGCGGCCAACAGATTCTGCAAAGAAATTAGCAAAGGAATGGAAAGAATTGCTTCTGGCGGATGCAAAGATTTGGGATCAGAATGGTTTTAACGAACTTGTCCGCAGGCAGTTAGGACCGTCAGTTGATAAAGAAAGTGGACTTGTGTATGCTTATGATGGAAATCTCAAGCTTGGAATCTTACCAGCAAGCATATTCTGCAGTGGGCATACATATTTTGTCCAGGTACAATCTATAGATCTTCGCATGCCTTGATTTGACAGTGTATCCTCATTTATCTTCATGGATGCTGCACTTCCAATTCGTTCTTATGTATATTTTTTCAAATTCTCGTGTACCATGAAACTTTATATTCAGCTTGACGTGGTTTAGCATATGGTAAACTGTGTGCCAAGGTTCTCCTGGGTCTTAAGCTATAATGCTGATGTGGCAGGCCATGTATCAGCAACTCAGATTGGAGCCCTATGCTTTGCATACAACATTTCAGTATGCAGGTACGGATGGAAAGCGTCACAGACTGCGGGAAGGCATGGTCTTCTATGATCCACCAGAGTATTATGATGCACCAGGTACAACTAGGCCACGACTTTCGTCTTATTAGGATGAATATGTTTTTGCAATTTCTTGCTCTGTACACTAGTCTTGAATGGTTCTATAGTTGCATGTGATGCTCGGTTATTTATTGTAGATCCATGTACTTGTCCATCATTCGAATTATCACATCTTCACTGTGATTTAGTAAAGGTCACATAATAACAGGATGCATAACCGTGGGGTATCTTTGTTCGCTGTCACTTTTCGATTCCTAGTTGAGTTTCTAAAATGCCATATTCCTGCATTATAATTGTATATGAAGCTTATTTCTCGGGCAGCCAATTTATTCATGTACAATAATTCTAAAACCTTACAATATCTTCATAGCAGCACCTATAAATATCAATCAAATGATGAAAAATTTGTTTCCGTCAACTTTATTCTCATTACTGTTTGACAATGGCATTGAGTGGATAACAACTTTATGTTCTCTTATCTGTGTCTTTTTCTTTAGGCAGTACTTATGGGTACTGGTCTCAGTTAAGAACAAGGTCTTCCTCAATTAATTCACTGTTTCATTACCACCTAAAAAAAAAAAAAAAAAATCCTCTAACTAAGCACTCCTGGAGATTTTCCACCAAAGCAGGAAATAACTGAAGTTTAGGTCTTAAACTTAAGAATACACGTATAACAGTATTGATCCCAGTTATAAATGGTACTGCAATAATGCTGATTAGATCTTTGGAATTTATGCAGGAGGCTTCTTGTCATTTAAGCCATCTATTCCCAAGAGCTTGTTACTTGATGGGAATCATACTATTGAATCTCACTTTGCTCTTGTTAATTACCAAGTATGCATGTGCTAACCTACTCCGACTAACTTCTGCCATCTGTTATATAACCGAGTTACATTTGTTGACATGCATTACAAATTATTACTTTCAGATTAAACAAATACGACAGCACTCGCGATTGCTACCCTTTTGAATCGTACTCTGGTGAGAGCAATTTATGCATTGATATTTCTTTATGTTTACCTTATATTTTGTAGTAGTTTTTTTTTAAGTGAAGATTTACTGGAGTTAATGTAATCCTAGTCCAACTATCTATTTCCTTTGGACTACATAATCCGAAAAGTTTGAATTTCTGGACCTGCAATATTCAACCAAGTAATGGCAACTTAATCACCATTTAGGCTGCTAACTGGGGATGTAATAAAATGAACTTTATATAGAGCAAGAGAAATGCATTTCCCGCAATGGTTGAAGTGCAATGTTTTATTTGATTAATTGACATTATTGCCTTGCATATCTGTTACAATTTGGTAGGACTAGGAGTGGCAGCTTAATGTGTCCTCTAAATTGCGTACTTGTTTAAACTTGCATGAAAACTACTTAATGAAAAAACTAAGATATGTATGTTTGGCTAGTTTGACCTCACCCTTTTTTCCCCTCTCTAGATTGACCTTTTAAATTTGAAGTCGTATTGTTTAGATGCCAAATGAATATATTTTGATTTCGTCCTATAATGTTTGAATTTTAGGTCATGCCTCCATTATGGTGTAGGTTGGATCGGCTTTGGTTTTCACACCCTGGAGTTCTGGAGGGGTCTATGACTAGACAACCTTTTCTTTGCCCTCTGGACCATGTATTCGAGGTATTTCCTGTCTATTCAAGTAAAAAAGATACATTCACAAGGTGCTTTTTTATTTATTTTATTTATTTTAAGTTATATATAGAGTTGGCATTTTCAGGTCAAATTGCAATCAGAGGGTTTCTCTCCAAAAAAAACAACCAAATTTTCAGTCCTATGCGTAAATTTGATTAACTCGTATTATGCACTGCAGGTAAATACGATGCTCAAAGAACTGTCTGAGGAATACGGTCCTAGGATCAACATAAGGGAATACTCTTTCTTTGACAATCCATTAATGCCCCAACAGGTTTAACATTCATGATATTAATCTGTCGTTTTGTTTCCTCTCTTTCCTTCAGCACCACGTCTTATGCTTCTGAATGTTCTAGGTAAAAGATTCATGGCTTGAGGTTCAACTTTGTGAAGAAGGAACCCAAGATTGTCATGTTTCAAATGAAACAACTCGACCAGGTGTTCTAAGATTTCCAAAGCACAGCCATGAAGAAACGGTACTAGATTCTTGCACAAAACTTGTGTGTTTCTTTGTTCATACTTGAATAGAGATGTTCATCTCCTTGTGAACTGAACAAAAACGTTCTACTTCCGTATACAGTTGAAGATGGTATTTTCGTCATTCAAGGATGTCAAAGTTATTCAATTCTCTTCAATGCAAGATGCTTTCCTAGGTTTCTTGGACAAGGTATATTTTCTGCTTCCACTGGCTGTTTTTTTGCTGACATCTATTCTTCAAATTTCATGTCAAAATTATACACTGAATCTTCTAATTGATGGTCAGACAAGGGAAGAGAAATTCAGCAGACGTGTGAAGCTGTATCTAGGTATATGGTGTTGTGTGATGCATCACACTCCAGGTCACATATATTATGATATGTATTGGGATGAAAAACCGGGATGGAAGCCGATCCCGCCTCAAAAACCCGAAGATGATCACCAACCTTTTTGAGTTAAGCTCATTGTCAAAAATTCATCCACAGTAAAGCAGATTCACAGAAAGAATGCATCCCTATTTGAGGATCTAATTTTATAGAGATGAGGCTACAAATTTAGTGTAACAGTACAATTTATTTTCCCTATTTTGTATTAACTTTTTAGAAGGTCAAATAAAATGGGATGGAAGCCAAGGATCCGTTATGGTAACATTTGGATGGAGATAATTGAATGCAACCATTTGAACACAACCATAAGAATTGTCATTCGAAATGGTATCTGAATGTTCGCCATCTGAAAATAAACATTTGAACATAGTATTTGAATGTGTTTGGATAGATAATATAAAAAATTCTAACAAATTTTTTAAAACCTTGATGTCCATGACAAATTTTGATATGATATGTTGACGAGGTTTTGAATCTCTTGTCCCTCTGAATGCATGGAACAAAGCATCAACTCAATTGGATTTGAAACGAAACTCAATTGGATTTGAAACGAAAATGTAATGACATTTTGAAACTTTTATGGAAGGGAAAGAGATTTTGATTAAAAAAGAGCTCAAATATTATGTTGAATATATATTTGAATGAAGTCAAATTTAAGGGCATAGCAATTTTATAATATACTTTTCAAATCTTTTTTTTTTTTTTTTATTAAATAAATATAGCATCAACCAATACATTTGAGATGGCTTAATTCTACAAGTGCACTCTCAAATGCCAGAAAAATTACGACTTCCTTGTCTCCATTTGTTTTCTGCTTTTATACACAACACTAGTTTAAATACGTGCAAATGCACGTAGTAAGTTGTAATTGAAATTCAAATAACGTAAAATATAAACAACGAAACATTTAACTATCCATGAGGATAAATTATTTACTGCATGAAATATAATCAAAATATAATTTCTTACATTCCTTCGTTAAATTTACAACTTTCGATTTGTTGTCTTAAATTAATTTGTATATCAGAATGTTGAATAGCAGCAAACTCATCACATCATTTATTAAATAGACTATGAGTGTACTTGTTGAACTTAATTCTTTTATGACAAAGTACAAAGGTTAAAATATTTATTCCAAGGAAATGCCAATTATTAGGAAAACAATCACATGTATATCATCCAACAAAAGTATAAATATTTGTCTATCTTTTATAAAGAAGGAAAAAAAAAAAGTTTAATCAACCGAAAAATCCAAAAAAACACACGCACGAATAAGATCTTCAAAAGAAGTAGAAAAAAATTCATCACAATTATACTTGATCACAATTTAACTTTAAACTTGGAATTTGAGGGAAAAAATGCATCATAATTCCTCCTATTTAAAACTTATTTCGATGAGCATTTCTTCAAAAAATTTTAGATATATGAATAATAAGGATTTAAAAAAATTTTAGACGTGTGATCAAAAGTTTCAATTCAGAATTTAGTACTTCAAATAACCATTTTTTATTAATATTAAAGAATAATGTTAATTAAAAACTTTGACCTGTAAGTCTAAACTCTTAAAAAAATATTTTTTTAATGTAACTTTTTTTTTTTTAAAGTAAAGAATAAACCTTATCATATATGACGACATACGTGGTTGTTCACTTTGTTGTGACATGATAATGTTATGAATATGTGACATCTATTTTTCAATTGCCTTCTTAATTTCTCTCTTCAATCCCACTTAATTCTTATACTAAAATAAAAACCAAAAACCTAAGTAAACTTCATTACATTTTTTCTTTTTTATACGTTTTTAGTATCATCAAACATTAATTAAGTTGAATTATCGTTATTAATTTTACGTACTTTTGTTCATTTAGTATCATTATTTACCTTTTATTTTCTCTAAATACAACCTTAATAATATTTTTATAGATGTAAAATTTCATTATTGTTATATTGTTTTTATTTTATTTTTTTATGAGGCGAGTATTAGAGTATGAATGAAAGAGTTTGTACTATTTGACACATCATCAGTAGTAACAGAAGATGAAAACCATACCCCTCCGTTAGCATTCCAAATAACTTCTCTCTCAAAATTTTTTCCCTCCACGCGCCTCTCTCTCTCATGTCATCTTACGCTTTGGGTTTTTTTTTTTTTTTTTTTTTTAACATTTTCTTCTTCAGAATCTTTCTCTTTTATTATTATTCTTTTTTTTTTTCAGATCACCTTCTCATTAACTCTCTACTTCCCTCTTTTCTCGGAAAAAAACTCACTTCTAGTTGACATGAGATGATTACATGCTTACTCTCTGCATTTTTCTAACGTTTGGACTCTTGTGAATTTTAATAATTTTAATACCAACATATATATATATATATATATATATGGATTAAAGAAAAAAGCCCAAGATAAATGAACAAGTTGGTTTTCCAGGAGGGAGAACCCATATCAGTTGCTGATGTAAGGGAGACCAAAAGTCAGAGAGAAACAAAAAAATTCATAGGAAGAAAAATGAGAAATAGGGGAGAAATAGAAGAGCAATACGAAAAAGAAAGATTTTTTTTTTTCTCTGATGAAAATAGAAAGATAATTGAAGAACAAAGAAAATGGGTATGAGAAAAAAACACAACACAAAACATGGTCAAGGAGTGGCTCGGAATGAAACCAAAGAAAAGAGGGAAAGAGGAGAGGGGGAGGGAAATGAAAAAAAAAAAAACTGATAGAGGACAGAGAAAGAGACAGAGAGGGAGGAAAAAGGTTGTCAAGATTAAGAAAAAAAGAAAAGGAAAAAAAAAGGGAAAATTTCACGATTTCAAAATCTCCCAAAACGCAACCAAAATCTGGGTTTTGAAAGACGAAAAGGAACAGTAAGGAGCATTGTGCATGAGCAGCCAATTGCTCATCACCACCTAGCTAGCTAACTTTGAACTAGTCTAAACATTTTTTTTTTGCGCAAGAGAAAATATTATAAAAGCCACAAAAAGGCTAGAAGTAGAACAAAGGACAAAGCCCACAAAAACAACTGCAATAGCAATCAGAAAATCATTGAACGGCTAGGAAACCATCCAGTGAAACTAAGGTCCACAATGAATTAGCGGGACATCACGCAAGTAATTAGCCCACTTGGAGGATCCTAGAGCGATCCCTTATCCAAACATCGGAGCAAACCTCCTACTAAGGGTGAAGTGGAAACAAGTTCCGCCTACTAAAACAAACCTAGCCGGACAATGACTGTTGATGCTGAAAATCTTCAACATAACACCCGAGGTGGTCGTCTGGTATGACTAGTCTTACACAGTCAGTCCGCGACTGATCTCCTACAAAAAGGAAACACCTCGAAGTGATGAGGACACTGGTGGAGTGTCTATCACGAGCACTTCAATGTTTAAGTCAGCAATGTTACTGATGAGCAAACAGAGGGACAGAGTTTTGACAAGGAATAAATGTCCATGCCTGCATTAATGGGTTGACCTTTCATTTATAGTCGTTCCTTGTGGACTTGGGTGCCCGGGGGGCCTAGTCGGGTTAAACATCGAGTGTTTCTGACGGGGAGACGTGTTGCAGGTGCGGAGGCACTGTTGGCCCAATGGGCTGACGTCGCGTATCCGTGGTATAGCATCAGGGGACACTAGAGTGGGCTAGTGCTGACACAAGTGAATGTAGTATCAAGACGGACAAACGGCGTATATCGGCGATGGGACAGGCACATTGACAAGCGGTGAACACAAGTGTTGTGACAGGGCATCATCCCTCGCACATGCCGGGTGGCGTGGCATGAATAACAGAGGACTTACCAAGTGGCGCACAAAGGTCACGTGAGACGACTTGCCTGGATCAACAGCATCAACCCCGGATACTACCTAATCGGGGTACCTAACAGATTCGTATAACACGACGAAGTCTGGTCGGGTAACTCGCTTCCCTGGAAAGAGTCTTCGGGTCGGATCAACTCGGGTCAATCGGCATCTGGCGGTTGCTGAGGGATACAATTTCATCGCCTTAACGTGGTTGGGTGGCCCGTGGAAATATGATTTCGTGGTCGGAGTAAATTACGCCATCAGCATAAGCCCCCCCAGCATCTTTGGGCTGCTCAAACCATGGATGCTTTATGCCGCTACTGGTAGAGCTGGTCGCGCTCTGTGTAGACTTGGTCGGATGTTTCTGGGTTCCTTAGGTCGCTCACGAACAAAGCTGACAAATGTCACTCATCGCCACGTGTCGCACTGTGATTGGGAGGAAGCCAGATCGACACTTCAACATTTAATTGGCAGGAAACGACAGGATTGGTGGGAAGTCGAATCGTTGCCCCAAAATTCGCGCCCGGATTTCCCACCTAAACACACCCCTATAAATAGAGGGGGGCTGCTTTTCTTCATCGTTTGCGAAGAGTTGCTGAGATCTACCAAAGGCTTTCGAGAGTTGCTGATCGATCTCAATTCACCGACAAGTCAGAGAAGAATCGAGAAGGTAAACATTCACATGTCATCTTTTTCCAAAAAATGAGGGACCACCTTTCTGACTCAAAAAACAACAACATGTTCGGGGACATCAACGTCACTAGTAGTTCAAGTTCAACCACCAGCTCCAGTACAGAGACGTCCAGGGAATCGACCAAGCAGGGGTTCCAAAAACCAGACTATTTGTCAAGCCTCTCAGACGTTCGCTCTCCGGATAGGCCTGCTATAGCGACCAGTCAGGTACGAGAAGGTGTCGCCTTTCTTGAAGAGATTTTGTGAGTAGGCCCAGCTACCCGACCAGACCAGGAATTTATCGCGGAACTCCGACGAACCACCCAATTGCAGCCAGAGCCGATGGTCGATCTAACGGCCAGCGGGGATGCTGCGTCCGAGAGAACTGCTAGCCAGGCTAGCACCTCGGGTCGCGGGGGATCTGAGAGCTCGGAGAGCACCGCTCCGGAAGGGGAGCCAGCGCAGTCCCGTCAACGACATCGCAGCCGACCACTGCCCGTCAATGGCCTTCTCGTCTACCGGATGGCTGATTGGGAGATGCTTGAAAGAGCAGGTGACCGTCCCGTGTACTCAGTGGACTATTTCACCTCGGCGGTCACCTTGAAGTATTTAGAGGCGCTCCGGGAAGAATTTGAGATTCCCAATGACGTGGAGTTGGTGGTTCCAGGACCAAATGACCTTCCATCACGACCGCCCCCTGGCCACATCACCCTATCGGCCAAGTTCTTACGAGCAGGACTCCGTCTGCCGTTCCATCCCTACCTTAGGCAGGCGCTCACCAGGTTAAACTTGCCCCGATGCAGCTTAATGCAAACGCTTATCGCATCTTAATAAGTTGTTTCATTCTCTGGACGAAGAATTTTGTGGCCGAGCTACCGTTCAATGCTTTTCAGAATCTTTACAGGATGAAGTCGGCTCCAGCGTCCTCTGGGTCTTATTATTTCCAAGGTTACCAGGAGAAGTTCATTACCAGCTGCCCCGACTTCGACAAGAATTACAAGCACTTGTGGTTCTTTGCATCGGGTCGGTGGTTACACGGTTATTTACCCTATGGCTAGGTCCTCTCTGGGGAGAAAGTCCTCATTACATTCAGAAGAGGTTATGTGTCGACCCGGGGGCCACACGTAAACGCGACGAATCTGGCGAGGATCGACACACTTTGCAAGAAGGCTGACCCAAAACGCAACCAGAACAGGCTGCTATCTCCCATGAGCCTAACCAAGTATAATTGGTTCAGTTCATTGTCGACATCAGGTTACCCCTATGACTGACCAAGGCCAGTCCAGCCCGAGGAGGTTATTATTGTCTCGCGCATGCCAGACCCAGTCATCCACTACCGTGCCTGGACAGTTGTCACCATTGGAGTCGCAACCACATCTGATCGGTCCGAAGTTCAGTGGGGAGTGCCGATAGCTTCAACCCATGGTCCGCCGTCCGACAGTTCTTCCCTAGGGACCTGGGGTCCAAGGATCACGGACGAAGACCTGGATTTGCTACTCGGGCAACTCTACCCAGTGCGGTGTATTCAGATCGAAGGTCGTATTTTATTTCTTAGCTTTCCACTGGTATGATTATGACTGAGCACTTACCACCTTTCTTCTGTTTGCAGAACCAACAATGGCTGAGCGGAAGCCCACAGGGAATAAGCAACCCAGTGACCAGGATCGGATCGCTCGGTTATAACAAAAGTTCGCGAAGACCGGGGATGGCAACAAGAGTCGGGTGGGGACTTCGGCTGCTGCCCCGGCTAGCGGGGTCCCTCCAAACCCTTCTAAAGTCTGGGTAAGTCGCTCGAGAGAGGACCGGCCGATCATCATTGCGCCCACCTCCCGAAGCCACCGGGAAGAAACAAGGCCTCGGACCCCATTCCTCCTGCATCTGGAGCTAAGTCGAGCAGATGCAAGTCTTCAGCTCAGAAGGCACTCGTCTCAAAGTTTGATGAGCGCCTAACTTCAGAAGTAGCTGAGTCATCTCGGCGCTCGGACCTAGTCGAGGCTAGCAGTGACCTGGTCAGCAAACTGGTTGAAGTAAGTCATCATGGTCGTGCAACTTTCTTAAATTTTTTTTTTAACGACCAAGTTGTTTCAAGCCAGCTAATTGGCCTTCTCTGGGAGTGTGGCATCCCGGGGGTATGCCAACTGGATGGAAGAGAAAGTGACCTCGCTTGACACCGACGTCAGGAAGTGGAAGCATGCCGAGAAGTTTACCGCCGATAAGGCGAAGAGGGCTGAGGAAGAAGCGACCAAGGTTGAGGATGCCCGGAAGGTAGTAGAGGAGGCGCGGAGAAAGTCCGAGGATGATCTTGCCGTAGCCTGGTTGGAGCACTCTCAGTACCTTCAAGGAAGTCTTTCCCGTGGCTCTCAACCAGGGCTGACAATAGGCTATCGCCGAGTACCAAAACTCAGCTAAGTTTGAGGCCCCTTTCCTCAATGAGTACAAGGAGGGGATGAGGGACATGAAGGCCGGTTTCACCGCGACCAACCCAACAGTGACTGGGGTCAACTGGTCGTTTGTGCTCGAGGTATTAAGGAAGACTGCTGCTGAGGAGGGTCAGGTAGCAGCGGGGGGAATCGAGGAGGGCGAAGTTACTGGGGGTGCCCGTACATCTGAGGAAGTGGTCGTCCTCGATGAGCCGGAGCCCACAGGTGACCACTTAGAGGCTGAGCAGAGCGCCCTCCCTGACCAGCAACAATGATTTCCCTTTTTTTTTTTTTGGCTCAGGGGTGCCCGGAATGTACCCCCTCCCTTTTTTGAATTTAATGAAATTTCGATTTCTCTTCGATTCGCGTCTTGTCATTTATTTTTAATGCAAGTCAGGTTTTGGTCGGATATTATCGGACCTTTGTGGTCCGTTGGAATAGAATAAAATAATGGTCCCGCTTAGGCGCCTTCCTTGGTTGGCTTAGTCCAACTCTGATCGGTGTCCGGCTTTTAGGACTTCACTTCGTGGTCCGGGGACCTCTGGAGTATGGGGTCTCTAGGGCAGATCTTTTTTAATGGTCCTGCCCTGGTACCTCCTACGGTGGGCTTGGGTTTCTGTAGAATTGACCTAAGTCCAACTCTGCTCAGTGTTCGGCTTTCGAGACTTCACTCCGTGGTCCGAGGACCTCTGGAGTGTGGAGTCTGCTAGGGCAGATCTTTTTGACAATCCTGCTCGAGCACCTCCTACGGTGGGCATGGGTTTCTGTAGAATTGACCCAAGTCCAACTCTGGTCGGTGTCCGGCTTTCGGGACTTCACTCCGTGGTCCGGGGACCTCTGGAGTATGGGGTCTGCTAGGGCAGATCTTTTTTATGGTTCTACTCGGGCACTTCCTACGATGGGCTTAGGTTTCCGTATAGAATTGACCCAAGTCCAACTTTGGTCGGTGTCCGGCTTTTGAGACCTCACTACGTGGTCCGGGGACCTCTGGAGTGTGGGGTTTGCTAGGGTAGATCTTTTTATTAATATTACACAGATCAGATTTTGATAGAACATTTTCTTTCATTGATTCGATCTTTACATCAATTGTCAAATGAAGTTATTGGTCAAAGCGCTTCAGGTAGTCGGCATTCCAGGGGTGTCCAAGACAATTGTCGTCCTGATCAGCTAGTCGGTATGTACCCAGTCGAACAACTTCTGTGATTCTGCATGGCTCATCCTATTTGGGACCAAACGAGCCTAACCCGGGTTTTTGGACCAACACCTTCTTTAGCACTAAGTCGCCTACTCTGAAGACTCGCAGTTGGAATTTCTTGTCGTAATACCTGGCAACGACTTGGTTGCGTGCGGCTGTTTAGATAAGAGCTTGCTCTCGCTTCTCTTCAACCAAATCTAGCGCAGGCATCAGCTGCTTAGTGTTATCTTCTTCATCGTAGTTCTTAATGCGCAGAGACTTGGTAAATCCACTTCAGCTGGAATAATTGCCTCCACACCGAAGGTTATTGCAAATGGGGTTTCCCCGATTACAGTGCGTTTAGTGGTCCGATATGCCCAGAGCACTCTTGGTAACTCATCGATCCAAGAGCCCTTATGCTTCTCAAGATACTTCTTAAGATTCTCTTTAATTGTCTTGTTGGCTGTACCTCTACTTGTCCATTGCTCTGAGGGTGTCCGGGGGAGGAGAACACTTTCTTTATTTTGAACTGTTCGCAAAGGGCAATGAACTTTGGGTTGTCGAACTGTTTTCCATTATCTGTGACCACAATATAGGGGAGTTCGAATCTGCAAATGATGTTCTTCCATAAAAAGTTAGTACACTTGGCCTCTGTCTGCTGGGCTAGCAGCTCTACTTCGATCCACTTCGTGAGGTAATCTATTGTTACAAGACAATATCAAAGTTGTGACTTGGCCATCGGTAGTGGTCCGATCAGATCGAGGGCTCATTTAGCGAAAGGCCATGCACATACCACCGAGGTAAGCTTCTCAGGGTGCGACTTGATTGCCTTCGCGAATTACTAGCACTTGATACATTTTCGGGTAAACTCCATAGCGTCTCTGTCCATGGTCGGCCAGTAGTACCCCTGACGAAGGCATTTGAAAGACATGGCCTTCCCCCCAGAATGATTCCCGCACACCCCGCTGTGAATTTCTTTCATTAGGTACTCAGCCTCGGCTGGTCCAATACATCGTTGATACGGGGCAGAATGCCCTCGACAATATAACTTTGCATTGATGATGGTGTACATTGCCGAGGTGTTCTTGATTCGACGGGCTTTTTTCCAATCGTTAGGTAACTAGGTTGTGGTGAGGTAATCTATGATTGAGTCCATCCAGGTAGGGACGGTCTCGGAACAGAGGACCAACTCTGCCTGCTCAATACTCGGCTGGTCGAGCCTCTCTATCAAGAACGAGACAAGACCGTCCATGTCATTCCCCAAGGCAAGCAGTACGAGAGCGTCAGCTTTGTTGTTCTCAGACCGGGGTATTCAAGTCACTCAGTGACTCCTGAATTGGTTGAGGAGTGTCTTAACCCTTCCTACGTACTTGGCCATTCACTCCTCTTTGCTTATAATTCCCCGGTCACTTGGTTGATGATGATCATCGAGTCGCTGAAAACCTCGATGTCCTCCACCCCCAGTTCTCGAGCTAGTCCAAGACCTGCTATTACCGCTTCATACTCTGCTTCATTGTTGGAGGCCTTGAAGTTGAAGCGAAATACTTGGCTGGTCTTGTACTGATTTGGGCTAATTAGAACTAGCTTCGCCCCGGAGCCCCCCGAGTTAGAGGATCCGTCGACGAACAACTTCTACCCCTCAGTGCCTCGGTCAGGTGTAATGCACCCTTCTCTTGCGGGCACGCCTGTGGTCTTCTCTAAGCTCTCTGAAGCTGGTTCGGGAGGTTTTGTAAACTCGGTCACAAAGTCCACCAGCGCCTGTGCTTTGATCGCTGTCCGGGGAATGTATTCAATGTCGAATTCTCCAAGTTCGATTGCCCACTTTGCAATCCGTTCCGATAACTTGGGGTTTTGCAGAACCTGGCAAAGTGGGTAGCTGGTCGGGACACGGATTGGATGACCTTGGAAGTAGGGTCTCAGTTTGTAAGCCGATGAGACCAATGCTAAAGCCAGCTTCTCCAAGGGGGTGTACCGTATTTCCGCCCCTTGGAACGCCTTGCTACTGAAATAAATGGTTGCCTGCACCTTGTCTTCCTCTCGGATCAAGACGAAGTTGACTGCCTTTTCGGACATGGCCAAGTATACATATAATACTTCCTCGGGGAACGGCTTCGACAGCAGAGGTGGGTTGGCCAAATATGTCTTCAACCCTTGAAAGGCCTCATGGCACTCGTTGTCTTAGTTGATCTTTCCCTTGCCCTTGAGTGCTTGGAAAAAGGGTGGCATTTGTCAGTTGACTTGGACATAAACCGGGAGAGGGTTGCCACTATCCCGGTCAGCCTCTGGATTTCCTTGATCGTCCGCAGAGGTTGTAGGTCCACCATGGCTTGCGCCGTAGCCGGGTTAACCTCAACGCCTTGATGGTTCACCATGAACCTGAGGAACTTTCCTGATTCAATGCCAAAAACGCACTTGACGGGGTGCTGCTTCATCCGGTATTACCTCAAGGTTTCGAATTAGTCCTTGAGATCTTTGATGTGGTCACTGGCGCGCTAACTCTTCACCAGCATATCATCCACGTAGACCTCTATGGTCTTACTGATGAGCGGGGTGAATATCTTGTTCATCAGCCTTTGGTATGTCGCATCGGCATTTTTGAGGCCGAATGGCATAACCTGATAATAGTAAAGCCCTTGGTCCGTTGTGAATGCCATTTTAGCTTGATCGGACTTGCTCAGCGGAATCTAGTTTTACCCGGAGTAGGCGTCCATAAAGCTGAGCAGTTTGTGGCCCACAATGGCGTCCACCTGCTGATCAATCTGGGGAAAGGGGAAACATTTCTTGGGGAATGCCTTATTAAGGTTCGTGTAGTCGATAGAGACTCGCCAATTTCCGTTGGATTTCTTAATGAGGACCACATTGGCCGGCCACTCTGGGTACTTTACTTTCGGATAAAACCTACTGCAAGCAGCTTCTCTACCTCTGCATTGATAGCTGCATATCTTTCCGGATTAAAGGCCTTCTTCTTTTGGATCACCGACCTGTGTTTCGGGTTCACACACAACTGGTGGCACATCACGGCTTGGTCGATCCCGGGCATATCCTCATGAGACCAAGCGAATACGTCTTTGTGATTGCAGAGGAAGTGTTCAAGATCTGCTCGGGCATCCGGGTTGAGTCTTGATCCGAGCAGAACTGTTCTCTCCGGGTGCTCAGGGTCTAACTAGAATGGAACCAGGTCTTCAATGGGGTGTGCCCGGACTTCTTCCTCAGGTATTCGAGGATCTAGGTCACTTAGGTGCTTCACCTCTTCGTCCGGGGTGTCTATCTCGTCCACTTTAAAGATGGTCGTCATGATGGCCTGTTCGGAGGCCTTGTGGCATACTTTGTTCACCACTTCCATGCAATACTTCCTAGCCCCTTCCTGATTTCCCCTAAAGACTCAAACCCCGTTCGGAGAGGGGAACTTCATGTCCAGGTAGTATGTGGAGACCACCGCCTTCAGCGGGTTGAGAGTTGGCCTCCCCAGGATGATGTTGTAGACAGATGGTCGATCCACAACAATAAACTCGACCATCTGGGTCACCCTCTCCGGACCATCTTCGACTGTAACAGAGAGTTGAATGGTGCCGGCTGCGCGGATGCAATCACCGGTGAACCCGTATAACGGGGTCCGGGCTGGAGTCAGTACAGCCCCCTCATTCTTGAGCCTAGTAAACACGTCCATGAATAGGATATCGGCTGAGCTACCATTGTTGATAAGGACACGACGGACGACGTTGTTAACTACTCGGATTTCTCCGACCAACACACCATTATGCGGGTGAAGGAGCCTGTCAGCCTCATCATCGGTGAAGGTGATCGGAGTGCTATCTTGGCGGCATACCTTAGTGATGTGCTCTATCATGTTTATGTACTCCCCACAAGCAACCCGACTGGCCTCGCGGACGTAGGTTCTCCAGCTACTGGCGGTGTCCTCGGTGGCGGTCCCTCCAAAGATGGTGTGGACAATGTGCTCCGGCTTTGACCCGTTCGCCCGGTTACTCGTCCCAGGGTTGGGATGCTGTGCGGTCGGTGCCATCCAATTGGCCACACTCGCTGGGGTGATGATTCTTTCCACAAATTTCCGCAAATGGCCATCTCGGACCAGTAACTCGATCTGGTCATAAAGCTGTATGTAGTCCTTCGTCTTATGGCCGACGTCTGTGGGGAAATTGTAGTATTTGTTTTGGTTCCTCTGGGTACAATCTGTTTGGAGCAAAGGGGGATCTCATAGCAAATCCCAGCTAGAGACCTAGTTCAGGACATGCTTAATGGTGGTGACCAGGGGGGTATACTGGCAAAACCTTCTCGCCGGTGTTTTCGGTCGTTGAGTGTGTCGGGTCGAGTGTCAACGCTGATGGCCTTCCCCTTGTCTAGTCGGCTCAGGATTCCCGAGTCCTTGTTCTTCTTCTTCCTGAGAACACGAGGCTATTCCCCAGGCACCAATCCCCTTCCCCTGACATACTCGTCCGCTTCGGCATGTTTTCGGGCGATCCCACTTAAGTGGATAAAGGTCGGTGGGACGTCGTAGGCAAACGTCTACACCAACCTCCTATTCTTGAATGTGTCGTCCAAACAACTCTGTATCTGCATTACCGCCCTGTTCAACCCTGACTAGGTACGACGTCTCCATCTTCCAGGTCTTCGCACCCAAGAACGTTGTGACGAAGGCATCTGCGAGTTGTTTGAACGAGCTGATCGACCCGGGTACCAGTCTTCTATACCACTATTAGGCAGCGCCAGTCAGGGTGAGGCAAAAGGACTTGCACAAGGCGGCCTCGTTACCGTTTTGAATGAGCATGTGGCCCTGGTAGTTCTCTAAATGCTCGTCTACGTCCGTGGAGCCATCGTAGGGTGTCATCGACGACGTTTTGAATCTGGTTGGGTATGACGTAGCCATGATAGCTGAAGTGAATGGCGGGTCAACCGCTCCCAACTGCTCTAACCTATACCGCTGGCTCACTAGTAGGTCGAGTTGTCACTAAAGGTGATCTAACCTGCTCCGGTCATCCTTCTCCACCTTTGTTGGTTTGTTAACCGAACAGTCTCGCATTCGAGGCCGATGTGTCCCGACGTGCCCCAGGCGATCGAGCACTGAGGTTATACTCCCGCGCACGTTCACCGTGTCTTTCGGGTAACATTCCAGATCAGATCTTCTCAAGACAGTGGGTGGAGCAACGGCCCTTGAGTGAGTGGTATGGTCGTCTCGGCTCCTGGAGCGTTCTCCGACCGCATTGTACTGCTCTCTCTGCTGGTTTCGTGAGTTCTCTCGACTCATCAGATTGCTCCGGGTAGCGACCGGTGATATGCTCCGCAATCTACTGGCCGTTCTATGCTGCCTAATCGGTGTTGACTTGACTGCTTCTTCCTGTGCTCGTAGTTGGATGTTCTGCGGCTCTCTGAATGCATCCACGAGCACTCGAACAATCTCGGTTAGGGTTTGGACGTTTCCGGCAAGGATCTCCATCTGTGTGGGTTTACGCTATGCTCATATGCCCTGCCAGCACTGGGGCCACTTAGTGCTCTGGGATCCGGTTGGGGCGGGGTTGTCGAAACCTTGGATGTCTTGGCTAGCTCGCTCGTCCATGGTACTATCGTGGTCGGGCGAGTTGGGAACGAGGATAATAGTTGAGGTTGTTGGAAAGGTGGGGGTTGATGTCAAAAATCTTCAGCACAACACCCGAGGTGGTCGTTTGATACAACCAGTCTTGCACAATCACTTTGCGGCTGATCTCCTGCAACAAGGAAGCACCTCGAAGTGATGGGAACACCGGTGGGTGTCTGCCACAGGTACTCTGACGCTTAAGTCAGCAATGGTACTGATGACAAGGAATAAATGTCCATACCTGCATTAATTGGTAGACCTTTCTTTTATAGTCGTTCCTTGCGGACTCAGGCGCCCGGGGGGCCTAGTCGGGTTAAACACCGAGTGTTTCTGACGGGGAGGCGTGTTGCAGGTGCGGAGGCACCGTTGGCCCAATGGGCTAACGCCGCAAATCCGTGGTCTAGCGCCGGGGGACACTAGAGTGGGCTAGTGTTGACACAAGTGATCGTAGTATTAGGACGGACAGATAGCGTATATTGGTGATGGGACAGGCACTGTGACAGACGACGTGTCATGTGTCAGGCAACAAACTGAGTGTTGTGACAGGGCATCATCCCCCGCACATGCCGGGTGGCGTGGCACGAATAACAGAGAACCTGCCATGTGGCGCGCAAGGGTCGTGAGGGACAACCTGCCCAAATCAACAACGTCTTCCCGGATATTGCCTAACCCGGGTACCCAACGAATTTCGTATAACAAGACGAAGTCTGGTCAGAGTAACTCGCTTACTCGGGAAGAGTCTTCTGGTCGGATCAATATGAGCCAATCGGCATCCGGCAGTTGCTAAGGGATACAATTTCGTCGCCTCAACGTGGTCGGGTGACCCGTGGAAATATGATTTTGTGGTCGAAATAAATTACGCTATCAACAATGACCTTAAGCCAATCATCAAATTTCAACACCAAACAACAAACCAAACAAGGGTCTGGTGGGGAAACCATTGCCCTTATTACAAACACAAAAACCACAATACAAAAGCTAGGGAAAACCCAAAAGATCAAACCAGCAATAACTCAACGCCGGAAAGATGTGAAGGGCGGTAGGAGTGGCACTGGAGGAAAAACGTCTGAAACAGCGGCAAAAAAGATGGAGACACGAAAATGGGCGGTTACTGCCACACGTGTCGGACCACTTTTCTCACCTCCCTTGTTTTTCCTTCACTCCACATCAGCATCTCAATAATTGAACCAAACATATAACAATCTTCACACGTCCTATATTCCTTGTTTGTTTTGTTTTAAAATTTAATAGTTAATGATAGGTGAAATATATCAAGACGATCAATCCAATCAAATCGAAACCAACCTTAAACAGATTTGATTGGATAGTACATTACTGACATATTGGATTGGACGAGATTTTAAAATACAACCTTTGATCAGACTGAATGCAATGTAACTAAAATAAGATGAATTCTATCGAATGAACGCCCAAAGTTTAGCACAGATCACCATCCAAGATGCATGACACTAAAGATGTGGCTTTGAAAGAAAAAAATACACCACGTTCATGACAAGTGGCGGAGTAGATAAACAAACAATTCAATTCAACAAGTATCCTACCAGCTGAGTAGCTAAAGTAAACAAACTCCCATTTCTATGTATGTCATAGATCATATTTACATATGTATATATAAATATGGAGAAAGTGTGGCACAAAATAAAAATTATTTCTAATCTAAAGCAACAAAAGTATCGAACTCAGTAGGTATATTTTCTTTTCTAAACGTTATTAAACGTTACAACATACAAATTACAAGTACACCTACCATATCTAAAATATGTGATATGTCTTGGATATATAATGCAACTTAAATACATAACTGTTTGAACGGGACATTAAAATAAAATTGATAATTAAAATGACGCTTTTTTTTTTTTTTTTTGGATTCAACAAAACCTCAAAGCAGCTTCAAGCTCCTTCTCATCAGCACAATTATATCCCAACAAGTAAGCTCGGGCTGCCAAGTTCAAAAGCATAGCATTTCTTGAGATCTAAACACAATCATTTTAAGGAAAAAAACTTGTTCTGATTAAAAGATGAAAAAAAATAATAATAAATAAATAAAATAAGATACCGAAGCGGCCGGATCCCATAAATGGTTCTGCCTCGTCTGTAATACCGCCTTGTTGCTGTTCCTGGAGTTTTGAAAGCAAACTATCAAACAAGAAAATTTCACTACCTTTCTAGTTCTTGCATACAACCTAGCTAATCAAACAAGACACAAATAGCGTGGTTCTTCATATAGCTAGCTACTGGTTTACCATGTATAATTTGTTTTGCACTTATAATGGCAAAAATTTGATAAGTTTTACAGCTAAGAGAAGAATAAGAAGCACAGATATTGATCTTACTGAACCGAGGAAAAAGAGATACAACTTCTAATGTGGTTTCGAGAGGCTCAGTTCTCTCGCACAGACTAATTCTCCAAAATGTTCCATCAATACTGATAGAAAACACACTACAAATGCTATGCCAAGCAGCAAAACCCAGCCCGAAAATCAAATACTCGCCAAAACAACTTTCCATGGACCAAACTGCTTTCATCTAACCCACGTAACTGGCACATCTCACATAATCAATGTGATAAGTATAAAGCAAAATGTAAACTGAGAAAATTGGAAGGGAAAATGATATACTATTGATTAGAAACACTGCCAGGCATTCGAGAGGCCTAACTCTCTCCCAGAGTCCAGATTCCACTAAATCCTTTCTACTCTCTCTCCTCTCCTTTGCCTCTATTTATTACATCAAGCATAACGAAAAATTAAAACGCGGATCCCAAAGCTAGATCTAACAAATTCTTCTAGAATAGTCCCTCCACTCACAAGCTTCTCAAGGGCTAAGCTCCCTTGCTCACATGCCTGGCACACCTCACATAAGTGAAGCGGATAGGGGACTTAACACAATGGTATGAAATTTAAACAACTGATAGCAAGAGGAGATTCACTCACATTATCTGGCTCCATTTCAGCTGGTGAAAGTAACCTGTCGAAACAGTGCCCAGATATTGTACAGACCAAAAGCTCGTTGGTTGGATCCATAACAACTTCTCTGCATGTATCATCACACACTGAAAATTCGAAAAGCAGCACCATTAACATAGTCAAATAAGCACCAAAGTTTCGCCGTTTCATATATTAACAGAACATCATTTGCATAAATGACATATACACGCTTTTGTGTGTTCCTTTATTCAGACTCATACCATGAACATGTCCAGTCTTCTCACAAACAAATACGTCTCCAATTTGATAGTAAGAACACGTTTCTCCAGAACAAGCATGATCCATGACGACCTTATCAGTCAGGCCTCTACTGCTTTTCCAGATAGACACCTGATCAGCTACTGTCTTGTCAAGGATTACGCGGTCATCAATCACCTTAAACATGCAAAAAAACAAAAAAAAAAAACAGAGATAAATACAATTTAGATTGTTCGTTTTCCTATGATTTGACATTAGTAGTGCAAAACCGAAGTGTTTGATCTGGACATAAGCAATATCACCATTAAACCTTATATATATACACGTGTGCACGCACATTCCAATTTATAGAGATAACAGCATAGATTCATGTAAAAAAATCCTTAAAGAGCACCACGACAAACTAAATCCGCATTTAAGAATAGAAGGCAATCTTAGTTCCTTCAAAGTTTCAATTTTTTGTTATTTTGATAATATAAATAACTTAAAAAAAGAGAATACTTGAATGACTAGATGAAAAAGTCAAGACAACAGTTAAGCAGATGGTGCGAACCTGGGAAGGGAGAGGTGGTTGGGTTCTCTTGGCAGCTTGCATTTGGATGTAATACTCTTTGAACTCAGAAGGACAATTCCTTACAAGTTCCACCATGTCTTCTTCATCACGCTGTTATGCAACCAATTTCATTCATCAGACTAACTAACTAACTAACTAACTAACTACTACTTTAAAAAACACGATTTATGATTATATTACTAATGGAATAAGAAGAAAGTTGTTTTGGATAATATAATACCTGAATATAAAGCTTCTTCCATGGGCATTGGCGTAGTTTTGTGGAAGGGGGCAATAGACCCCATCTCATACAATACCTATATATATATATATAACTCCAGATATTATTACATTTGCATATATGAATAAATGAAATAAATAAATAAACAAATAAATCAGAAAGAAAGAAAGAAAAAGAGGGAAGGGAAAACAGACAAGCGACGCCAGAGGGATTCGTCGGAGGCAGCGTTGTTGAGAAATCGACAAACGAGTGAGCATGCAATGAGATCCTCTGAAGAGAGGAATTTGAGGATGTGAGGGAATATTTCCGCTGGTATTTTACTCATAATCCCCGATGGAATCCTACAAGACGACGACGACGACGACGACGACGAAGCCGAAGCCTTTCTCTTCTCTTTGGCCTCTTCCGAAGAAGAAGGGATTATCTCTGTTGTTGTTGGTGGTGGTGTTGTTGTTTCTCGTCCTTCGTCTTCTTCTTGACGTCTTCTTCTCTTTGCTGCTTTAGGCTTTCCATCTTCATCTTCATCTTCATCTTCATCTCCATCTTCCTCTTCCTCTTCCGCTTCCTAACACACAAATGAATTGATAAAAAATAATAATAATAATAATAAGAATCTGGAGAATTCAGAAATGGGGGGAGAAAGAAAGAGAGGAGAACCTGGTGGGAGAGAACTTGGGCTTCGAGGAAATTGGCCAAATTCTGATCCTCCTCGTCTAATATCATCGTCGTCGTCTTCTTTTCTTCTTTGTCCCAGACCCCTAAAAAAAAACAAAAACTAAAAAAAAAAAAAACTAAAAACTAAAAACTAAAATTTAAAAAAAAAAAAAATCCCAAATCTATCACATTCCCCAGCCCCCTTCTCATCCCAATCCTTTTGCTTCGGGTCACCTCGGTCCGGGTCGGATCTCTCCGCCAACACAAAAATATCTTTCTTCTTTTTATTTTTACTTCCTCTTATCTCCATACGACACTGTTTTTCTGTCTTTCTTTCTTTCTTTCTTTTCTTTTTTTGTTTCTTTTTTTTTTTCCCCCTTCTCTAAGAAGCATACGACAATGTTTTCATTTTTTTTTAATGAACTGTTTTCATTCTCAATCGATTCAATACCAATATTATACAAGTGTCGACGCTATTCGTCTCATTGGTTGAAACGGCCTATGGATGTTTTTTTTTTTTTTTTTTTAATTATTTTTTTAAAGATTGAACTTGAGGATAGAGGAAACTCTATATCTTTTAATAAAGTCAAATATGATATAAATATTAGATTACCAATAATTAAATATATATCTTAACAATACTAAAAGAGTTTTAACCATTATAAGTCTTTTTAAAAGTCATCAAAATATTACTCATCAAGTTTTCGTTTTTCCTTCCCTTTGTAACTCTTCCCAAAACACACCTTATTAATATTCTTATACAAGTTTATGTTATTGGGCAAGTCATTGAGGGGTACAAGGTACAATGCCAAATCCATTTATTCCTAAAAGGGCATATATAAGCCTTTTTAAAACACCTCTTCAGTTATTTTCTCTTGGTTTTTTTTTTTTTTTTTTCCCAGTTTGTTTTAAATCCATTTATTCCTAAAGGGACTTATATAAGCCTTTTTTAAACATCTCTTCAGCAATTTTTTTTTTTTTTTTGCAGTTCATTTTAAAATATATTTACTCTTTTTTTTCCCTCTTTCCTATATTGGTTATTGTTTTAATTCCTTTTTTCAAACAATGTCTTGAATCAAGTTATGCAATGTTTTTTTTTTTCCCCTCCTTGTAATACTTAACACAGCCCGTAACTACTTATTTTTTTAATTTTTTAATATTTAAAGAAAAAAAGATACATGATAGGTTTAAAATAGTTTAAATGAGTTCAATACTCATGCGTTGCATGGGAAAAAAAGAAATAAATAAATAAATAAATTGAGTATCATATAATAAAAATATTTTGTTAAGTTAAATAATAGTATTATAATTAGTATAATTTTTCTTAAAATTTTTTTCAATAGTGAACATGCAAAATCAAAATGGCAATAATACTAACAATAATAAAAATGAAAATAAAAGGAAAAAGATAAATTTTTTTAATTATATTCATTTGAAGGGAAAAATTAAAACAAAAATAAAATAGGGCAAAAAAAAAAAAGGAAAAATTTTTGGATTCCAAAGAATTAGAAAAAATTATTCTTAACAAAAATATTATAACAAAATAAAATATATATATTATTTTTATTTTTATTTTTTTTGCAAAAAAAACCAAAAAAACAAAAAAATAAATTTTTGTTAGGTTATATATATGTAAAAAAGAAAAAAAAAAGAATTTTTTAATATAGAAAAAAAAACAGAGAAAAAAATGCATACAAAATGTTAAAAAAAAAGGAGTGTTTAAAAAATAGAATAAAAGAAACAAAGTATGAAAATAAATAAAAAAGATTATATATTTACAATAATTTTGGGAATTAAGTTTGTTTTTTTGCATATTTATATTTATATTAAGATGCTTAAATTGTATATATCAGTATAGATATATATTTATATTTATACATATAAAGAGTCTGGAAGTAGGAATTTTTTTTTTGTAGAATGACCAAGTGTCACTCGTGTTTAACTTTCTTCATCTTCTTCTTCGATCTGTTATAATAAAAATATTTCCATATGTTAGTAAAATGATGTTTATATTTAATATATAAATTGAAATAAATTTATTAATTTATTGTGCAATTATATAAAAAAAATAATATTACCTAGTTTCTTTTCGTTTTTTTGATGGGTCGCTTGGAGATACAATTTGACCATGTGATGGAGGAGGTTGATGTTGAGGACTAAAATAACAATACATAAAATTATATAATAATTAATAATATATAAATATATATGTTAAATTAAATAATCAAAAAATTGAAATTAAAATATAAATAATAATATACATTGATTCTACTTCTTCGATGATAGGTTCGGTAAAGATCAGTTGTTTTTTTGCAGTTTTTTTGCTTCCTAACTGAAGTGTTTCTAGATCAATAAAGATTGATGATGGTGGAATTTTTTCAAATGACGTTGTTGTCGGTGCGGGCAATAACATTTGTTGCATATTATCATCAAATGTTTTTACAATAACTACATCGATGAAGGCACCTCGTAGAAGAAATTGGATTACAAATATTTTTGATATGCCTTTCAGTTGGTTCAGGTTATGAGGAATAACGGTTGGATCAGTATATCCCTCTTAGATCATCAGGATGGAACAAGGTTTATTTATTAATAATTGAACAGTTTTTCCAAACATGACAATGTTCATTCCTCCGGTGCTGTCTTCAATTTGTGCATTAATTTGTACTTGTTGAAAAATTTTAATATTTATTTAATATTTAATTATTTTGATATTGATATATGTAAAAAAAAAATTGTTTTTTAATAGAGATAAAGTATATTACCAAGTGATTGGCATTGTTGTCAAATGTCCATGATTATCGCACCACCATAATGTCCCTGATTGTTTCAGTTGTCTTTAACATCTTGGACATGTATTGTAGAACCAATCTTGGCAAATATCAGGTTCATTAATGGTTGCTTTAACAGTGAATTTTGTTTCCTGTTTGATAAAATTATATTAATAATGTTGACTAAATTATCTATGTTATTTTATATATAATAATTTAATATTTATCCAATTTTGATATGAATTTAAAGCTTAAAGTTCCGCGATTGTTATTCGGTTGGCAATCTTTTGTTCTTCCAATGATAACACTTATTTTGTTGATCCAGCAATAAAGTCTATTCCTTGAATAAAATGACTGAATCTATAGAAAATCAATATGTTAAATAAAGTTAGTCTCTTTTTTTTAAATTAGTAAATATAAATAATTATAATGATTTATATATACCATAGATTTTCTCTTTTGTTGTTTTCCAATTCTTTGCATTTAATGCACTTGCTCAATATTCCAAGTTCATAGAATGCACGTTGGAGCTTTCATTGAGACAGGATGTTGGCACTTGACACCATGAATGAGAGCTTTTAGATTGATGCATCACCAATTTTACAGTCCTTGGCGGGATTGATTTCAGAAAATCCATTTTAGAGGTCTCCAGTTCTAGAAAAATTTATAATACATATTTCTTAGTTTTGGATAATTAATTGATAAAACCACCTAATCAATGCCTTAAAGTTTGCACAAAGAAGAGCCGTAGATAATTTCCTAGCGTCTGCAATCAACTTTTACCCTTCTTCGCGACTGCTTTATGAATCTTCAAATACATCAATATTAGTATACCAAATAGGTAGACATTCAATAGATGTATGACAGACATATGTTAATGCGCATTAAATTTGAAAGGTGCTCTGATCTTATTCTTGTTCATCTTCTTCCTCTTCTTCCCTTCCCTGTAATGGTTCTATGCAAAATTCATACACATGAAAGTTCCATGTTATTTTAGAAGTTCAACATTTTTTTTTCTTTGGATACTAATTTATGCCTTTTAACTTAATTAGGACTCGAAAAAGTGATTACCAATCTGCATGCTAATAAACAAACAATTCATGATGTATCACAAGTTCTATAGTGTTAAATGATTTTACAAGTGTTGGTTGTTCATTTAGGAGATTTTCCTGTTGAAAAAGAAATGAGGAATGGAAAAGAAAAATGGATTGACCACTGTTCGGCGTCAATATGGTTGTCCAGTTTAAGAATCTTATAAGTATCCAACAAATGGCTCAGGGAAAAAGAGAGATCCAAGAGGAAACAAAGAAATGCAATTCATGGTTTTTTTTTATTTTTTTATTTTTTTTTATTTTTAAAATTCTCTGCTTTATTGATTTTATTTCATTAATTTAGGAGTTTTAGTTTGTGTTTGGTTGTTTAGTTGTTTTCAAGCATTCTCAGGCAATTTATTCCATGAACTGGTACCACCAGAAGAAAGGAAGCCCGTTAGCTAAGAGGAGCACAGAGGAAGAAGCGCGTTGAAGAGTGGAAAAGGGTCCAATAATACTCTTTCTATGTATATTTTATCGGGAAGAATTTGTTTTTTGTTTTGTTTTGTTTTGTTTTTATAATTTTATAATTTTTTTATTTAATACGTTAGGATCAAACGAAATTATCATGTTTACTGGGATTTCTTTTATTTTACATGGAACATACATTTATAAGTTATATAGTTTGCTATATCGGTCTAATTTCTATGCTATATTTTTGGGAGTCCTGCAGCTGTATCAGTGTTAGTGTGTGTCATTTCCTTTATTGGAATAATAGATTGGTTTCATGACCTTATTTCCTTTCTTTTTTACTATTCCCTTTTGTTCACTTTTAAGTAAGATAATATTTTTATTAAGGGGACAAGCTTAATGTTTGCTTTTTGTCTAAGTTGTTGTAAGCATGGTCGAAAATATCCATGATATTTCCAAAATTTCCGTATTTGAGAGGTATAGAAATATCTTTTAGGTATAATATCTTTTCTATCAAAATATTAAGAAAATATTGGGAAATATCGGTAAATTATCGATATCGGTAAAACGTAGTTCAATTTTTAAAAAATATCGAGAAATATCGAGGAAATTTCAAAAATTTTGATGGAAATTTCTGAAATTTTAAATTTTTAACATTTACTATCTTTTTTTGCATTTTTAAAAATATCTTCTATTTTTATTTTAATAAATGATAAGAGATCACTATCCTATATATATATATATATATATATATTAAAAAAAGAGATAAAAAATAAAATAAAAGCCAACACATTAAGCACAATTTTCAATTTATGAAAATACATTAAGAAGATATTAACAAACTTACATTTAACATGTTAACAATTATATTTATTCAAACAACATGTCAATATTGGTTAATTCAAAATAGTATCCCAACCATTTTTGTATTAAGATATGTAAGATATGATATATATTTTTTTTAATAAAAGTTGTCATAAAATGTTAAAAAATATATTAAACTAAATTTCCATAATTTGCATAATTTTTTCTGATATTTCCACCGAGCTCGATAATACCTCTGAAATTTCAATAAAATTTGACTACTAATATTTTCGTCGATATCGATATTATCATCCTTAATTATAAGTAAAAGAAATCCAAGCATGAGTGCTACAGACATAATATCAGATCAGAGTGCACGGTTGTGAAACTCAGGCACCTATTTGCAGTCTCTTTTCTTATTGTGTTAACTAAGCCCATAAGCGAAATGGGAGTATTAAGAAATAAGATCCCATCTTTATCCCCAACTCTTTATTATCAACTTACGAGATATAGTTATGATTATTTTATCAGTATGAGTTTTCAAAACTTACCAGGTCAATTAATCTAAAACAAATTCATCCACCAACCAAAAATTATAAAATTTCAATTAAAGTTGGGACCTTCCAATATTCCTGTTCGGTCAATTGGCAAAAAGAAAAAAAAAAAAAAAAGTTTTGGTTTGGTCCTGTTTGGTGCAATCTTATAGGATTTAGAATTATTTAAAGTTTGGCAAAAAATTCCACAAAAAAAAAAAGGAACCCTTGTAAAATCTTGTTTTGTTTCGGTAAAATGTTATAAGCATAGAATTATAGAAATGTTTGGAAAGATGGATAATTTAAATTATTTGGATGAGTGATACCCAATAAACGATATAAAGAAAAAAAAAATTAGACAAAAATAGATATGATTTATCAAAAATGGAAATGCAGATCAATGTAAATTGTAGTTGTAACGACCCACCTAGCGTAGGCCGTTACCATACTTGTAACATACATTCATAATATAAACTTACTTACTATGATTGAAAACACAGCGGAAAATTTTTTTTTTTTTTTTTTTTTTTTTATAGCATTGACAAAACACTATAAACATAAGATAATACTGTTTTACGTACGAGTATATTAATTACCAGTTAATATAAAATATTTCATAATTTACATAAAACCACAAAACTCGTAGCGATACCCATTATCCACTCATTCACAGTCCCTTGGCTCGCTACTCCATCTTGCATCATTTTCAGATAGCTGGTTCCTTACCTACAGCATAAACTTAAACAGTGAGCTAAAGCTCAGTAAGTACAACTCTTAAGCCGTAAAGAAAATATAACATAGACATAACATACACAGAGCATGCATTGACCACATTATGCTTTCTTATTCTTATTCCTTATGGGCCCTTACCTCGTGTGTTCGTATCCGGCGCGCGACTATGGATTGATTGGGGCGGCCAAACCATATCCAGCTCAATCCACAGTCCAACCCGACCTGGCGCGGGTGGTACGACACAGCGCTTAATAACTTACTTATTCTTGTCATTAGTGAACATACATTCTGTTGTCACCTTTTTAATTCTATTATTTCTTACCTTAGCATAATTTATATTGCATACATGTTATCTAACACATAGCACAGAACACATCATGGAAATCTAGTAATATATACTAGTAGCTTACGCTGTAGACGGTGTTGTACTTACCGTCTATTCGTCTGTCGTTTGGCTACTCCTCTTCAAGCTTCAACCGCAGAATTCCTCCTGCTCGATCGAAGGACGTACATGAGATTTCTAATCTAACTCATAATATGTTGGTAACTAGCCAACATTTGTGCGGGTTTCCGGTGATATGTCCCCCTAAAAATAAACCATGCATACCTAGAGGGTGACTACCTCAGTAGTCTTATTGATCATGAATCATGACCTAAAAAGTTACGTTGGATATCCATTTTATACACTTAGCCCATATATAAATATGTCGGGTTAGATTAACACCAACCCTTGGGCTTTAATCATCAACTTATAGGTTAACCAGGGTTAACCCTTACGATTACTAACGTGAATCCCTATTCGGTCCACTTTAGGTTTTGGGAACTAAGTCCCGATAACTCGGGTATAATTTCCCGGTTATCTTCCGTTTTAACGTTTCTTTGAAATCTTAACTTAGAATCCATTTTCTTTAAAAACTTTAACTTAAAATTCATTTTTCATAAAAGACTTAGCTTTTAAAACTTAATCTTGGTAACTTGCTTCGTAAAAATTCGTAAATCTTGGCTTATAATTTCATAAAATATTTAAGGGTTGGAAACTGCTTTTGGGACAGTTTCCATACTTGAAGTAACGTGTTTGGTTCGAAAAACGTTTTACCTAGTATGGTTCTATAAAATCTTGCACAGAAATTCTTTGATTCCTGCGCAGTTTTGATATTTCAGTTTATACTTAAAAATCTCTTTTGAATTTGAAAAAGTTTCCTTCACGAAAGTTCTAGCCCTCGAAGAGTTCTAAAACTTTCGTGTTTTGTAAAATTTCTGATTCTGTACCGATTGGTACCAGTTTTTAATCGAAAATGAGGTTAACTTAAAAATCCGAGTCTCACAGACCATCTACGGGTTTTCTTGAAAAAGAAGGCTGTTGGAGCCTTATTTTGGAAAACTGGCCGCGTTGGCCACTAGGAAACATCCTAGTCTACAACTTTCGTGTTTTAAGTTTTTGCCCATTCGGCCTCTAAAGGCCTGTAATCCGTGTTTTACCGAAACTGCTCCCTGGAACCCGAGAGACAGTTTTGGTTCTTACATTTATTTTTACGTCCTAAGTCGCGGGTTCTAGCTCGACCGACCACATCGGGAGATAGTCAACATGCATGCAGCGCATCTAACGTCCCTTGACCTAACCATGCAACCCATGTGATCTTGCAACCCAAAAAAATCCGAACTCACTATCCTAGGGTTGCATAACCTCTAGCTTAGCATACATCACACATTACATGCATTTGACTCATAAAAATCATCACATACTTGCATAATTCTAATTGACCTAATTTGGGGACATATTACCTAATTCAAAACCCTAACATGCCATTCTAGCAATTTAATCACATAGCATAATTTATGAGCATAAAATTAAACCAAACCACACCTAGAATCTACCTAATCAAGCACTAAGCACACATGCACATCTAAGGCAGCAAATAAAACATACATAGGAGCTTATGCTCTTACAAAAATTTTTGCATAAAATACACATAAATCTTAAGCTTAAAACTCATTTAAACTTGGTAAAAAGCTTTGAAAATTTTTTACCTTAATGAAGTGGATTTCGGCTTAGGGTTTGAGATACCCGAAAAAAAAATCTGGTTGCACCCCTTTGATCCAAGGTTCGGCTGCTCACCCTATGTGCACCAAAAATCAAATTTTTGGTTTCCTTGTGGTCTCCTCTCCTTGCTCGGTCACTCAAGGAAGGTTAGCCCCAAATCTGAAATTTTTTTCCCTCTTTTCTGATCACAAACCCGAGGCTTGCTTGGAGCCAAATCAAGTGTCCAAAACTTGATCAACTCTCACCCTTTTTGCTAGCTTACCAACCCGAAGTCTCTAACCCTAATTTCTCCCTCAAAATTCGGTTTTTCCCTTTGGTCTCCCCTGCACCAAACCCACGGCAAAGGGCTGCAAGGGCTGCCAGAAATTTTTCTTTCTTTCCCCTCGGCTCCTAGACTACCCGAAGCAAAGATGGATGGTTTGAGCTTGAAAAATTTTTCTGATCACTCTCCCTTTTTTCTCTCGGCTTTTTGAGCTGAAAAATTGCAAGAACTTGGCTGCATTTTTTGATTAAAATGAATAGAAGACCCATATATTTATAAGCAAAGTTTAAGCTTTCAAAAATCTCATTTTGACCCCAAAATTTTTAAAATTTTGGACTTTGAGCATGCTAGGTGGCCGGAGTTAATGGGAGGTGCAAGACAACTCATAGTGAGTTGGCATAGTCCACATGTCATCTTGCTATTGGTCCAACACACCTCTCATAGGAATAAAATAATAATTTCTTTTTGTGATATCTTAAATTTAGGGCTTTGTTTGATGAAAAACCTTGAAACTTTGATTGTAAAAATTTAAATTCCAATACTGTAATTATTATTTTACAGTTTGGATTTTTCATATTTACAGTCAAAAAATCGGATCAAAGATATTTTCTCAAATCCTTTCTGCCTCATGACCTAACGTGGCGTGCTTGATTTTTCTAAGGTGGTTTTAGTTTTTAACAGTCATAAAAATTAGTTCCTGCAGTACTTTTCATAAAACGCAGATCTTAAAATTCCTCCGTCACAATTTTGACCATTTTGGTCAAACTTTGACTTTTCGGTCAACGGTTGACTTTTTTTGGTCAAAATTTTGACTTTTGTAAAATCGAGTAGATTTCACTCCTTTTTGTTCAAAAAGGCTATTTGCTTCTTTGAACAGTCATTTTTGAGTTTTATTAAGCTATAAAAACTCATAACACACATTAGAGCTCTGAACTAAGCTTTTTCATGAAATTGCATGTACTATTTACATTCAATTTTTTACAAAAGCTAGTTACATGAAAAACTAGACATCACAGTAGTAATCCTTCGTCCTTCAACTGTAAAATATGTGTATATATGTACAAATTTGGTAAAACAGATTGGAGGAGGGTATGATTTTACCCATGTTTGTTTTTCTTTTGGCGTAATAGAGCATCTTGGTTGAGTCGATCTTCTTTTAATTTTTAAATAGTGTTCTACTTGGAAAGGAATTTTTTTTGGCTTCGATTTGGTTTCTTGTCTGTGATTGAGTTTTGATTTGTGTATTGCAGCGAGATTGAGTTTTGATTTTTGTATTGCATCGACATTACTTCCGTTGTTCTTTTAGTTATCGAAGAATATCTTTTTTAGTTGCTTCTATTTCATGTAGCAAAACAAAGCCAAAAAAACCAAACAAATAAACAAAAAACAACAAAGATCAAAATATATTCTCGAGCTCTCATAACCGGCCCAATGGGAACTTGAATTGGATCCCTTAAAGTTGTGCTATGATTTGCATCATTCCCCTCCTCTTGAAAAGGATTTGCTCTCAAATCATTATCTACATCAAAAGGACTCAAATCAGTAACATTAAAAGTAGCACTTATATTGTACTCACCCGGTAAATCTAGTTTGTAAACATTGTCATTGATGTGCACTAGGACTTGGAAAGGGCCATCTCCTATCGGAAGCAATTTGGAACGTCTCTACACCGGAAATCTCTCTTTTCTCATGTGTAACCAAACCCAATCTCCGGGTTCAAAAATCAGTTTGTGACGCCCCCTGTTGGCTTGTTTTGCATACTGCTCCGTACTTCACTCAATGTTGAGCCTTGCCTTCTCATATATCCGCTTAACAAATTCAGACTTTTTCTTTCCATCCAAATTAACATGCTCAGAAATAGGTAATGAAGATAAATCCAATGAGTTAAAGGATTAAAACCATAAACAATTTCCAATGGTGAAAATTTAGTAACAGAATGAGCAGATTTATTATATGCGAACTCAACATGTGGTAAACATTCTTCCCATGTTTTGATGTTCTTTTTAATGATTGCTCTCAATAGAGTCGACAAAGTCCCATTTACTACTTCGGTTTGACCATCAGTTTATTGGTGACAAGTAGTAGAAAACAAAAGCTTAGTACCTAACTTACACCACAAAGTCTTCCAAAAGTAACTCAAAAACTAAGCATCTCTATCCAAAACAATTATTCTCAGCATGCCATGTAATCTCACAATCTCCTAAAGAACAAATTAGCAACATGCGAAGTATCATCCGTTTTGTGACATGGAATAAAGTGTGTAATCTTAGAAAATCTATCCACAAACACAAAAATTGAATATCTCCCACGTTTAGTCCTAGGTAATCCTAACACAAAGTCCATTGAAACATCAATCCAAGGCTCACTAGGAATTGGTAAAGGTGAATACAAACCGTTAGGCTGCACTCGAGATTTAGCTTGCTTACATGTGACACATCTACCACAAATCTTCTCAACATCTTGCTTCATGTGTGGCCAATAGGAGTGTTCCTACAAAACAGCTAAGTCTTTGCAACTCCAAAATGTCCCATTAATCCCCCACCATGAGATTCCTGCACTAACAAATCCTCCAAAGAACAATGAGGCACGCATAACTTATTCTTTCGAAACAGGAATCCATCATGCCTAAAGAACTTACCACAAGCATTTTTCTCACAAGCTCGGTATTCTTCACAAAAGTCGTGGGCATCAATGTATAAAATTTTAATGTACTCAAAACCAAGCAATTTTACATCAAGTGCAAAGAGTAATGCATACTTGCGAAAAAGTGCATGGACGACCACATTCTCCTTACCTTGCTTATATCGGATAATGTATGGAATGAACTTCATCCAATGAGCATGCCTTTTGTTTAGCTTGTATTGGCCCTTCAAGTGTTTCAAGGACTCATGATTGGTGTGAATCATGAGTTCCTTTGGCCATAGGTAGTGCAATAACTAGCTTTTTACAATATTACGATTTTCTTTTTAAAGGAATTAAAGTTGTATCATGAAGGTATTCATGAAAAAGCCTGAATAGGGTTTTTGTCAAATTCTGTGAGTTCTTATAATTTTATAAGACTCAGTAATAGATTGCTTAGCCAAGCATATAGCTTATTGAGCAAAAAGGTATAATGAAAATTTATGATTTTATGTTGGATAAATTTTGACCAGAAAAGTGAAAGATATGACTATGACGGTACTGCAAGTATAGCAAGCAGTATAGAAATTATACTGCGAAAAACCGTCATTATGGATAAGATAGTAAGAATAAGGTTCTAAACTACTATAGAAAAATCAAGCACATTATTTAGGACACTAACGGCTAAAAATTTTTACGCAGTCCATTTATACACATAGATAAATTCTGGACTACAGTCCAGTGGAACAGTACTATATTAGTAAGAACAACATTGGAAATATCTGTATGAAAATGGACTGCATATTAAGAGAAAAGCTAAACAAGGCCTAAGAGGGAGGACACCTCATCCATGGGATAATTACATGAATTATGGAATTTTAAAAATTAGGGAAAGAACTAGAAACTTAGCCTCCAAGGCAAGCTAATGGCAGGCCACCTCACAAGGGCATGGTGCAAATATTTTTCTCTCAAGGGCTATTACACAATTTTGGGATTAAAAATAAATCCAAAAATAAATAAATTATCACCTATAAATAGGTGATGGGGGTTCATTTGCCTTCACATTATGTGAAAATACCCCAAAACCATGCCAAGATCTCACCTCACCCCCTCTCCCCCTTAGAAGTCGAGCCCTAAAGAAGAGAGGAAAAAAAAAAAAAAGGAAGAGAAAGAGAAAGAGAAGGATTGAGTGGTTGGAATTTTTGGAGAACACCAAGCTAGAGGAAGTTTGGAAATTTTTGGAGAACACCAAACTAAGGGAAAGCCGGTTTTGATAGAGCGCAAGGGGGAAAAAGATTGGATCCAAACTTAGCACCAACCTTTGTGTTGATTAAGGTAATCCTCCTTAGTTCCCTAAGTTTTTCAATTTAAGTTTTAATTGGAGATTTATGTGTATTTCTAATGTTGGATTGTAAGAGCATAAGCTTAATTTATTTTTTTATGCACTAGCTAGATTTGTAGGTTTGTGCTTGATTAGGTAGTAGGTGGTTTTGATTTATGTTGTTATGCATGATTTTGTTGATATGGCTGCATGATCTTAGGGTTTGCATGAATGTTTTTATGATGTTAGTTGTATGTCCCCATGTGCCTAAGGAATTGTAGGCTATGTATGTTGATGAATGAGTTAGGTTGTTAGTTTGAATGATGTATGGGTATGCAAACCAAATTACAAACACTAGTTTGGTGCAAGAACACCCAAGGGTTGCATGTGTATGTATGTATGTATGTCGATGGGAATTTACATTAGAAATGCTGCGTGTTCGTCTTAGGCTCACGGTTGCAACCGTTTAATGTAGTGTGCGCTTAAATTGTACGTAAAAATGGATTTAAGGAAAAACTGTCAGTTTCGGGTAAAACTGGACAGTTTACTGGGAAGATGATTTTGAGGCCCTTAGAGGCCGAATTTGATGAAACATAAAACATAAAAGTTGTAGAGAAGGGAAATTCCTAGGAGGCACCGCAAACATTTTTCAAAAATAAGACTCCAATGGCCTTTTTTTTTTGTTACAAAAGTCCGAACCTGGTCATGCCCAGACTTCATAAACGGCCAGGCAGGTTCAACAAGGAAAATGAGTGGGATAGAGGCCGAACTGAGTTTTGAGAAAAACATAAAAGTTGTAGGGTTTTTCAAGGTTTAAAAATTTTGTGAAGAAAAATTTTCCAGATTCAACTCAAATTTTTAAATAAAATTATATTTTAAAAACTGTGCAGGAAAACAAGAAATTCCTACACAGGATTTTCAAAATACAGTGCAGGAAAATGACATTCCTACACATATATTGATAATTGGCAGCATGAAACTGTTCCAAAGGCAATTTCCAACACTTAACAATTTTTATTATCCCTATTCAAAGAGTTATAATTTTGGTAAAAAGGATTGAGTGTTGAAGAAGGATTTTTGTAAAATGGACAAGTAATACTAGGGTTTTTCCAAGACAAAAAAAATAAGTATATGGACCACAAGTTGTCTTAATAACTTGGTAACAGAATGATGACTGATAGTAACCGGGTAGGACACATGAGTTACTGGATTAGGCCCAGAGCCTAAGGTTACCTATAGTAACCCAATAAGATATAACTTAGGAATTTGGGCTTTAGTAACCCAATAAGTTTGACCCAAGTTTGACTTAGGCTCACACCAAGGGTTAGCCAATGTAACCTAATAAGTACTAAGTATGTTAGTTTGACCTAAAACCTAGAGTTGCTCATAGTAACCTAATGGGATATAGATTGAGGTCACCAATATTTTATGATTATGGTTTATAGAATTCTTACCCTATGTCCATTGTAATAGCAGGAGGTAGTCTGTTATTGCGATCTAAATTGGAGCAACAAAACCTAGGACATAGCATACGAGGTAAGTACAACTCCGCCTACAGTATAGGCTGTTTGTTTGTTTACTTGCCTGATGTGTTTAAAGTTTATGCAATGATATGACATGACGTATGATTTATTTATGTATGACATCATGAAGCATGTTGACCCATTCATATGATGAGACTAAGACCAAAGTATGAAAATGGTTTAGTGAGTATGTTTTAAAACAAGAATAAGGGGGTGTTTGGTGTGTTAGTTTGAGTTGAAATATTTTAATTGTAATAGTAAATTTTTTTGAATTTTCAGAAAAGACAAAAAACTTTTTGGGAAAAAGACAAAAACTTTTTAGGAAAAAGACAAAAAAAAGTTTGAAATGAGATGAAAATGGTTGGCAACCATCCACCCCCTAAGTCAATAATAAGTTTTAAGAAAATGAAACTATGATGGCAAGCAAGCTTACCTTATATCGTACCAACCCATGTTAGGTCGGGTTAGGTCTATGGTTTGAGTTGGACTGAGCTGGCCGCCCCAACTACTCCATAGCTGCATGCCACAGTACGTACACTTATGTTATGTAAGGGGTCCATTAGTATGTTAAGTTAGGAAAGAATAATGAAGAATAATGAAGCATAAATGGTTCATGTATTGTTATGATTTGTTTTGCGGATGTGAAAGTTATACTTGTTGAGCGAAAGCTCACGTCTTACATCTATGCTGTAGGTAAGCAACCTAGTGGCAATCTTTGATGCAATGTGGTGGAGCATGACACTGCTAGCTGTGAAATTTGATATGGTGGCTGCTACGCGTTTGGTTTATTATATGTATGCTCAAAAGATTCTATTTAGTAAACGTTTATGAGTATGTACTTATTCGTGTGAGTTCGCGTCGTATAAAAAAAAATTTCCGCTTATTTAGTAAGTAAGTAATTATGTAAGATAAGATATGTAAGGTAACGGCCTATGTTAGGCGGGTTGTTACAGAGTTGGTATCAGAGCGGGATTCCTGCCTTCCAATTTCACAATTTGCCTACCATCGCCACCATCATTTTAAGTTAAAATTTACTTTATGCGTATATATTTATTATGCAATTATGGTATGGTAGATTATACGATATGGACCCAGATCAAGTAGACGAAGGTCGGGACGCAGCATTTATATTTTACGGGATGCAGCCCCTACTATTTGATGGGACACGTCGGACCGCATCGTTAGCAGCATGGCTATACGACATAGAGTTGATATTTTGTATATGCCATATAGAGGCTCGTCTTCAGGTTTCTTTAGCTAGTAGATGCCTGGTAGCAGATGCCAAATTATGGTGGATGATGTTAGGTGAGCGAGCGATGTTAGGAAGATCATTGGCAGATTTTCGTGCCCTAATGATTGCACGCTATGGGCCTTTACCAGACGAGGATGACTATATGCCCTACCGTGATCCCGTGATTTACGACGATATGTATCTTAGGCGGTATCATAATTATGTTGACGACTGGCATGCTTATCCACACGAGTCTATGGGCTACTACTGCAGGAGATTCCAGGATGCGATGTTACCATTCGTTCCATGAGATTTAGGCGATCCAGAGCTACAGGCATTACATCTGTTTAGGGATGGGTTACCGCCCGAGATCAAAAGATTTGTTCCAGCTCCTATGGCAGAAATGACAGTGGGAAACATGATAGATGACATTATGGAAGCCGAAATCATAGCCCATATGATGCAAGCAGCTGCCTATGTGGACGACTATCAGGTGCTTGTTGATGATGCTGGCATTCCTGAGCCACTGTTCGAGGAAGGCCCAATTTTATTCGAGGACCCGATTCCAGTAGTCCCACTACAGAAGATCCCGCCACTTGAGGTAGAGGCTGACCCGGAAGAAAACGAGATAGATCCTGTAAATATCCTGAACCACCCATAGGAGAACCCGGAAGATCCTCCCATTATCATCATTGCAAGGGATGACGAGGAAGATGCAGAAAAAGAATTTGTAGAGGAATAGGTGGAATATGAGGGAATAGAGGTAGATATTGAAGACGAAGAGCAGGAAGTAGAGATGGAGGACTTCGAGGATGATCCGGAGGAGATTTTGTTCGATGATGGAGATTGGGATGTAGACTCTAACGCTTCCTTCGTGGTTACGATCGAGTAGATAGTTTAGACATAGATTGACACGTGTATATCTTTTTGACCATAGGATCGACTTTTATTAGTTTATTCTTTTTGACAATAGGATTGTATATATGTATGATGGTAAAGTGGTAGCCACTTCCATCTAAGTTTTGACTATGTATGTATAGTACGATGTAAAAAATATGTACATATTATTACTGTAAATATGATGTACTTTTTGTAAGTATACAAAAAGACAGTTCAAGTATGAAATGTATGTAATGATGTTATGCTATGATCAAGCATTTTATGATAAGTTTATGATAAGGATATGATGTGATATGATGATATTATGTTACGATATGATAAGTTTATGCTATGATATAATAAGTATGATGATGTTATGACACGATGTATTAAGGTATGATATGATAAGCTATAAATGAAAGAAATGATATTAGAAATATGATAATATCTTTTCTTAAATATGAAAATAGAAGATGGTACGCCCATGTAGACGAGTACATCTAAATCCGCCAGAGCCGGATATTGCAAATATGGTAGCCAATTTACAATGACAGTTGCTAGAACAGCAACAAGCGACGAATAGGCTTCACGAACAGATAGCTCGTATGAACCAGAGGCCTCACGCTAACGAGGTTCCACCTCAAGGCAACCAGGTACCCCTGGTAGCGCCTCAGGTACTGGAGGTTCAGCAGGAGGTTCCACGGAATGTTGAAGTTCTATTAGCACCTGTTGGAATTCCAGTGAACCCACCCGTAGTACAGGAAGATTTGTTGTATGAACGATTTAAGCAAATGAAGGCGCCTGAATTTGAGGGACCCACAGACCCAATAGCAGCTGACAACTAGTTAATCGATATCCAAGTTATTTTGGATTTTATGAGACTTACGGAACAGGAGAAGGTTCTCTGTGCTTTCTTCGCATTCAAGAAGGATGTAAGACATTAGTGGATGACAGTCCAGCTTCATCAAGATGTCACGACTATGAGCTGGCAGGATTTTGTAACCGAATTCCGCACAATGTACTACAATAGTGAAATCCTTACGGCTTAACAAAATGAGTTTACGAGCTTAAAACAGGGGGTCGATGATAGTAATGGAAGCTGTTAAGAAGTTTGAACAGCTAGCTCGCTTGTGCCCGGAATTAGTATAAAGTGAAACAGAAAAGGTAAGGAGAATGATGAAGATGTTCAAGACAGATATTGCCAAGCAAGTTAATGCTGGCAGTAGCCCTCCTACCTTGGTATCCAATTGTTTAAGTCAGGCAATAAGAGCTGAATACTGGATTAACCATGACAAGGAAGCAAGGGCTCAAATTTTTAAGGCTAAAAGGAGGAGAAGGCTGTGGTAAAGCCGATGCAGCCTCGATAAAGTTCAGAATCGTACCCGAAGGGCCAGACTAGTAACCCTGCCCAAAGTTTCAAATAATTTATAAGGAACAAAAGAAAAGGGAATGTCACTGGCCAGGGTCAACAGAGAAACTACCCTCAGAAGAAGAATAACCGAGGAAATGAGGGTAATAACACTAACTACCCCGTGTGCGCTAAATGTAGAAGGAAACACCCGGGTGTGTGTAGAATAAGGACGAATGCTTGTTACCTTTGTGGTAAAGAAGGGCATTATGCAAGAAATTGCACTCTGAATAGCCAGAACTAGAACCCTCAATACCCGAGCCGGAATGCAAACAGTCAGTTGCATGCAGTCCAAGCAAGGATTGAAGGCCCCTCGATCGCATAAGGAAGATTAGAGGCTCTTGAACCCCGAGCCAGTATTTATGCCTATACAAAGGGAGATGTCGAAGCCGGGACTGCACATGTAGTAACAGGTCAGATCTCTATTGCCACATATGATGCTACTGTTCTATTTGATTCTGGTGCCAGCCACTCATTCGTATCAATGGAGTTTGGCCAGAAATTAGGAAGAGGATGGATAGTTTAGAACAACCCTTCAAAACCTCTCTGCTATCTAGAGAAATTTTGTGGTCCAATTTTTGGATACGAAATACTTCCGTAGTCATTTGTGATAGAGATTTGTATGTAGATTTCATCGCAATCAAGATTTAGGATTTCAATGTGATCCTAGGAATGGATTTCTTAGGCAAGTACAATGCTAAGATTGACTACCGAAAGCGTTGTGTTACATTCAGCCCTTATGGTGAGGAAGAGTTTAATTTCTTCGGTCAATTTCGGAGCTCAGCGACCAGGCTAGTTTCGGCAATGAAGACTTGGAAAATGTTAGCTAATGGATGCCAATGATATTTAGCTACCATGGTGGACAAAAATCAAGAAGTAGAGCTAACACCAAAAGATGTCCCAATTATAAAGGATTATGTGGATATCTTTCCGAAAGACTTACCAGGACTTCCGCCAAAATGGGAAATTTCTTTTGAGATTGAATTATTGCCTGGGGCTGCACCAATATCGAAAGCGCCTTACCGTATGGCACCAACCGAGCTTAGAGAACTTCAAGTTCAGTTACAGGAACTGCTTGACAAGGGATTCATTTGGCAAAGTCACTCTCTGTGGGGAACGCCAGTTTTGTTCGTCAAGAAAAATGATGGATCGTTGCGTATGTGCATTGATTATCGTGAGCTGAACAAGATTACAATCAGGAACAAGTATCCCATTCCAAGGATTGATGATCTTTTTGATCAACTCAGGGAAGCAGTAGTATTCTCGAAAGTCGATCTGCGATCAGGATATCATCAGCTTAGGATCAAGGAGTCAGATATTTCCAAAACAGCTTTCCAAACACGATATACGCATTATGAGTTTTTGATCATGTCGTTTAGATTAACTAATGCCCTAGTTGCCTTTTATGGACCTTATGAACCAAGTGTTCAAAGAGTATTTAGATAAGTTTGTTATTGTCTTTATTGACGATATTTTAATTTACTCAAGGTCTAGGGAGGAGCACGAGCATCACCTTAGGTTGGTGATGGAAATGCTAAGAAGGAACCAGTTTTATGCCAAGTTCACAAAATGTGAATTTTGGCTAGGAAAAGTTCATTTCTTGGGTCACGTGGTTTTAAAGGAAGGAATTTCTGTAGACTCTACAAAAGTGGAGGCGGTCAGTACATGGCTAGTTCCCAAAAATGTTACGGAAATACGGAGCTTTCTTGGTTTGGCCGGATACTACTGACAATTTGTTGAAAGATTTTCCAAGATTGCTGCACCACTAATAGCCCTTACCCGAAAAGGGAAGAAATTTGAGTGGACGCAGAAGTGTGAAGAAAACTTTCAAGAGCTTAAGAGGAAGCTTACTAGTGCACCGGTGTTAATAATTCCTTACGTTGATGCAGGAAATTTCGTGATTTACAGTAACACTTCTAAAAGTGGATTAGGAGCTGTCTTAATGCAGAATGGAAAGGTAGTCGCCTACGCTTTGCGACAACTAAAGGTTCACGAAAGGAACTATCCAACGCATGATTTAGAGCTCGCGGTGGTAGTTTTCGCACTAAAAATTTGGAGACACTATTTATATGGGAATAGATGTGAAATCTATACCGACCATCAAAGTCTCAAGTATATCTTTACTCAGAAGGAGCTCAACATGAGGCAACGTAGATGGCTAAAACTTGTAAACGACTACGATTGTGGGATCCTTTACCACCTTGGAAAGACAAACAGAATAGCAGATGCTTTAAGTAGGAAATCAGTTGGTATGCTGATGTCTATTGGAACGTTGCCTAAGCCACTACAAAGGGAAATTTCTGAGTTCAACTTGGAAATGATAATGGGGAAATTGTCTATTCTGACTCTCCAGTCCAATCTTCTAGAGTCCATTAAGTTGCATCAAGGAAAGGATTCTTTTTTACTAAAAGCACAACTTTTTGGTGGAAAGAATAAGCAGTTTAAGACCTCTGCTGATGGAGTCATTTATTTCAAAGAAAGGATTTATGTTCCTAACTTTGAATTTCTTAAGGACCAGATTATGTCTGAAACACACAAAACGCCATATTCAGTACATCCCGGAGCTTTTAAGATGTACAAGGATCTCCGAGAGAATTATTGGTGGCCAAACATGAAGAACGAAATCACAGAATTCGTGTCAAAATGCCTAACTTGTCAGAAAGTTAAGGCTGAACACCAACATCCTGGTGGAGATTTGTAAAAAATAGTGCTTCCTGAGTACAAATGGGAACAAACTACTATGGATTTTATAGTAGGGTTACCCAAGATTGCAAGTGGGAATGACACGATTTGGGTTATTGTGGATATATTAACCAAATCAGCCCACTTCATTGCTATCAAAGCCACCTTTTCAGTAGAAAAATTAGCTGAAATCTACGTATCCCAGATCGTTAGACTGCATGGAGTGCCAAAATCCATCATTTCAGATCGTGACGGGCATTTTACCTCTCGATTTTGGATGAGTGTTCATAACGCCATGGGGTCAAAATTAAAGTTCAGTACGGCTTTTCACCCCCAAACTGATGGCCAATCGAAACGAACCATCCAGACACTAGAAGATATGCTAAAATCACGTGTTCTGGATTTCAAAGGAAATTGGGATCAGAAGTTGCCATTGATCGAATTTTCGTATAATAACAGTTACCACGCTTCGATTGGTATGGCTCCATTTGAAGCGTTATATAGAAGGAAATGTCGATCTCCCATTCATTGGCAGGAAGTAGGACAGAAACAACTTTAAACTACGGATTTCATCAAGATGATCAAACAAAGACTTGACGTAGCTTTTAGTTGACAGAAAAGTTATGCCGATAAACGTAGAAGGCCTTTGCAATTCCAAGTTAGAGATTCTATTTTCACTAAGGTTGCTCCTATGAAGGGAGTAATGAGATTTGGTAAAAAAGGGAAAGCTTAGTCCAAGATACACTGGACCATTTGAAATCCTTGAAAGGATTGGGAAAGTAGCTTATAAGCTTGCCTTACTGCCAGAATGAGCTTCGATGCATAACGTTTTTCATATCTCAATGCTAAAGAAGTATGTACTAAATCCTTCCCATGTACTTAGTCAAGAACCAATTGAAGTTCAAACTGACTTGACATACGAAGAAAAGCCAGTTCAGATTCTGGATCGGGAAGAGAAAGTCTTAACAAACAAAACCATTCCAATGGTTAAAGTGTTATGGCGAAATCATAAGGTAGAAGAAGCAACGTGGGAGTTAGAAGATGATATGAGAAAGAACTACCCCAGTCTGTTTTAATTTTCGGGGATGAAAATTTTTAAGAGGGGTAGATTATAATAACTAGCTTTTTACAATATTACGATTTCCTTTATAAAGAAATTAAAGTTGTACCATGAAGGTTTTCATGAAAAAGCCTGATTAGGGTTTTTATCAAATTTTGTGAGTTCTTATAATTTTATAAGACTCGGTAATAGATTGCTTAGCCAAGCATATGACCTTTTGAGCAAAAAGGTAAAATGAAAATTTATAATTTTATGTTGGTCAAAGTTTGACCAAAAAAGTCAAAGGTATGACTATGACGGTACTACAAGTATAGCAAGCAGTATGAAAATTATACTATGAAAAACTGTCATTACGGATAAGATAGTAAGAATAAGGTTCAAAACCACTATAGAAAAATCAAGCACATTATTTAGGACAATAAAGGCTAAGTGGCTTAAAGTTATTAGAAAAATTTTTACGTAGTCCATTTATACATAGATAAATTTTGGACTGCAGTCTAGCATAACAGTACTGTATTAGTATGAACAGTATTGGAAATATCTGTGTTAGTACGAAAATAAGCTGCATATTAAGAGAAAAGCCAGACAAGACCTAAGAGAGAGGACACCTCATCCATTGGATAATTACATGAATTATGGAATTTTAGAAATTAGGGAAATAAATAGAAACTTAACCTCCAAGGCAAGCTAATGGCCGGCCACCTCACAAGGGCATAGTGTAAATATTTTTCTCTCAAGGGCTATTATGCAATTTTGGGATTAAAAATAAATCCAAAAATAAACAAATTATCACCTATAAATAGGTATGGAGGGGGGGGGGGTTGGAATTTTTGGAGAACACCAAGCTAGAGGAAGTTCAGAAATTTTTGGAGAACACCAAGCTAAGGGAAAGCTGGTTTTGGTAGAAAGCAAGGGGGAAAAAGATTGGATCCAAACTTAGCACCAACTTTTGTGTTGATTAAGGTAATCCTCCTTGGTTCCCTAAGCTTTTCAATTTAAGCTTTAATTGGAGATTTATGTGTATTTCTAATGTTGGATTGTAAGAGCATAAGATCAATTTATTTTCTTATGCACTAGCTAGATTTGTAGGTTTGTGCTGTTGGAAAAATCGAACCCGGTATCAGAGTTACGGCGCAGCGGAAGTTTTAAAATTTTATGCCGTTTCTGGAAAAGAAGCTCATGATGCATATAACAATAAATTAAATTTATAATCAAGCGTACCTTATTTCTTAGATTCCGGAATTGCTAGAGCGTTTGACCAACATGTCTTCTCTACTATTCTCGAGTTCCACGTCTCAGAGTGTGTGTGGGCACACGTTCTATGAATCCAAGCGACCGGTGATACTTTCCGAAGTCTAGATCCCTCCTTCTCAATTCTGATGATTTTCATTGAGAATTTGATCCAACTTCTTTCTTCGAAACTACAAAATAGGAACCGGTTAACCTCCTATGAAAAATTATCACTCGGTTTAACCTTACTCACAGTTTTGATTCAATAGAATTTTCTTTCTTTTTCTCTCTCACAAGATAGCCGAATTTCTTGATGTGGAAGAAACACAAATTTCTTTTTTCCCTTTTAAAAAAACGTTTTTCCCAAATAAGAAAAATAAAAAATCCCTGTTTTTCAAGAACTCTTAGCCTTTATATATAGTATTCCAATCCTTTTCAAAATTTATCTTCTTCTTAAAAAATAATTAATAATTATTTTTCTAGATAAATTTTGAACCAAAAGATCATACAACTTTAAGGCTAGATTCATTGAACATAAAAATAATTTTTCAAGAGGAAATCGTTTCTCAAAAATTCGACCACACTAACAGATAAATTATGATTGGTGGCTCAAATTTTAAATCAAGAATCTAGATTAGTCAAAAGATCCTAGTCCTATCTAGATTCAAACTTCTTTTAAACCTTTTCGAATTTAAATAAGATTCACATATTTGAATAAATATTTTCCATAAACATTATCCATATTAATTAATTTAAATCAATGAAATATTTCAAATTTTCTTTCATCACAAAAACCGTGCACCTCTTTTAATTAGGAAAGAAAAATCCATGAAATAATCTCCATTATTTAAACCAATTAATAATTTAATGTTAGGAATATATTTAAACAATTTTGGAACAAAATTTTCTTCCCTCCAAACAATTAAAAAACGTGCACCTCTTTTAATTAGGAGAGAAAAATTTTGTTTTCCAAAATTCAAACACAATCTTATTTTCAAAATTCAAATTAACCAATCACATGTTGACAAATCATATGTCTACAAATTTCACATGTCCAATCCTTTCTAGATTGCATGTTAGAGAGTACCATGTTTTAATAGACATTTCTAAATTCCATTTACAATTTACCGATCTCATTAGCAACAAATCCCGAGACACTTTGTGGAACTATATGAGCTAATAGAGGAACCCAATGGAAATATGTAAAGAGGCTCCTATAATTGTGAAAAATTAATCCCAGATTAATTATCCATCAATTATCAACTTCAAAACTATTCCACTAAAAGTTTGAAGCTGAACTCTTGTTTACATACCGTATTACGAAAGCTCTCTCATGTAGTGCTTCTTCCATGATTTATTCATCGCTTGCTTAATCCCCATATGTTATCCATGATTGAATTAAGGATTTTTTCCATTTTACCTTTTTAATCATTTTAACTTAAAGTTCCATTATTCTCCATTGAAAGAACCACCAATTGTAAAACCATACAATTGGTAAACCACCAGAGAACACAAAGTAAACCGATGACCAAGATCTTGTTATACTATCTTTCAATCCCCGAATAATGCCTTTAAATAGATAACATTTACTATCGTTAAGATAGCTATGGATTCTGTATCTATAAATCTTGATTTCTCTATCCATAAGTCATGCACCCAAAACACAAGTATATTGACCATGAATTAATAGTGTCTCACCTTTAGTGTATCAAAGTATATAAGTCATGAATACGAACTCAAGTAATCATTTCAGGATTAAGATTAATACAGGATGATAATCAAAGCATCATTGATTCTTATAAACGGAATTATTAAACCAAATCAATTAACACTTTAGGTCCAGTCCAATGTCATACCTCAATACTGGTATACATTAAAGTTTCTACTCGGAACCTATCCGATGGTCAAGACAAACCATCCCTCCAAGGAAGTAGACAACCTTTACAATCTTATCATGAATAAGATCCCCAAATCGTATTCCATTGATTGCGGACTATTTATTTAGACTGTTATCAAATTACCACGTCTTCTATGCATACCCCGTATACATATGGTAATTCGATAGATTACCAACAGCCTAGGAGTATTTTATATTTGCTCAAAATAATCATACAATCAACAAATGAAAGTAAATAGGACACCACTTATTAAACATGAATAACTTCCTTTAATTAATATCAAAATGTCATATTTATAGAAAATCCCTAATATTGATTTTCTATCCTTAGGGCACATATAGATCCCAACATGTGCTTGATTAGGTAGTAGGTGGTTTTGATTTATGTTGTTATGTATGATTTTGTTGATATGGTTGCATGATCTTAGGGTTTGCATGAATGTTTTTATGATGTTAGTTGTATGTCCCCATGTGCCTAAGGAGTTGTAGGCTATGTATGTTGATGAATGAGTTAGGTTGTTAGTTTCAATGTTGTATGGATATGCAAACCAAATTACAAACCCTAGTTTGGTGCAAGAACACCCAAGGGTTGCGTATGTATGTATGGATGTATGTCGATGGGAATTTATGTTAGAAGTGTTGCATGTTCGTCTTAGGCTCACGGTTGCGACCGTTTAAAGTAGTGTGCGTGTAAATTGTATGTAAAAATGGATTTAAGGAAAAACGGCTAGTTTCGGGTAAAACTGGACAGTTTACTAGGAAGACTATTTTGAGGCCCTTAGAGACCGAATTTGAGGAAACTTAAAACATGAAAGTTGTAGAGAAGGAAAATTCCTAGGGGGCAATGTGGACAGTTTTCAAAAATAAGGCTCCAATGGCCTTTGCTTTTACAAAAATCCGAACCTGATCATGCCTAGACTTCATAAACGGCCAGGCAGCTTCAACAAGGAAAATGAATGGGATAGAGGCCGAACTGGGTTTTGAGCAAAATACGAAAGTTGTAGGGTTTTTCAAGGTCTAAAACTTTTTTATGAAGAAAACTTTTTTAGATTTAACACATATTTTTAAATAAAATTGGATTTCAAACACTATGCAGGAAAATAGGAAATTCCTGCCCAGGATTTTCAAAACACAGTGCAGAAAAATGACATTCCTACACATACACTAATGATTGGCAGCATGAAACTGTTCCAAAGGCAGTTTTCAACACTTAACAATTTTTATTATCCCTACTCAAAGAGTTACAATTTTGGTAAAAACGATTGAGTGTTGAACAAGGATTTTTGTAAAATGGACAAGTAATACTAGGGTTTTTCCAAGACAAGAAAAATAAGTATATGGACCACAAGTTGTCTTAATAGCTTGGTAACAGAATGATGACCAACGGTAACCGGGTAACACACCCAAGTTACTGGATTGGGCCTAGAGCCCAAGGTTATCTATAGTAATTCAATAAGATATAACTTTGACCCAAGTTTGACTTAGGCTCACACCAATGGTTAGCCAATGTAATCTAACAAATACTAAGTATGTTAGTTGGACCTAAAACCTAGAGTTGCTCATAGTAACCTAGTGGGATATGGATTGAAGTAATAAGGCTTAGGCCCAAAGTTAGGAATAGTAACCTAACACTATTCATGTATGATTTGGGCTTAGTACCCAAGGTTACTCTAAGTAACCTAATAAGATATGATCTAAGTATAATAAGCCATAAACCTTAGGGTTACTTTTAGTAACCAAGTAAGTTATCATAGATATGTATGGGGGACATATAACTAAAGTTATGTATAGAAATTGGTTAGGTTACCAACATTTTATTATTATGGTTTATAGAATCCTTATCCTATGTCCTCTGTAATAGCAGGGGGTGGTTTGTTGTTGTTACCTGAATTGGAGCAACAAAGTCTAGGACATAGCATACGAGGTAAGTACAACTCCGCCTACAGCATAGGCTGTTTGTTTGTTTACTTGCCAGATGTGTTTAAAGTTTATAAAATGATATGATATGACGTATGATTTATTTATGTGTGACATCATGAAGCGTGTTCACCTATTCATATGATGAGATTAAGACCAAAGTATGAAAATGGTTTAGTAAGTATGTTTTAAGACATGAATAAGTTTTAAGAAAATGAAACTATGATGGCAAGCAAGCTTGCCTTGTGTCGTACCGACCCGTGTTATGCCGGGTTAGGTCTATGGTTTGAGTTGGACTGGGCTGGCCGCCCCAATCACTTCATAGCTGCGCGCCACAGTTTGTACACTTATGTTATGTAAGGGGCCCATTAGTATGTTAAGCTAAGAAAGAATAATGAAGCATAAATGGTTCATGTATTGTTATGATTTGTTTTGTGTTTGTGAAAGTTATACTTGCTGAGCGAAAGCTCACGTCTTACGTCTATACTGTAGGTAAGCAACCTAGCGGTAATCTTTGATACAAGGTGGTGGAGCATGGCACTGCTAGTTGTGAAATTTGGGATGGTGGCCGCTACGCATTTGGTTTATTATATGTATGCTCAAAAGATTCTATTTAGTAAACGTTTATGAGTAAGTAATTATTCGTGTGAGTTCGCGTTGTATACAAAAAAAAAAAAAAAAAAATTCCGTTTTTTTAGTAAGTAAGTAATTATGTAAGATAAGATATGTAAGGTAGCGGCCTACGTTAGGTGGGTCGTTACAGGTAGTGCTGCCATGTCTTTGAAGCTCGAACCAATGCATATAAGTCGGGTAGTTTAAAGCTGCCGTGCTTAATTTTTTGTCCCCCCTGCAAAAGAACTGTGCCTATGCCAATACCTGAAGTATCACATTCAATCTTAAATGTTTTAGAAAAGTTAGGTAGAGACAATAAGGGGGCGTTGGTCAGCTTCTCTTTAATTAGCTAAAACGCTATCTCTTATTCTTCTCCCCATCTAAATTCAACGTTCTTCTTGATCACTTCGGTAAGTGGTGTGGCTATCCTACTAAAATCCTTCACGAGCCGCAGGTAAAAACTAACAAGTCTATGAAAACTATGAACATTACCTACACTTGTGGGACTTGGCCACTCTTGGATTGCACGTACTTTCTCTTCATCAACCTGTATACCTTGTGCACCAACAACAAATCTTAGAAATATAAGCTTATCGGTGTAAAAAGTACACTTCTTTAGATTAGCAAATAACTTTTCTTTCCTAAGCACATCTAAAATAGATTTCAAAAGTTCTACATGATCGTCTAAGCTTTTGCTATAAATGAGTATATCATTAAAGTAGACAACAACAAATCTGCCTATAAATGCATGTAAAACATGATTCATAAGTCTCATAAAATGCTCGAAGTATTAGTCAAACCAAAAGGCATAACTAACCATTCATACAAACCATATTTTACTTTAAAGGCAGTTTTCCATTCATCTCCTTTCATTCTAATCTAATGATAACCACTCTTTAAATCAATCTAAGAAAACACACAAGAACTATGCAACTCATCTAACATATCATCTAAGTGAGGAATAGGATGATGATACTTTACCGTTATATTGTTGATGACTTGGCAATCAATGCACATTCTCCACGTCCCATCTTTCTTAGATACTAGCAACACCGGAACGAAGCATGGACTCATGCTCTCTCTCATGTGTCCCTTTTCCATTAATTCACTAATCTACCTTTGAAGCTCCTTCATCTCCTCTGGATTGCTCCTAAAAGCCGGTCAGTTTGGAATGGAAGTGCCAGGTACAAAGTCAATTTGATGCTCTATTCCTCGAATTAGAGGCAAACCATGAGGCATCTCATCGGGAAAGACATCCCCAAATTCTTGCAACAAAGAAACAACATAACTAGGCAAAGCAGGGTCAAGTTTATCAGTGTTTTAAAATGTCTCTTTGTACAAGAGTACAATCATCGGCTCGTTTGAAAACATCGCTCGCTTAATTTCTTTGGCTTTTGCATAAAAATTCTTTTGTTTTCTCTCTAATTTTCTCTCAATGGCCGAATCTATAATTGCCTTTTCTCTCTTTTTTTCTTTGGCCTCTCGCTCTTTTACACTTTTTTTCTTTTGATCACTCTTTTTTTTTTAATCACTATCTTTTTGCAACCTCACTTGATCATCATAAACTTCTTTTGGTGTCATCGGCACAAGAGTGATGGGTTTTTGATTGAGCACAAATGAGTACTTATTGGTGAAGCCATCATGCTCAACTCACCGATCAAATTGCCACGGTCGGCCCAATAACAAATGTCCAGCTTGCATCGGAACTACATCACATAAAACTTCATCTTCGTAGTTTCCAATGCAGAATGAAACTAACACCTGTTTATTCACCCTTACCTCACCACTATCATTGAGCCATTGTAATTTATAAGGTCGGGGATGTTTAATTACTGGCAGTCCCAATTTTTCAACCAAAGTAGTGCTAGCAATATAAATACAATTACCTCTATCAATAATCACATTACATACCTTGTTTAGCATGTGGCATTTAATATGAAAGATGTTTTCTCATTAGACCTCGTCATCTTCTTTGACTTGCACACTTAGAGTTCTCCTTGCAATCAACAGTTCACCTTGGACCATATATTCCTCATCATCCACATCCTCCAATGGTGGCATATAGGCGGTTTCTGACTCGTCGTCAGTTTCAATCTCACCATTATCCAGTATCACCATGATTATTTTGTTTGGGCATTGACTTGCTATGTGACCCCTACCTTGACACTTAAAACACTTACTGTAATGATTTTGAGAAGTGAAAGGGGTCGGATTTATCTTGACAACCATGGCTGGTTGTTTCTTATTTTAGCTTGGATTTAGGTTTTGTAGCTAGTTTCTCCTCTTTCTTCACATAACTCGGTTTCCATGGGGAAGAACCCGAACTATGGGATGCACGTGTTCTACCCCTCCTCTTGAACTATTACTCCACTTTGATGGCCATGTGCACCATATCCTCCAACTCCACATAATGCTGCATCTCCACCCTATCATGAATTTCTTGATTTAAGCCATTCAAGAACCTAGCCATAGTAGCCTCTTGGTCTTCTTCAACATTAGCTTGGATCATAGCAATCTCCATCTCCTGATAATAATCCTCCACACTTCGGTTACCTTGTCTGAGCCTTTGAAATTTTTGGTACAACTTTCAGTAGTAATGGCTTGGTACAAACTGCTTCCTTATTACTATTTTCATCTTTTCCCATGTCTCTATCAAACGTTCTCTATTCCACTGCCTATTCAACACTAACTGATCCCACCAAACAATAGCATAGTCAGAAAACTCAATGGCAGCAAGTTTTACCTTCTTCATCTTGGAGTAATTGTGGCAATTGAATACTAAATTCACCTTCTTCTCCCACTCTAGATAAGCTTTGGGATCGTTTTTACCTTGAAATGATGGAATCTTCATCTTAATACTACCTAAGCTATTATCTTCCCGATTCCTAACTTCTCTAAACTGCCCTCCATGTCTCATATTACCAACAACCGAATCCTGATCATCTTTTTCATCAAAACTAGCCCCACAATACTCTTCATCTTCATCTCTCACTCCCCTAGGTTGAACCCTTTCCTTTCTACACACATTAGAAGTGTTTTGTGGCTGCTCCACACGTATATTCTCCATCTAGCATATCCGTTCGTGTACCTACTCCAATTCCAACCTCATCGCACGCCTTATTGCACTCATCATGGCCTCCATAAACACTTTCGGATTAGCCAATTTCGTTGCAACTTTGGCAATGCACACTCATGTTATATAAGGGGCTCATAACTAAGTTAATATAAGAAAGCATAATTGATTCATACTAAGTTAACATAAAAAAACATAATTGATTGATGCCTTATTTTGCTAAGATCATTTTGCGGGTTTAAGAAGCTGCACTTGCTAAACGAAAGCTCATTACTTTCGTTCTTGCCTTAGGTAATCAACCTACCAGAAATGCTTGATGCAAGACTGTGAAGAGCAGCATGGCAGACTGTGAAATTTGGGTCAGACACCACCACATGTTTTATAAAATGTTTTCACATTATATTATGATAACTTAATGGTACTGGTACTTAGTGTTGAAACTATGTTTATCACTACGGTAATTAGTATAGTTTGTAAAATGTGTTAAGACAGTTTGAAAAACTCAACACTTAATTAAGTATATATATATATATATATATATAAGTATGAGAATAAGTTAGGTTTTAAATTTGAGTTTTAAAAAAAAATATTTGGTGTTTTATGAAAAATAAGTTTGAATTCAAGTATGATTAAGTATGAAGTAGTGATCACATAAAGTGGGTCGCCTTAAATTCAAAGTAGCAGCTACCTACTTAACTAAAGTGTTTTTAATTTTATTTTAATAAATAAAGAGAGGATAATTAACTGTCATTAAGAGTTGCTCAAAAAAAAAAAATTGTGAACACATTACTTAGATACACATCCATAGTCTTTTTCTTTTTCTTTTGCTTTTTTTTTTCTCCCCTTGTTGAGTTGGACTTATAATCATGCCTATCTAAGGCCAATAAAGATCATCTCCTTCAAAAATGCATAAAGCCAATTGAAATTTTGGAGAAATGGAATGGTAGAACACTGTAGGAACTAAGACGTTTCTGTTTGGTTCACCAGTTTGAGTTGGAAATTTTAAATTTCAATAGTAATTTTTGTTGACTTTTTAGATAAGACAAAAAACTTTTTCAGAAAAGACAAACAACTTTTTGGGAAAATAACAAAAATTTTAATTCAAACTCATAGTTTGAACTATCCATCCATCCAAACAAAAAGTGCTTTTATGATTGAGCTTTCTGTCTCTCTCTCTCTCTATCTCTCTCTTTTATTTTATTTTTATTTGGGTTATATGTGGTTACATTCTCAGGACTATAAATTTTGAGTTTCAAATGGTGGCCATGCTCTCATATTATTGTGATGGAATTCACGCAGCTCCTGTGCAATCATATATGTTAGCTCATTAAAATTTAAGAAAATTTTCAAATTCTATTTGTAATTTTGTAGTAACAAAGCTTCTCCTTCTATGAAAACATTTAAGATATGATCTTAAAAGTTATTATCTAAAATACTATATTTGCAGTAGAAACACATATGAATTCTATTATTTCAGTATTTTTTTTGAAGCTAAATAATTGTTTATTGTGTCAACAATATATTAAGGTCGTGCATAACTATATGGCTCGACACTACTACAAAAGGTGGCTTACACGACGGAAAATACACGACGGATTTTGTGAAACCGTCATCTTAAACAAGATTACACGACGGTTTGATAAAACCGTCGTGTAAACAAAGGATAACATGACGGTTTGACTAAACCGTCGTGTAATCTGATGGATTACACGATGGTTTTCTTGGAACCGTCGTGTAATCTGGCAGCATTTCAAAAAAAAAAGAAAAAAAAAGGATTACACGACGGTTATATAAAACCGTCGTATAATCCTCCAAAAATTTTTAAATTTTTCAAAATTTCAAATTTAAAAAAAAAGGATTGCACGACGGTTTTTATAACCATCGTGTAATCCTATAGGATTACATGACGGTTTTGAGCAAAACCGTCGTGTAATCCTCCGAAAATTTTCAAAATTTCAAAATTTCAAATTTTTAAAATTTTCAAATTAAAAAAAAAAAAGGATTACACGACGGACATAATGTCCGTTGTGTAATCCTCGTGTAATCGTGTAATTCTCGGATTACACGACGGACATTATGTCCGTCGTGTAATCTCCTTGTCGAAGGATTACACGATGGACATAATGTCCGTCGTGTAATCCGAGAATTACACGATTACACGACGGACATTATGTCCGTCGTGTAATCCTTCGATTACACGAGGATTACACGACGGACATTATGTCCGTCGTGTAATCATTTTTTTTTAATTTGAAAATTTTAAAAATTTGAAATTTTAAAATTTTGAAAATTTTCGGAGGATTACACGACGGTTATAAAAACCGTCGTGCAATCCTTTTTTTTTTATTTGAAATTTTGAAAAATCTAAAATTTTTGGAGGATTATACGACGGTTTTATATAACCGTCGTGTAATCCTTTTTTTTTCTTTTTTTTTGAAATGCTGCCAGATTACATGACGGTTTTATCAAACCGTCGTGTAATCTTGTTTAAGACGACGGTTTCACAAAATCCGTCGTGTCTTTTCCGTCATGTAAGCCACCTTTTGTAGTAGTGTCGAGCCATATAGTTATGCACGACCTTAATATATTGTTGACACAATAAACAATTATTTAGCTTCAAAAAAAATACTGAAATAATAGAATTCGTATGTGTTTCTACTGCAAATATAGTATTTTAGAATTCGTATGAATTCCATCACAATAATATGAGAGCATGGCCACCATTTGAAACTCAAAATTTATAGTCCTGAGAATGTAACCACATATAACCCAAATAAAAATAAAATAAAAGAGAGAGATAGAGAGAGAGAGAGACAGAAAGCTCAATCATAAAAGCACTTTTTGTTTGGATGGATGGATAGTTCAAACTATGAGTTTGAATTAAAATTTTTGTTATTTTCCCAAAAAATTTTTTGTCTTTTCTGAAAAAGTTTTTTGTCTTATCTAAAAAGTCAACAAAAATTACTATTGAAACTTAAAATTTCCAACTCAAACTGGTGAACCAAATAGAAACGTCTTAGTTCCTACAGTGTTCTACCATTCCATTTCTCCAAAATTTCAATTGGCTTTATGCATTTTTGAAGGAGATGATCTTTATTGGCCTTAGATAGGCATGATTATAAGTCCAACTCAACAAGGGGAGAAAAAAAAAAAGCAAAAGAAAAAGAAAAAGACTATGGATGTGTATCTAAGTAATGTGTTCACAATTTTTTTATTTTGAGCAACTCTTAATGACAGTTAATTATCCTCTCTTTATTTATTAAAATAAAATAAAAAACACTTTAGTTAAGTAGGCAGCTGCTACTTTGAATTTAAGGCGATCCACTTTATGTGATCGCTACTTCATACTTAATCATACTTGAATTCAAACTTATTTTTCATAAAACACCGAATATTTTTTTTTAAAACTCAAATTTAAAACCTAACTTATTCTCATACTTATATATATATACTTAATTAAGTGTTGAGTTTTTCAAACTGTCTTAACACATTTTACAAACTATACTAATTACCGTAGTGATAAACATAGTTTCAACACTAAGTATCAGTACCATTAACTTATCATAATATAATGTGAAAACATTTTATAAAACATGTGGTGGTGTCTGACCCAAATTTCATAGTTTGCCATGCCGCTCTTCACAGTCTTGCATCAAGCATTTCTGGTAGGTTGATTACCTAAGGCAAGAACGAAAGTAATGAGCTTTCGTTTAGCAAGTGCAACTTCTTAAACCCGCAAAATGATCTTAGCAAAATAAGGCATCAATCAATTATGTAGTCGAAGGATTACACGACGGACATTATGTCTGTCGTGTAATCCTCGTGTAGTCGAAAGATTACACGACGGACATAATGTCCGTCGTGTAATCGTGTAATTCTCGGATTACACGACGGACATTATGTCCGTCATGTAATCCTCGTGTAGTCGAAGGATTACACGACGGACATAATGTCCGTCGTGTAATCCTCCGAAAATTTTTAAAATTTTCAAATTTTCAAAAAAAAAAAAAGGATTACACGACGGTTCTAAAAACCGTCGTGCAATCCTAAGATTACACGACGGTTTTAAGCAAAACCGTCGTGTAATCCTCCGAAAATTTTTAAAATTTGAAAATTTTCAAAAAAAGGATTACACGACGGTTTGTCGTGTATTGCTCCGAAAATTTTCAAAATTTTCAAATTTCATGCTTTGGAATTCGCACGAAAACCCATTACTTAAATACACTTTCCTCTTCATTTATCATCATTTTCATCTTCAACACTTTAGACAACTCAAACTTTTCTTCTTCCCACCTTTTTCGCCCGCCCCCCCAACTTAAAATCTGGTCACGCCGCCGCCACCACTTCAAACTTGTCCCAAACCGCCGCCATGGCCCCGATTTTTTTCCGCCGCCGCTGCCATCGCCACCACCTCTCTCTCCCCGTGTTCCCATCAAGGCCGTGACTATTTTTCTTTAAAGAAAAGCAAGGTGACTTCCATATTACTCAATTTCTTATTTTCTAACAAAACTACGAACACACAATACTTTAATAACTTGCGTTGAGTGTAATTTGTAGTGTTGTGGTTTTGGGAGTCATTGACCCATGGGAGGACCTCGTCCTTTACTTTGATCCTTTTCAAGAGAAGAAACGAGATGATTTTACTGAACTCATAAACATGTAAGGCAATTTTAGTATGCTAATTTTTTTGTTAATCTTAATTATATACATATTAATTAGTTTGAACTTTACCAATTTGTTAGGGTCTTAACAGATTGGAAGATTACGGTCGGCGAAGGAATTAGAAGGAGACGAGATTGTAAAACGAAAATCTCGAACCGGCATTGTCCTCTCCAAGAGGGAAGTGTTGAATGTGGTTATTTCATTTTAGGTTTTATGAGGGAAATAGTATTGAATGGAATTGACGCACTTGAAAGTAAAGAATTTTTCACTTCTGATGATTTGGATTTGATTAGGGGTGAATGGTGTGGTCATGTAATGGAATTCGTTAATTATAACATGTAATCTTTGTAATATATAATAATTGGTATGTTTTTACCTGGATCAATGTTGTTAATATCTTGGATTGTCACTATGATTTTTGCCATTTCACAAGAGAACAGTGGCTCTACACGAGGGTTCACTCCGAAACTTTACACGACGGTTCACTCCGGACTGTCGTTAAAGTGGACAATACACCACAGTTTTACGGAGAACCGTCGTGTAAAGTGGCACTTTACACCACGGTCCTCGGTATGTCCGTCGTATAAAGTCCGCTTTACACGACGGTCTTATATGTCCGTCGTGTAAAGTCCGCTTTACACCACGGACTTATATGTCCGTCGTGTAAAGTCCGCTTTACACCACGGTCTTATATGTCCGTCGTGTAAAGTCCGCTTTACACCACGGTCCTCGGTATGTCCGTCGTGTAAAGTCCGCTTTACACCACGGTCTTATATGTCTGTCGTGTAAAGTCCACTTTACACCACGGTCCTCGGTATGTTCGTCGTGTAAAGTCCGCTTTACACCACGGTCTTATATGTCCGTCGTGTAAAGTCCGCTTTACACCACGGTCCTCGGTATGTCCGTCGTGTAAAGTCCGCTTTACACCACGGTCTTATATGTCCGTCGTGTAAAGTCCACTTTACACCACGGTCCTCGGTATGTCCGTCATGTAAAGTCCGCTTTACACCACGGTCCTCGGTATGTCCGTCGTGTAAAGTCCGCTTTACACCACGGTCCTCGATATGTCCGTCGTGTAAAGTCCGCTTTACACCACGGTCTTATATGTCCATCCTGTAAAGTCCGCTTTACACCACGGTCCTCGGTATGTCCGTCGTGTAAAGTCAGCTTTACACGACGGTCCTCGTTATGTCCGTCGTGTAAAATCCTATTTACACCACGATTCATGTATTTCCGTCGTGTAAAATTGACATACCATGACGGTTCATATAACCGTCATGATATTTTCCACGACAGTGGATTACACGACAGTTCTGTGACCGTCGTGTAAACTTTGCACGACGGTCAAAAATCGTCGTGTAAACTGTAATTTTTAGTAGCTCTTTTATTTTAGTATTATTTTTTTTTCGAAGGGATTTTTGTACAGTTGAAAAAAAAGGGGGGGTTATTTATGGAATGATGGGTGAAATAAGGATTAAAACTGTAATTAAGGTAGAGGGACTTTTTTGGAATAATAGAAAGGTGTAATGAGTAGTGATTGAAATATAAAATTTAATTAGGGGTGATTTAAGAAAGGATGTGAAAAAATAAATTGAGGGTGTTAACAGAGCTTTTATATATATATAACATAAAAACACTTTTTTTTTTAAATTTTTTTTACCTTCCCAATATGCTTCCCAAAATCCCAAGCCAGAATTGACACCAACTCACGGAATCCCAGTCTTTTTTAATTTTTTTAATTCTTTTTTTTTTTTAATTTAAAAAAAAAAAAAAAAAAAACAAAAACAAAAACCAACTCACTGATCAGTAACCAAAATTTCTACATCCCAAAACCTATCTTCTCCTCTAGAATCCTTTGCTTTCATGGCTTCTTCAAGATGTTCCCAGAGGAAGGGACCAAATCCAAATACAAACCGAAATCGAAGCCGAAGCTTCTTCTAAGTCTGAGCCGCCTGAGTCTCCCATCGTTAATGAAAGAGAAAGGGAGGCCAAATTGAAGCCCTCCGTGTCCATGGCAGCTACTCTGGAGAAGAAATTGTCGGCGAAGCGTCCGCGAGAGTCCGATGACTTTGCGAAGAATATGAAGAAGGACAAAAGGAAGAAGAAGAGTGACTCCGATTTAAGTGCCTCCTTCTGATGACTCCAAGAAGCCTAGTTGTATGAAGAGTTGGAGTGAGAAGGAAGAAATCATTGTACTTGACAGGCTAATTGCTTACGACACAGAGTTGACCACGGCCATGAGCGGGTTTTGTGATTTTGTCATAAAGTTACAGCAGATTGTGGTCAAGAAGAAGAAATTGATGAATAAAGTTCACAAATTAAAAAGGAGCTATGAGAACAATGCTGAGAAAAAGAATTACAACCCAATCAAACCCCACGGCCAGAAGGTCTTCGAGTTGTCCCAGAAGATTTGGGGAGGCAATGCCAACAGCAACCAAGCTGAAGAGGAGACGACGACGAGGACCTTCTGCCTACCCGCGCCCGCCGAAGCAAGCTCTTCCGGGAGTTTGAGAAACATGATGATTGGTTTGTTGAGCCTACCGGAGCAAGTTTTGATAAAGTGGCCTGACTTGATTCCGGAGCCAAAGAAAGTAGCGTTAAACTCATGGTGGAAAAAGATTCACCTCGATGAACTGCAGCTTTGTTTGCACTCAAGGTGGAAAAAAATCCACCTTGATGAACTACAACTTTCTTTGCGGAGGAATAAGTTGATGAGCAAGAAAGTCTAGGAGTTTTATTTCTCTCTATTTTGTCTTTTTTTTTTTGGTATGGATATTTCTAATTTTGAAGCTTGTGGCTTTTAACTGATATCAATCCATTACTTTCAAGTTTGTGGCCTTTTTGTGTATGGCTTTCTGGGTATGGATATTTCTTTGTTTTAGTAGCTAGATATTTTGTCGAAGTATTGCTTTATTATGATTTGTGCATGTGTGGTGATATTATTTAGTCATTTTACTGGTATTTTTGGCTCTTTTTTTATGATGAAGTGACATTGTCTATAACTATGAAAGTTAATTTCAAGTAATTTGATTTAAACTCTTTATATTTTGTTTTTTTTTTCATCAACAAAAGTACAAGCCTTCTTGTGATTTGCCTATATTTCTTGCTTTGAGTGTCTCAAAGTTCTTTTAACTTTGAAGAAAGGTGAGGCTTTTTTAATCATCTTAGACCTCTTTTTTTTTCCTTCTTTTTTTTTTTTTTTTTTTTTGAGTATTTCAAGTTTAGAACCCTGATCTTACATTGTTTGCTTCAAGTATCACAAGTTTTTGGAGAGCAGTGAGGCTTCTAACAAAATACATGCATGAACCAACTTAACTACCCCTCTCTTTATTTTTAGCCTAATTTTATAATATATTAATCTATAAACAAAAAGCTTGCTGTTCTGGGACAGTGGGACTCATGTCTTATATCATGTATCCTAGCTCTTTTAAAAATAAAAATAAAAAATATATATTTTTTCATTTTTTAAATAAGTAATATTATGTATCCTAGCTTTGGAGCATAAAGTCAACTCCCCCAAGGTGTATCAATTTAATAACACACCTATTGGTTTCAATTTTAAATTTTGATTTGGTAATTACACCACAAAAAAGATACAGTGGAGTAAAAATCAGGATTAGCTTGCCTCAGACGGTGGTGACTAGAATGGCTATGCTTTCTGGCCATCTTCGCCTCATCTGAATCTGCTCTTTTTTTCTTGTTAACAGATTATTTAACTTCATGTAATTCTATCCTTTGTGAGTGATTTAGGTGCATCAAATGTGCACGCTATTTGATCATCATAACTAGCCTTGTGCCCAAGTTCGTTTGGTATAGTGGCACTAGGGGTTTGTTTGGGTGGCGCCTTGGAGAGGTTGTGGATTCAATCCTGCATTATATGTATACTAGTTCGCATGCATGGGCACTTTATGGATATAAATAGAGAGTGTACAATTTATTTTTCTTACAACAACTTCTAAATCATGGTTAAAATCTCATCTCTAAACTATTTAAAACTAAGGTGAAATAGGTCAATTGAAATTCACATTTGCTTAAGAACGTCAATCACAGTCTAAAGAAAGTCTAGCTCATTTAAAGCAGAGATATACAGGTACACACTCTTCCATGTGAAATATTCATCTTCATTGGAGCTTTTAGTCGTGACCAACAGCCATCAGCTGTCGGCTCGACTCCAAACATACCTAAAGATTGAAAGGAATAAAAAATAACATATGATCATGTATCTAAATAATCATATTTCTATCACCAGCAATCAACAGTCGACAATAACCAACAGAAAATACTTAGAGAATTTGAACAAAATGAAAACTAATACAGGGTTACAATTCTAGCTAAATAATCATAGTTGTACCGTCAAGCATCAGCAGTCAACAAAATTAACCAACAAAAAAATAATCTATTTTTTAACCCAAAAAAAAAAAAAAAAAAACTTTAGGAGAGAGACTAAGCTCAACTTCAATTCAATATCTGCGCTGACATGTAAAGTAGACAGGATATTAATTGTTAGTATAAGTTAGAAACGACGTAGAAAAAAATAACCAAGGCTGAACACATTTCTATATGAAAAACCAGAACGTGTGCAGGAAAGAGAACTCAAGAAAGAAAATAGATTCAAAAAAAGCAAAAGATTAATGCCAAATGACATTATATAAGCTCCAATTAACTAATGTTTCTAGTTCTTTCTTAATCTCTTACGGAGATCTCTGGACACGTCTCTCCGAAGGTTTTCATTTCGATCAGTAGCTTTAAGAATAGTCAACACGGTCAACAAATGTTTTAATGGGAAAGTATTTATAATAATTTGTCTACTCTCAACAATGTTAGTTTGTACCTTTAGAGCACATAAGTTTAATACCGTACGATGTATGAGAAAAAAAATAAATAAATAATTTAAATATTATATAATAAAAATATTTTGTTAAGTTAAATATTAGAATTATAATTAGTATAATTTTTCTTAAAATTTTTTTCAATAGTGAACATACAAAATCCAAATAACAATAATACTAACAATAATAAAAATGAAAATAAAAGCAAAAAGATAAATTTTTTTTTAATTATACTCATTTAAAGGGAAAAAATTAAAACAAAAATAAAACAAGGGAAAAAAAAAAGAAAAAATTTTTAGATTCAAAAGAATTACAAAAAATCATTCTTAACAAAAATATTACAACAAAATAAAATATATATCTTATTTTATCATTTTTTTTGTTAAAAAAAACCAAAAAAACAAAAAAATAAATTTTTGTTAAGTTATATATATGTAAAAAAAGAAAAAAAAGAATTTTTTAATATAGAAAAAAAAAACAGAGAAAAAAATGCATACAAAATGTTAAAAAAAAAAAAGGAGTGTTTAAAAAATAGAATAAAAGAAACAAAGTATGAAAATAAATAAGGAAGATAATATATTTACAATAATTTTGGGAATTAAGTTTGTTTTTTTGCATATTTATATTTACATTAAGATGTCTGAATTGTATATCAGTATAGATATATATATATATTTATATTTATATTTATACATATAAAGAGTCTTGAAGTAGGAAATTTTTTTTTTAGAATGACCAAGTGTCACTCGGGTTTAACTTTCTTCATCTTCTCCTCTGATCTATTATAATAAAAATATTTCTATATGTTAATAAAATGATGTTTATATTTAATATATAAATTGAAATAAATTTATTAAGTTATTGTGCAATTATATATAAAAAAAATAATATTACTTGGTTTCTTTTCATTTTTTGATGGGTTGCTTGGAGATACAATTTGACCATGGGATGAATATAATAATTAATAATATATAAATATATATATGTTAAATTAAATAATTGAAAATTTGAAATTAAAATATAAATAATAATATACCTTGATTTTACTTCTTCGATGATAGGTTCGGTAAATGTCAATTATTTTTTTACATTTTTTTTTCTTCCTAACTGAGGTGTCTCTGGATCAATAGAGATTGATGATGGTGGAATGTCTTCAAATGACGTTGTTGTCGGTGCAGGCAATAACATTGGTTGCATATCATCATCAAATGTTTTTACAATGACTGCATCGGTGAAGGCACCTCGTAGACGAAATTGGATCACAAATATTTTTGATATACCTTTTAGTTGGTTCAGGATAGGGGGAATAACGGTTGAATCAGTATATCCCTCTTAGATCGTCAGGATGGAGCAAGGTTTATTTATTAATGATTGAACAATTTTTTCAAACATGACAATATTCATTCCTCCGGTGCTATCTTCAATTCATGCATTAATTTTGTACCTGTTGAAATTTTTTAATATTTATTTAATTTTTAATTATTTTGATATTGATATATGTAAAAAAAAAAAAAAATTGCGATGGAGATAAAGTATATTACCAAGTGATTGGCATCATTGTCAAATGTCCATGATTATTGCACCACCATGATGTCCCTGATTGTTTTAGCTATCTATAATATATTGGACATGCATTTTAGAACCAACCTTGGTGAATATTAAGTTTAGTAATGGTTACTTTAACAATGAATTTTGTTTCCTATTTGATAAAATTATATTAATACTGTTGACTAAATTATTTATGTTATTTTATATATAATAATTTAATATTTACATGATTTTGATAAGGATTTAAAGCTTGAAGTTCCGCGATTGTTGTTCGGTTGGCAATCTTTTGTTCTTTCAATGATAACACTTGTTTTGTTGATCCAGCAATAAAGTCCATTCTTTGGATAAAATGACTGAATCTATGGAAAATTAATATGTTAAATAAAGTTAGTCTCTCTTTTTTTTTTAATTAGTAAATATAAATAATTATAATGATTTATGAATAAAAATTTATAGTACCTTTTTTTGATTTTTTTAGTTTCAGCAATGTCTGGATCAAGATAATATGATGAACCAATAGTGCTTGCGACATAAAGTCCACCTGTATATATATAATTATAATAATTAGTGATTAGTGTTATAAATTTTTAAATTTTTTTAACTTAAGAGAATGAGATTTTTTTTTATTGTTGTATATATACTTACCCATATATTGTTTGGCCGCCATTGTTGAAAATGCTGCTACAACTAGTTCAGACATTGTTTGGATTGCATTTTCGTTAAAATTTTCTACAAGCTCTCCCCAAAGGGTGACACTAAGTGTTTCTTCTCTGTTGAACAAAATGAATACAAATAAATAATATATTAATAATAAGTTATGAAATTTTTAGAAATATATTTTTAATAATATATTATTTGTAATTACCTGATATTTTGAATAATAACACTTCATCTTTTTACTGATCTGTCATTTATAATAGATTCTTCTACACTTTTGATGGAGATAATTCGACCGATTACATCTAACACAATATAATAATTAAGAAGTCATTAGTTATTATTTTATATAAAAATAATTAATTGATTATTAATTATAGATTAACAAATATGAATATCAAAATATGATTTACCTGATAGAAGATCATTAATGTCGACTTTTTGTGTAAGTTGATCAAACTCCACAAAATTGAATTTGAGTTGAGGTATTTCCGGTATATCGTCCTCAACATTTTTGAAAACAGTGGATTTTGCAAATTGCAACATCACAATGTGAGGAACAATCTTGTACCTTGGTTTGTTGTTTATGATGAAAAAGTTGCTGATTTCATATATATTGCCTACTTGTATTTTATTTGTTATAAATTCAGCATCTTTCACACGAATAAAGACTTGTATTGCCTCATCATGTATTAAAAAAAATATATTAGTTTATTAAATAATAAGTAAACATATTTTTTATAAGCATGATAATATTAATGAGAAATAAAATGAAATACCTATTTGTCAACTAATAAGCAGTCAAGGCTTATGAGTTTTCCAATTTTGTAATATGTGTTTCTCCATAGCCGACATACTTGAGTGCATATTACTTGATGTGTCTCCTCCGATATATATTAATACTCTTTCTATAAATAGAAACAATATATATATAAATATATGTTTTAAAGTTTAAGGACTACAAATGTTATTATGTTGTAAAGCTCATTAAAACGAAATCAATATTATTTTATTTTTTTAGTAGATATTTATCATTTTTGATAAATATTGTGTAATATTTTTTTATAAACAATGTTTTTGACATAATTTGGATATTTATTAATTGAATCATGTATTAAAATATGTAATTCTTTTGGTGAAGTCACTCTAAATAAAGCAACATATAATTGGCCATGACTAGAAATTTCATTTTCTAAATATAATCCGACTTTATTTAGAGATTGGCCTTGACTTTTATTTATTGTCATTGCATAACAAATTTTTAAAGGAAATTGTCGTCTTTTTAAAGTAAATTGCCATTTTGATTCACGAACTGTTATTTTTATTCTTGGTATATAAACTATTTCGTTTGTATTATTAGAGTTAATTATACATCATTCAACAATTCTATTTGTTAATTATGTAATAATTATTCTGGTACCATTACATAAACCCATTGATTCATTAAGATTTCGCATTAACATAACAGGAATTCTAATCTTAAGTTTTAATTCATGTGGAGGTAAACCATTGAAATTAAGAGTATGTAAAAATTCAGTGGGATATAAAAGTTTTAATTTTTCGATATTTCCAGATGATGAAAGAATAGTGTCACAATTGTAATAAATTTTTATATCTGTAGGTACTAATGATAATATATATTTATTTATTTATCAGTTGTTTTATTTTTAGGTGTAATAATCACACGTTATTTTAAGTAATTAATATCTTAAAAATTATTATGAAAATTATCATATATTATTGTAGAAATTTGTTCAATCAATAGAATTTGTATTATATTGTATTAAATATTTTTCAGGTATCTTAATCCAGGTAGCATCTTCATTTTTTGGATATTTTATTCCATTTGCTGTTCCATCACCAACATTTAAAATCCATTCTGAAAAATTAATAATTTCTCTTTGTTCTTCAATAGAGTAATTATTTCTTTTTAATCGCATATTTTCCGTTAAAGTAAGTATACGAAAGTATGGCTAAAGATAAGAATTATTTATAGTTATATCAATAATATTTTCTTTTGTGCCATTTGGGACAACAGGTAATATTTGTCTAAAATCACCACCTAAAATAACTGTCATTCCCCCAAAAGGATGATCAAAATTATTTTTAAAGTTTTACATTGTTTTATCTAAAGCTTCAAAACAATATTTGTTAGTGATAAGTGTCTCATCCCGTAAAATTAATGTAGTTTTTTTTATTAATTTTGCTAATTGAGTAGATTTTTTTTATTTGGCAAATTGAAAATTCATCGCTTTCACGGTATATGAAATCTTGAATGTGCAGTTCGACTTTTGGTAACAATAATGATGCTATTCCAGATGATGCTACAACTAATACTATTTCACCGTTTGATCTAATTTTACTGATAATAGTATTCCATAAGTATGTTTTTCTTGACCTCCATAACCATATATAAAAAATATATTATTATGTTTATCTTTAATTGCTTTTAAAATTTCTTTATAAATAAAATATTGTTCTTCATTTAAATTTTGTACTAAATTAATGTTTTCTTCTTTTAATTTATATATATCATAATTGAGTTCTTCTCTTAAAATATTATTGTTTAAATCGTCAATTAATGATCCAATTGGAAGTGGAAGATTATAATATGATAAAAAACATAAATTTAAATTTAATAATTTTTCTAATTCATATAATACATAATTATACATTTCGTTTTCTAGGATTTTAAAATTTGGATTATTAAATAATTGTCTTATTTTGTATAAAATATCTTTTCCAATGTTTTTTAAGAAATTTTGTTAGATCAGAAATATCATAAAATAATAATATAATAATAAAAAGTTGTCGAAGTTGAACAGATGTTGACCAAAATAATAATTCTTTTATTGATTCATCACATTCTTTATTATCTCCTAATAAACCTAATGTATAGCGAGCCATTTGATTTGTATGATAAATTATATCATTTACTGTTCTGAGTGATTCAAAACTTATTGCTCATTTTTTATGATTCAATAATAATTTTAAGTAATACAATTCACCCGAACCTGGATGAATATATAATGTTTTCCTATAATATGACCATTTTGTCGATGAGTCCAAACTTTATTTTTATTATTCCATACCCATTTTGTTAGAAATTCTATATAAGTAAGTTCTTGAGCATTTTTATTAGTTTTATTAATTTCCATCCATTCTATTAATGTTGTTTTTTGAATTTGTGGTTAACGTATTATATTTTCAAGTTGTTGATTTTTATTAAATGTGATGTTTTGCATATTTGGTAAAATAAATAGAAAGTCGTTGAACAGCTAGATTTTTACAATAGATTGAATACTCAAATATTCACCAAATTACTTCATAAGGTGTGATATATCGACAGTTAAGATAAGTTTTTATTTCATCGACTTCTTTATAAATTGTTGTTTCGTTATTTTCAGTAATAACATTATCTTCAATAATAACTCGTATTCTATCTGGACCTTTTGTTAGATATTTAAATAAATATTTAATTAACATAGAGTGAGAACATATTTCAACATTAATGTGAGCACTATATTTTAAGTATAATGTTCGATTATATGGAACAACATATCTATTATCAAGTTTAATACCTTCTTTTATAACATTAACTTCTGTATCTTTACGATGATAAATAACCAAACCATTTTCTTCTATAGTTGTTTCATTTTTTATTTGTTTTGGGAATTTTTTGAACATTTGGAGTTTTTCATATATGGTGCATTTGTTTTTGTATATCCACATGGTCCATGTATCATATATTTTGTTATAATTTTATAACCTAAAGGATCTTTTATTGGATCTGGTATTTCAGCTGAAATAAATTTGTCTATTTCTATAGCATTATGATATTTATGTTCAGGATGTAACTAAAATAACATGTGACAATGAGGCAAACCACGTTTTTGAAACTCCACCACATATAGATCTAGAGAAAGACAAAAGGTGAAAGAAAAAAATTGTTAGTTTTTTTAATTTATTATAATAAAAAATAATAATAATAATTAATGTTTTTTTAATTTAAAATAAATTAACTTACCTGCTATTATAGTTCCAAAAATCTTACCTGATTTTATTGTAGTTAAGAGATGATTTAATTTTATTTTAAATATTCTACTTATAATATCTGGTTTGTCTTCAGATTTTTGTCCTAGAATTATATTTAAACTTCTTTTGATTTCTGGCCATTTGGGATTACATGTAAATGTTAAAAATATATCAGGATTTTTCATAATGTCTACAAATCGCCATTGCATCATGATAATTTTGAATCAAATATCTTGGACTTTCAGTATAAGATGATAGTAAAATAATTCTTTTTCCTATCGCTTCTGCGTTTGTATCACCTCTAATTATAGCATCTTGGATATCTTTGTAAATTTCAGATCTTAAATTATTCTGATTTTGTCTAACGTAATCTAAACGATCTTTTTCAATAGAAGCATAACTATCTATAATATATTGTTGAAAAAGTCGTTCAGTTCTAAGTAATGTATTTCCTTCATGTAATCGTTATTGAAATTGAAAAGCATAAAAAGATCTCATTGATATTTGATTTCTACGTGGCTGTTTACCAGTAAAATTTGGATTTCATTCTATATCAGCTCTATATCCATCTTCTCTATAAGGAAATAATAAAGGATATTGTAATACCATATAAGATGGGTGGAGTTTATTAATTTTTGTAATTCTTCAGTTTGACTATGAAAAAAATATCTCTCCCATTCTCGTATAAACCAAAGTCTCTAACAATTAAACCACCAATGTCTGTTGAAGTTGGAAGATCATATTGTGTACTATCTCCTTGTCTTCTTTTAATTAATCTTAACTTCATTGATGGTATTTTACTATTTTTATAAACATCTAACGCTTCTAAAAAGGTGGACTAACTTATTTGTTTCTTGTAACATCATAATTAATTTTTTAATGATAATCTCATTTAAATTATTTTGATCATTATTATTTGATAAGGTTGTTATTCTATTTTGAATTTCATTATCTGTATCATAAATATATAATTGAGCGAATTTTGAAGGATTATTATTAATTGGAAGTAAAGATCTAATTAAATGATGAATTTGTCCACTGATTTTAAAAATATATGGTCAAGATGATTTATTAATATCTAATTGAATATTTACTCTGAATGAAGTAAAGGCAAACATAGAATTATAAACTATAATATTTTTTTTTTCTAAAATTTACACTTAAAGGTCCTCCATATTAATTTAAAAGTTCATATAAAATTGCTGGTGTTTTTTTTTCTTAAAGGTAACATAATTTTTCCATTTTGACAACATAAGGAAAATTTTGGTGGATATGTATTTTGTGTTTGTTCATTTTTTTCGAAATAATGCTCTACAGTATTGACATGTACAATTACAATCTCTAATATTAATATATTCATTATTTAAATCTACTTAAAAAATTTGTGTAAAAAAAAACCAAAAAAAAAGTTAGTAAAAAAATTTTCTTAAATTTTATAATTGGAAAAAAAAAAGGAATTTAAGATGAAAAAATTACTTTCTTGAATTGATGGTGAGTTATGATCTTCCGAAGATGGAGTTGATGTTCCTTCGTCAATGTTATGAGTTGAAGATAATTAAATAAATCTATTTCGAACACCAGGAATAATCTTTGTATTTAATTCTTCAAATTCATTCGTTACAAAATGTATGTTTGTCGATGTGGATGCCTCATTATCATTTACACAATTTTGTTTTTTATAACGTTTTGAACGTTTTGAATAATTGTTATTACTATTCGTTTTTCTTTTCATTTTACTTAATTTCATTTTTTTTAATATAAATTATAAAAACAGTAATATAAAATATTGTTAACAAATAAATATTATCAACATAAAAAAAGAAGGGTTAATTTCATTTTTAGCACCTGTGGGATAAATTATATTAAAGACAACACTACTTTTTTTTATTCATTTCTAACACTGCCACATCATTTATGTAGGGCCCAATCGCATTTAATGAATGTCAAAAGTCAGGTTTACCCTCACCTCCCACTAGCACAAGAGTTACTCTCCATCGCATGCCCTAAAAAAAAAATTCAAACTATCTTCTACAGTGTTTTAGAGAGAGAAACTGAAATCTAGAAAGAGAAAGAGTTGCAACCGGCCTGAACCGCTCGGAAACCGTCCGAAACCACCACAAAAGCCCTCTATAAACCGCTTAGAAGTCTAAATGATTTGTTGAAAAAAAATTTTATATGTGGTAGTTTTTAACAACACATATAAAAATTCTAATAAAAAAAATTTTATTCTCAATAAAAAAAATTTTAATATAGATTAATAAAAAAACCTAATTCACTAAATTGTTAAGTAATGCTACTTTTTTTTTTTTTTTCCGAAGGCATCTATTTTTTTGACAGGTTTAATCTATTTAGCATTAACTAAATCAAATAATGAATAAATTAACTTATGCTAATTAACCATTAAATATTCTATAGGGAAAAGAAATTTATCCATACAACTAAAAATTATGGAATTATATAATAAAAAAACTTAAACCATACAATTAAAATTACAATAATTTCTAATCATAAAACTATTTAAATACAAAAATTCTTATAATAAATTTAAATATTAGAACAATATACTGAAAAAAAAAAAAAAAAAAAGCTCCCCGGGTAATAGGAAAAAAAACAAAGGAAAGGAAAAAAATCAAAGTATAAAACAGCAAATTAAATAGGAATAATAACAATAATAAAAGATCATGAAAAAACATAAAGTAAATATGCACTACACTTTATTATATACACTAATCTAAATACATAACTAATATATAAATATACATAAACATATCTACTACAAAAATAACATACAAATTTTTTTAAATATTTTAGACTATGCTCAGATCTCATTGATAATATCTATTAATGATAATCATAATACAATTCAACATCATCTTTCACAACTACCAAGTATGATGTTTGGGAATGTGTCCAAAAAAAAAAAAAGAGGGGGGGCAAGCCTTACAAATGTTTTTGCCAAACAGAGAAAGCAAATAGGATAGGAAAAACGGTTATCATAGATAAAAAGGATAAAAAAGTTTTAAAATATTACAATAATATGAAAACAACATTATATAATGAATACTATTATAGGATGACAAAAACAAAATCAACACAAACTCCCAAACACCCACGGCAACCCTAAAGATGGTCAAATAGTATATGTAACATATGCAATCAATAATACCATATTCAGCATCATATACTAAATTAAAAAAGAAATCTGATATATGCATTATTGTATAGTTAAATAGAGATATCGTAGCATATAAAAACTATGATACAAAACTTTTTGTTAAAAATATTTACACCAACAAAACTCAGAAATCAGAATAGGAGAAAGGGGGGGAAAAAAAAAGGGAAGGAACACTATAACAAACAGTCAACTTATCACATAAAACGGCAAACAAAAAAAAAATGAGGTAGAAAAACAAAAAACAGAGGGGGAAAAAACGACAATAAAAAAAATTAAATCTGTTCACAATATTATCATCATAATAATAAACATATTGACATAATAAATAAATCAATAGAAAAACCGAGAAACAAACTATTAACAATATATAAAATGAAAACAGCAATCAAGACTAATTAAAAGTCTTAAATAAACACATACCTGGATAACAAAACAGAGCAGGTTTGGACAGAAGTCAATTAAGATTCAAAGCAAAGCACTTAAGAGGAGAGGATTTCACAGAAGCATTAATAGTGAAGGAAACGGGTGAAGTAATAAATGAACATATTTTGTTTATAAAAAAGAGCTAAGTAACTAAAAAGAATCGGTGCAAGAGACGTCGGAAAATTGTTTGGAGATAACAGATAAACAAAAAAAATTTTAGCATAATTAGTTACATTAATGATAGAAGTGCAGCCGGAAAAAAGTTCAGTCAAAGTAATGATGAACAGTAATCTACAAGCCTCTAACAAATCACAAAATTACAAAAAAAAAAAAAAAAAGATGATATAAAAGCATTAAATGTCAAAGACAGATTCTGGAAATTGTAATTATAAGCACATAACTAAACAATAGAAAAATTTAAGAAATTGTTAGAATCTAATTATATCATCATATACCATAATTACTAAATTTCTCACCAAATACTTAAAACAGAGAAAAAAATCATGATAATAAAACATCACACACACTAAACTAATTATACCAGAATTGCAAAGAAAATCAGCAAAGCAAAGAAAATCAACAAAATATTACCTGGGGAGAAAAAAGGCCAAAATTACGGATTTAGAAAGCAAGGGACAAAAAATCCTCAATGTTCCTCTCCATACGTCCATTTGTCCATTTGCTCAGCATTATCATCCCAATCTGCAAAAACCATTCAAAAAAATAAATAAATAAATAAATAAACAAAAACAAAAAATGGGAAACAATACCGAAATCAAACAAACCTAGGGAAAAAAAATTTTCAACATACCCAATATTTTGTTCACGTTTTTTACTCTGCCTTTGTTTCCAAAAATGACAAAAACAGATCAAAAAATACTCGTAATAAAAAAAGCAACAAAGGTTTCAAGAGTAGAGGCCCAAAGCCAAATCTGATAAAAATGGAAAAAAAAAAAAAAAACCAAAGAAAAACAACAATGAATCCAAAAACAACATACTAAACACGAAAACCTACACCTGCACCACAAAGAATGTACCGAATAGAAACCAAAAAAAAAAAAGAAAACCCAAAAGAAAAAATTTGGATTCCGAGACCAAAAAATCCATAATCTTAAAAAAAATTTACATCTCCACCACAAAAATTGTACCAAGAAAAAAAAAACCGGAAAAAATTCAACAAAAAAAAAAAAGGGTTCCAAAACCAAAAAACCCAAAATCTGAACAAAAAAAAAAATTCTAAGAAAAATAACAATGAAACACAAAATAATACAATAAAGATTACAATGTACACTTTCAACATAAAAAACATTTCCCCCACCATAAAAAAAAAAAAAAAAAAAACCAACATTCAAAAATTAGGGTTCAGAAACAAGGGGAAAAAATTCAAAAATCAAAATTGACCATTCCGAAAAAATGAAACAAAGAAAACCCAATAGAAAAATTCATTCAAAAGTCCCCCCCCCCCCCACCTTCCGAAAAAAAAATTTTCAAAAATTAGGGTTCGGACATAGAAGGGAAAAAAAAAATCAAAAATCAAAACTTACCATTCCGAAAAAATGAAATAAAGAAAACCCAGTAGAAAAAATCATTCAAAAGTTTCCAAAACAAAAAAAAAATTTCAAAAAAAAAAAAGCAAGAACAATGAACAAAAACCAAACTTCCAAATCTAGAGAGAACAAACACAACCAAACGAAAAAAAACCATCATCAATACAAACCAAAACCAACAAAAAGAAAACAACCGGCGAAGAGTGCAAAACAACCCCAAAATCTAGGGTTTCAATGCCAAAAATTCAAAGAAAAAGAAGAGAGAGAGAGAGACAAAACAGTAGAGAGAGAGAGAGGCAAAACATAAAATATAGAGAGGCAAAATGGAACACCATAATCGGCGGTGAAAGATAGAAGACAAAGGGGAAAATAGGGTTTCGGAGAGGAAAAATTCAGAGAATGAGAAAGAGAGAGACAGAACAACAGAGAGAGAAAAAGCCAGAAAAAAAAAAGAGAGAGAAAATAAAAGAGAGAATGGGCGGCAGAAGAGAGAGGAGGAAGGGGAAATAGGGTTTGGAGGGCAATTTCGTTCGTTCATTGTAGAAATAGTGACCGGCAGTGAAGGAACCAAGGGCTAATCTGTCCTCATAGCATTTTGGGGGCAAAATCGCCCATTTAGTGTGCGATCCCATCCGGTAGGCAAAAGCAGAAGGCAAAAAAGTAATTGCACTGTACAGTACTGTGCATTAAGCGAAGCCTGCAAAAACAAAAAACAAAAAAAACAAAAAAACAAAAAAACACTGTTTATCATTATTCAAAGAACAGTAAAAACCACTTCTACTTTAGTATAATAGTATAAAATGATTGGTAGAAACTCTTGAGGTGCATCCTATCTGAGAAAAAAAAATAAAAAAATAAAAATAAAAGTGCACCAATCTCAAAGATCCCAAATTACAGCATAAATAAAATACAACAATTACCAATCTCAAAGATCCCCAAAGTAAATAAGTGAGTCTTTCCGTTCACATGACCGACGTTACGTGCATGATGTTGATTTTGGTTGCCTTCACAATAAAAGAAAAACACAAAAGTAACACAAATAGATAAATTTACAAGAAAATCTAACTACAAAACACGCATATTTCCACCAATAATTGACAACATACCTAGACCCCCTTCATTTACCCTGGTTTTGAATTTGATAACTACTTTGAATCACTTTGTGTGATGAGAAAATAGCACCCTTATCAAGACTTATACCTCCACCAGGATATTTCTCTTTGTTCCCAATTGTTCTCTCTCCTCTCTCACCATCAGGCAAAACAACTCTTTTAGGCTCATTTTTGGTCAATGAAAATCTAACTTCTTTCTTATGAAACTAAGTTGTCAATGCGCCTTTACAATCTAGTGACTTCCGATAATCACAATTTGAAGTAACAATTATGTTCCTTTTTCTCCAGAGCTCTAATTCTAGAGTTCCCATGTGGAACATTCACATCAGACAATCTCCTTTCGCTTTTCTTGTGTTCTGTATAAAGCTTCCTACAACACTCAATGATAGCGTTTCTCTTGCTAACTTCACTGTCATCATTGATAGGACATGTAGTCCATTCCTTTTTCCATCGATTCACAAATCTAGGAACCATAGATTCCTTAGTATCTCTAGATAATTCCCCATTAACAAGATTAAAACCCATATTCTCTTCCATTTCTTAACTTGTTTATATGCTAGAATCCACAATTTCTGGATGAAGGACTACGACTTTTTTTTTTGTACGAACTATTAATATCCACAATAAAATATAATTTGAAGAAAACAAATTTTTAATACAACCACAGGGGGTTTAAGGAGCATATTCGATAAGCACATTCAATAAGCATATTTTGTAAGCATGTTCAAGAAGCACATTTGGTGAGCACGTTTAGTAGGCATATTAAAAATGCAGTAAGTAAAAGAAGAAGGGTGAAAAAAAACAAAAGAAAAAAGAAAGACTGAGATGACACGGTAAATTACACCATTAAAGTTGCCCAAAATTCAAACAAAAAGGCATACCTTATGTGAACACGTAGATAAGAAAACAACCCTCTGCACCTGCAAAAAATAGCCAGTCTCTTTGTAAAATAATAATTAAAAAGAAGGTACGAGAAAAATCAGAAAGCAGTAAACATTAGTAGCAAGAAACATTATTATTATTATTATAACATATTATTATTATTATATTATATATTATTACTATATACTAAAGGAGAGCTAGGGTTGCACTGTTCTTTCTACAGTGATTGAACAGTGCTTTTTCGTTTTTTTAGTTCATTTTTGCTTCTTCTGCTACAGTACTGTACAGTTTTGTACAGTACTTTTTGCTACAGTTTTACACCATCGGCAGACCACCACCGGCGAACCACCCTCTCCGTCGCAGCCCCGCCGTCACCAATCCCACCACCGGCGGACTATCATCTCCGTCGTAGCCCCGCCGTCGCCAATCCCATCACCATTGTCGTAGCCCACCACCATCGTAGTCCATCATCGCAGCCCCGTCGTCGCCCAACCATTGCATTTTCTCTGTCTGACAGTGATTGAGCACTGTGCACCCACGGCCTTCTTCTACCTCCCTCTTCGATTCGCTGTGACCACCGGCGGCTGCCCGTCGGCGAAGGACAAATTGAGCCACTGCGGCCTGGAGGACGAGACGAGGACGAGGTCGAAGAGTGCATACCACAGACTTTGTGCCTGGAATAGTAGGCCTTGGCGTCGCTCAGATCTACCTTGCACCCTTCGACCTGGCACCGGGGCGGCTGGGCCGCCTGAACCGGGCAGGACCGAACCTTCTTCGGCGGCGTCGCGGTGGCGGAGGAAGTTGACGACGACCCAAAACCGGATTTTCCGGTGGCGGTTGGACCCACGTCCTCGAAGTAGATTTTCTTCTCGAATTTCAGGCCGTTGAGGGACTCGGTGGAGGAGTTCGGCGGCGACGACGAGGACGACCTGCCAGAGCTTGAGCCCGTGATTTCCATCTGCCGGCGATTGCTGCGACGGCAGCGGCGACGACCGTGGTAGCAGTGGGAGTATAGTTAGTGGGAGAGGAGAGAGAGAGAGAAGCCATTCGAAGCTCATGAAAGTGTTTTTTGCGAGGAGAGAAAGACGGTGAGTGTGGAGGAGGGTGGGTGAAAAGCAGACACTTGGGCCATGCCAACGTAGAGAGAGAAAATAATGAGAGAGAGAGGAGAGAGAGAGAGACTGGTGTTGTGTATGTATGTGGGTAGAACGTTGTCCAAGAGAGGAGAGAGAGTGCAGTGTCCATCTATCAAAAATAACGGTGGAAAGAAAAGTAGAAATAGAGAGAGAGAGATGTATGTACTTCTACGGAGCTTCAGAGGCAGCTTTTACGAAGCTTTCTCTATAGTACTTCTCTCTCTCTCTCTCTAAAAGTATTTGGGTCTCTTCTTTTATTCTCTCAGCTATCACAGTCTCCACCGTCGTTTTATGAAAATAAAAATAAAAAAAATAAATTTCAAGTTTTCTTTTTCTTTTTTCTTTTTTCTTTTTTTTTTTGGGACGACAAACAGGGTAAAAAGTGATTTTCCTTTTTGCCAGATGTGTATGGGAGCCCATATGGTATGTTTGATGCATGGGACGCATTATTTGGATTTGTTGTTTTTCTCAAATGGCCAAACTGCCCTTCCTTATATTACCATCTTATTTTTCAACCCTTTTTTTATTGCAAAAATTAAAGACATTTGAAATTATTATTATTATTATTATTACTATAGACTAAAGGAGTGGTAGTTTTTACCGTTCTTTCTACAAAAATAAACAGTATTTTTTTCTTTTTTTCTCTTTGTTTTTACGGGTTAGCTACAGTGATGAACAGTCCCGCACAGTAAAGTGATGAATAGTATTTGTACAGTAATAAACAGTGTTTTTTTCATCTTTTTCTCTTTGTTTTCATGGTAGCTACAGTGATGAACAGTCCCGCACAATACAGTGATGAACAATGTTTGTACAGTGATCTATAGTGTTGTTACAGCGCTTGCTACAATAATCTACAGTGTTGCTACAGGTTTTTGCTGTTTTTTTACATTAAAATTCCGATTTTGCCGTTACTTCATGTGCTGAATTTGGCTGATCTACAATGCAATGACGGTTTTGCCATCGCATATTTTACTGTTTTATATACAGTGCAAAGTCTTTTTTGCCCCCATGATTTAATTGTTTTTCCTTCATCTACAGTAAGCTGACCTTTTTACCCCTATTATGTAGAAATTGTCGGCTATATACAAAGTACAATTACCGTTTTATACCTTTTTTTTAGTTGCTTTTCTTTTTCCTACAGTATGTTACTGGTTTTATCCCTATTAAGAGTTATTTTTTTCCTTAATATTGTTTTTGCCATTTTTTTTAGACGCTAAATTTTAAACATTAGATTTCAATCTATTGTTATATTGTGTTTTTGCTCATTTTATTTTTTATTTTTTAAACGATTTTTTACTTTAAATTTTTTATCTTTATCTATTGGATTTTTTCAATCTATTAAGAGTTGTTTTTTTCCCTTAATATTGTTTTTGCCATTTTTTTTGGACGCTAAATTTTAAACATTAGATTTCAATCTATTGTTGTATTGTGTTTTTGATCATTTTGTTTTTTTTTAAACGATTTTTTACTTTAAATTTTTTATCTTTATTTTGGTTTTTTTTCTGGTTTTTTTTTGTGTGTCTTTTTTGTTTTTTTTCTTCTATTTTTTAAAGACCCTTTTTTTTAAGGATTCTGCATGCAATTTTTTTTGTGTGTCTTTTTTATTTGTTTTGTATTATATTTTAAAAATCTTTTTTTTTTTTTTTACGTTTTTTCATGTATATAACCTGAAATTTTTTTTGGGTTTTTTTTAAAAACAATAAAAAAAAAAGAAAAAAATGAGATATATATTTTATTTTGTTATAATTTTTTTTGTTAAGGTTAGTTTTTTTCGGTTCTTTTGAGTCTAAAGATTTTTGTTCTTTTTTTTTTAGTCATATTTTTGTTTTAATTTTTTTCATTAAATGAGTATTGACTACAAAATAATTTTTTATTTTTTGTTTTTGTTTTTGTTTTCTTTTATTATTATTAGTACTATTGTCATTTTCATTTTGCATCTTTACTATTAGGAGAAATTTTGACAAGAATTATATTTATTATAATTATAATATTTTTCTTAATTAATTTATTTTATTACATAATACTTAATATTTTTATTTATTTTTTTTCTTCCTTTCCCGTGTGTAACGCACGGGTATTAAACTCGTAACATACTAAAGGGGCATGACTGTTACTGTTCTTTCTATAGTTTTATGACTTTTTTGCCCTTCATGTCTAGTTATTCTTTCCCTTGCTACGGTGTTAAGCCGATTTTACCCTTTCTTTTTTTTCGGTCAATTAGTGATTTTGTCCTTGAGTTTTAGTTACTTTTACAGCTTGCTATAGTATCAGAATAACTTTATCCTTTTAAAATTATTTATGGATGATTTTGCCCTTCCTTTGTAACTGCGTTTTTTGATAGCTATAATAACTTGTCATTATTACTGTTTTAATGTGCATTCTCGATTTTGTCATTCGAAGATGTGTTAAAGTACAATATGTGTACAATGCATGGACTATTATGTCCTCAAACCCTAGCTTATTTCCTTCCCTTCTTTCTCTCCATCTCTCATTCCATATTTTTTTTTTTCCTCTATCTCTACTTTGCTTCTTTCTCGCACTGCTCTCTCTCTCTCTCTTTTTCTCATTCTATTGCCCATTTCAGTTTTTTTTCCTCTATTTACCTTGCTGTCTTTCTACCTACATTGTTCATCTTCTTTTTTCTTCTGATTCTAACATTTTTTTCTTATCTTTGGTCTAGGGTTTTTTCTTTTGAGGTTTTTTTTTTTTTTTTTTTGGTTTGATTTCTACTCTTTGTTGTAGGTGTTTTTTGCCGAACCCTAATTTTTTTTTTCTCTGTTTATCTTCTTTTTTTTTTCCTTTTTTTTTTTTAAGAAATTTGACTTCATATTTTTTTGTCCTTTTTCCTTTTATTTTTTTACGATTTAGATTTAGGGGTTTTTTTTTTAGATTATTTTTCTGTTTAGTTTTTGCTCTACATTGTTCACATTTTTCTTTGAACCGTAATTTTTTCTTAATTTTTTCCTATTTATTTATTTTTTCTACTTTATGAGATTTAAATTTTAAAGTTTAGTTTTTTTAATTCATATTTTTGTTATTTTTATAATCTTTTAATGATTTTTGTTTCCACATTTCTGATTTTTAATTTCATTTTTTTATTCTCTTTTTGGGTTTGTGCTTGGTTTTTTTGGCTTTTTCATTTGTCGGGTTTTGTTTTTTAGATGTTAGAGTTAATTTTTGTCTTTTGCATGTATATAATCTAACTAAAGTTCATTTCTTTCCTTTTTTTTTTTTTTTTTTAAAAAATAGTGAATAAATAAAATAATAGGATCTGTTTTTAGTTTTGTTGAATCTTTTTTTTTCCTTATGTTTTTTTTTTCTACTTTTATGTTTAATTATCGTGATCATTTTATTTCTCTATCTCTACATCACCAGGGAAAAGTTTATTATTATTATTATTATTATTATTATTTATTATTATTACTATTATTTTTATTATTACTATTATTTTTATTAGCAGTCGTAGTAGTAGTTTACATTTTCATGATTGAGGGAGATCCTCAAAAAAAAAAAAAAAAAAAAATGAAAGACAAAAAAGATGGAGGAAAGTATGGGTATGTTCTGCTTTCTTTTGTTTTGTTTTGTTTTGTTTTGTTTTGTTTTTTGTTTTTTTTTTTTTTTTGGTTTTTTTAATAAGTTATTTCTAGCTTCTTTTTTTTTTTTTTTTACCAAATTTATATATATTGTTTTTGGCTTTTTGGTGTATATTAATTTGTTTTTCTAGGTTACGATAATGATGATTTAGAATCGATACATTGGGAACGTAAAGAGAACTATTCAAGACCTGTTTTTTATTTTTTTTGGTGTTAAGTTTTTGGTTTTTGCAATTTTTCCCTTGAGTAATATTTGATTATTTTTAGTTTAAAAGATTTATTTTTTTATTGTTGTATTTGTAATTGTTTGTCGTTTTGGGAGTTTGCAGTTTAGTTTTCATATTTTACATATTTTTTTACGTTAGTTTATTTTAGTGTGAGCATGGTTTTTTTTTTTTTTTTTTAATACATATTGTGTTTGAATAGTTATTTGTCTAAATATTCGGATATTAGTATTTTGGATTTCGTTCTGTTGCATGTGAAATCTATTTTTTGATTAGGAGTTCAAATTGTATTGTTTAGTTATATCAGAATAAGTTTTTAAGTCTTCTAATTATTCAAGTTTCTAGATTTTTAATGTTATTTGTTATTGCAACTTTTGTACTGAGATATTTTGTTCTGTTTGTGCTGATCTGTCCTAGACATTTAATACTTCTACATTGATTTTTTTTGATCTGTAACTATGTAGTTCGTTGGATTTCCTTCATCTCTTGCTATTTATCATCGATTTTCTAGGAATTTTATGTTATTGAGTTACAGCTAAAGGAATTGTTACAGTTTTTTATTACCTAGATTTGTAGATTGGTTGTGTTGTTTCTTATGTATAGCTTTTGTACTGAGATTTCTTGCTATATTGTTGCTAATCTGTCCCTGCTATTTAACGTTTTCATACTTTTTTTTGTGATATGTGAATGTGATATTTATTGTAGGTTTCTGATTTTTGATAAGCCATTATCGTTTTTCCGGGAACTTTTTACACATGTAATTTTCTTATTGATACTTCTGAATACATTTTTTGATTTGTAACGCATTTCTTGTTACAACTTTGTTATTCAGTGTAAGTTGTCCTGTTTCCCTCTGATTTTTTCTAGATTTGACTCTGTTATCTATATATAAAATCTGTGCCTTTTCTTTTCTTCTTTAAAAAAAATTCTCAAATATCTCATTTACCATATTATTCTATTATAAATAGAGTAGTTCTTTGCTTGCTACTTTATCCTTATTCTCAGCTATTTTCACATTTTCTATACCTTATCGTCTATACCAAAGGCAATACACATAAATAAAATACAACAATTACCAATCTCAAAGATCGAAAAAGTAAATAAGTGAGCCTTTCCATTCACAAGACCTACGTTAAGCCCATGACGTTGATTTTGGTTGCCTTCACAGTAAAAGAAAAACATAAAAGTAACACAAATTGATAAATTTACAAGAAAATCTAACTAAAAAACAGGCACATTCCTACTAATAATAGACAACATACCTAGACCCCCTTCATTTACCCTGGTTTTGGATATGATAACTACTATGAATCACTTTGTGTGATGAGAAAATAGCACCCTTATCAAGTCTTATACCTCTAGCAGGATATTTCTCTTTGTTCCCAATTGTTCTCTCTTCTCTCTTGCCATCAAGCAAAACAACTCTTTTAGGCTCATTTTTAGTCGATGAAAGTCTAACTTCTTTATTATGAAACTGAGTTGTCAATGCATCTTTACAATCTAGTGACTTCGGATGATCAAAATTTGAAGTAACAATTATGTTCATTTTTTCTCCAGCTCTAATTCTAGAGTTCCCATGTGGGATGATCAAAATTTGAAGTAACAATTATGTTCATTTTTTCTCCAGCCCTAATTCTAGAGTTTCCATGTGGAACATTCACATCAGAAAATCTCCTTTTGTTTTTCTTGTGCTAGGCTTCCTACTTCACTGTCATCATTGATAGGACATGTAATTTGTTCCTTTTTCCATCGATTCACAAATCTAGGAACCATAGATTTCTTAGCATCTCTAGATAATTCCCCATTGACAAGATTAAAACCCATATTCTCATCCATTTTTTCACTTGTTCATATGCTAGAATCCTCAATTTCTGGATGAAGGACTTCGACTTTTTGTTTGTACGAACTATTAATGTCCACAATAAAATATAATTTGAAGACAACGAATTTTTAATACAACCACATCGTGTTTAAGGAGCATATTCGATAAGCAAATTCGATAAGCATATTTTGTTAGCATGTTCAAGAAGCACATTTGGTGAGAACATTTAGTAGGCATATTAATGTGTATTGATATAGAGGAAATCACAGCCAATTAAAATGCAGTAATTAAAAGAAGAAGGGAAAAAAAAAAGAGTGAGATGACATGGTAAATTGCACCATTAAAGTTGCCCAAAATTCAAACAAAAAGGCAAATCTTGCGTCAACATTAGATAAGAAAACAACCCTCTGCACCTACAAAAAATAGCCAGTCTCTTTGTAAAATAATAATTAAAACGGAGTTATGAGAACAAATCAGAAAGTAATAAACATTAGTAGCAAGAAACATTATTATTATTATTATTACATATTAATATTATTATATTATAACATACTAAAGGGGCGTGAATGTTACTGTTCTTTTTACAGTATTATGACTTTTTTGTCTTTCATTTCCAGTTATTCTTTCTCTCGCTACAGTGATATGCCAATTTTACCCTTTTTATTTTTGGTCAATGGGCAATTTTTTCCTGGGCTTTAGTTATTTTACAGCTTGTTACAGTGTTAGAAAAACTTTGTCATTCCAAAATTGTTTATGGATGATTTTCTCCTTCCTTTGTAGAATTTTTTTTTATAGCTACAGTAACTGGACATTGTTACCCTTTTAATGTGCATTCTCGATTTTGTCCTTTGAAGATGTGTTAAAGTGCAATGTGTGTATAGTGTATTACTATTATATCTTGTATATGCCTAAGCTGTGTCAAAATAAAGTGGTCAATTGTAGCACGGATCAGGCGATTGTATTCACGAGGAGGTGATAGAAATAATCAAGAAAACATTAGCAGAACAAAACCATTAGAGAAATAAGTAATCAACTAAATAAGTGGAAGAAGTATTTTTGAAACAAATTTAAAGACAACGCAATTAAAATGGAGAAAATTCAATAATCAAAAGTGGTAAGACATCGAGAATCCCCTATATGTTTCGTTTACCTATTTGGATTTTGATTCATAAAATGACTCAATTGAAAGTTTTGCAACCCAAACAATCAATTGGAAAATAAAGATTTGAAAACCTTGCAAATTAAAGTGTATTTGGGTAGATAAAATTCTCATGTTAAGAACTAGCAAAAATTATCTTATAAGAAATCCAAAAATGACAATATACTATAGGCAATATTACAGTAAAAGACTAGTTTTAAAATAATGCTATTAATATATCATATCATGCAACAATCATATAAAAAGAGCTTGACTAAATTTATATAAAAGTTGACAATAAAATATATTGATATGAGAAAGAAATAAGATAAAAGAAAATTATTTACTCAAATGTATAAACCATACAAACCATTGGAGAATCAAAACCCAAATAAATTCACTACATATACAGGATCATCTCTAACCTCACCAAAGAAAATCTAGCCACTCATGCATATTCAACATTCTCACAAAACTCTCAAAGAAAATATGAGAAAATATAACCATACTTAGACTAAAATTCAACAAACTAAGACACTTTACCAAACCTCTATTTATAGAGTTTATGATGTTATCAAGGAAAGCTAAAAACGTTAATCTACAATAGAAAATAAAAGAAAATGAATTTCAATTAAATGGAATTTACAAGGCTTAAAGTGAGCATAAAAACTAATATTAAAGAGAGGAAGAGCAATAGCAAGAAACGGCAACCTTCAGCAAAGAGTATCCCATGCAAACGGAACAAGTGGCGCACATAGATTGGCTGAAAGGAAGAAGTGGCCGACATCTGGGGCCCACTGGAATGCGTGGCAAGCAAGGAATGGAGAAGCATCTGACGCTAGAAACAACTGGGCCCACCATCTGTTGCTGGCTTTTGCTGCATGTGTGGAGTGCTTAAAAACTTTCGTTTAGATTGGCTGGGTGCGCGCATGTAGCGAATGGCCCGAAGATGCAGACAAAAGGCTGAGAAGAGCTGAGGCCCACACGTTGGAGTGGTGACACACGTGGTGGCTCTGGTGGGCGCACGGCTTAGCTACACGGTTGGCTCGAATGGCTCGGGTTGTTGATGGGCTTCTCTGTTTTGGGTTCTTTCGTTTGATTTTGCTGGCAATTTTGGCCCAATGTCTTATTTCCCTACGAAACAAATTAAATTAAATTAAAACTAAATATTTCCACAACAAAAATATTTTAAATTAAACTCATAAGAAATTATTTAATTAAAACTTAATTTATTTGACAATTATGTACAACAAAAATGTATTTTTGTGCATTTATCACAACCCCCAACTACCTTATTGCTAGTCCCTTATAATTCAAGCGAAAGAAAAATCATGTCAAGTTGAAAATTCAAATCAAAACCTGGAATATCATCCATGCACTCAAACAAAACATCAGCAAAAAATCAAAAAATGCTATCAAAACTACTTCAGTCATAACTCCAGAGTTGTGTGTGTGTGTGTGCACCAAACCATATCCTTCTTACCACAAACCATAACACATATGTCATCGAAAAAAATTCACCAAGTAAAAGTCTCAACTCCATTTAGCTCACGGGTGTTGGAAAAATTTTAAATGCAAAAGACTTCACGCATGGAGTTGGCAATATATCAGTTAACACTCAAGTAAGAGAAAGAAAATTTTAGGACAAACTAATGAACAAACATTGATCAAATGATAGGAAAATCAAATATTCAGAACATTACACCAATTACATCATAAACTAGCTTTCGAGATTTCATTCGGATCAAATAGAAAATCACACAAATGAAGAGCTGTAAGATACAACAAACAAATATACACTTTTTTTTAACTACTTTTTTCTTATATTTTTTCTTTCTTTCTGTAATGACTAGCTTTTTTCGATATTACGTTTTCCTTTTAAAGAAATTTAAGCTATACCATGAAGGTATTCATGAGAAAGCCTGATCAGGGTTTTTATCAAATTTTGTGAATTCTTATGATTTTGTAAGACTCAATAAGGATTGCTTAGTCAAGCATATGACCTTTTAAGCAAAAAGGTAGAATGAAAATTTATGATTTTATGTTGATCAAAGTTTGACCAGAAAAAACAAAAGGGTTGACTATGACGGTATTGCAAGTATAGCAAGCAGTATGGAAACTATACTGTGAAAAACCATCATTACGGATAAGATAGTAAGAATAATATTCAAAACTACTATAGAAAAATCAAGTATATTATTTAGGACAATAAGGGCTAAATGACTTAAAATTATAAGAAAAAATTTTACGCAGTCCATTTATACACAGATGAATTCTGAACTGCAGTCCAGTATAACAGTACTGTATTATCAGTAAGAACAATATTTGAAATATCTGTATTAGCATAAAAATGGACTGCATATTAAGAGAAAAGCCAAACAAGGCCTAAGAGGGAGGACACCTCACCTATGGATAATTAAGTAATTTTTGGATTTAAGGAAAATATGGAAAAAATTCATGTCTTGGCCTCCAAGACAACCTACCATGACCGGCCACCTAAGGGGGGTGTGGTGCAAATATTATTGTTTCAAGGGCTAATAAGCAATTTTTGGATTAAAAATAAATCCAAAAATTAAATTATTTATCACCTATAAATAGGTGATGGGGGGGGCTCATTTGCTTCACAAAAATAAGAAAACACCCCAAAACCATGCCAAAATCTCTTATCACTCTCTCCCCTTAAAATCCTAAACCCCAAAGTAGAAAAGAAGAAGAAAAAAAAAAAAAAAAAGAGAGAGAGAAAAAGACCTAGGAGGTGGTGGTCGGATTTGAAGAATCACCAAGCAAGTGTGGTCGAAAATTTGGAACCCAACCAAGCTAAGGGAAGACCAGTTCTAGTAGGTGGCAAGGGGAAAAAAAGGTATGAATCAAAATCTAGCCCAACCTTTGAGTTGATTAAGGTAATTTCCCTTTGATCCCTAAACTTTTCAATTTAAGCTTCAATTGGAGATTTAAGTGTATTTTCAAAGCTAGATTGTAAGAGCATAAGCTCATTTTATTTCTTACGCCCTAGTTTAGATTTTTTTAGATTTGTGCTTGATTAGGTGATTGGGTGGTTTTGATTTATGTGTTATGCATGTTTATGTAATTATGGTTGCATGATTTTAGGGTTTGCATGTATGCTTTATGATGTAGTTGTATGTCCCAATATGTTTAAGAAAGTTGTAGGTTATGCATGTTAAGTTGTTAGCTTATGTGATGAATGGATATGCAACCCAAAATTTTACAAACCGTAGCTTGGTGCAAGAATACCCAAGGGTTTGCATGAGAATGTATGGATGTATGATGATGAGATTTTATGTTAGAAAGCACTCATGATTGTTGTAGGCTCCCGGTTGAGACCGGTTGAGGTAGGGTGTGCGTAATTGAACATAAAAATGGATTTAAGGAGAAAACTGCCAGTTCGGGTAAAACTTGTCAGTTTTCTGGAAGGACGGTTTTGAGACCCTTAAAGGCCGAATTTGGAAAAACTTAAAACATGAAAGTTGTAGAGAAGGGAAATTCCTAGGGGGTAACACAAACAATTTTCAAAAATAAGACTCCAATGGCCTTGGTTTTTACAAAAATCCGAACTTGGTCATGCCTAGACTTCATGCACGGCCGGGCAAGTTCAACAAGGGAAATGAGTAGGTTAGAGACCGATCTGGGTCTCGAGTTAAACACAAAAGTTGTAGGGTTTTTCAAGGTCTAAAACTCTCATGAAAAAAACTTTTTCGGATTCAATAGTACAAGAAAATGACATACCTGCACATACACTGATAAATTGGCAGTGGGAAACTGTTCCAAAAGTAGTTTCTAACACTTAACAATTTTTACAAACCCTATTCAAAGAGTTACAATTTTTGATAAGTTGAACAAGGATTTTTGTATATAAAGAAAATGGACATAGAATACTAAGTTCTTCCAAAGTAAAGAAAAGTAAGATTTGGATCACAAGTATCTTAAAAACTTGGTAACAAAATGATGACCGACGGTAACCGGGAAGGATACCCGAGTTACTGAATTGGGCCCAAAGCCCAAGGTTAACTATAATAACCCAATAGGATACAACTTAGGAGTTTGGGCTTCAGCAACCCATTATGAGTTGACCCAAGTTTGACCCAAGTTGACTTAGGTTCACACCAAGGGTTACCCAATGTAACCAACAAGATATTAAGTTTGTTAGTTGGGCCTAAAACCTAGGGTTACTCATAGTAACCTAATGGGAGTATGGATTGAAAATAATAAGGCTTAGACCCAAGGTTAGGAATAGTAACTTAACACTATTCATGTATGCTTGGGCTTAGTACCCAAGGTTACTCTAAGTAACCTAATAAGTTATGATCTAAGTATGGTAGGCCATGAACCTTAGGGGTACTTGTAGTAACCAAGTAAGTTATCAAAGAGATTTATGGGGGACATATAACTAAGTTCATGTATGGATGTTGGTTAGGTTACCAACATTTTACGGTTATGGTTTGTAGAATCCTTACCTACGTCCTTTTATAATAGCAGGAGGTAGTCTGTTGTTGCAACTTGACTTGGAGCAACAAAGTATAGGACATAGCATACGAGATAAGTACAACTCCACCTACAGCATGGGCTGATTGTTTGTTTACTTGCCTGATGTGTTTTATGCAATGATATGATATGATGTATGATGTGTTTAAAGTTATGTGATGATATGATATGATGTAGGATTTGTTTAAAGTTTATGAAATGTCATGATATGACTTATGATTTATCTAAGTGTGACATCATGAAGCATGTTCACCAATTCATATGATAAGAATAAGACCAAAGTATGAGATGATGAAAATTAAGTATGATGGCAAGCAAGCTTGCCTGTGTCGTACCGACCCGCGTTAGGTCGGGTTAAGTTTATGGTTTGAGTTGGACTGGACTGGCCGTCCCAACCACTCCATAGACGCGCGTCACGGTACGTACACTTATGTTATAGGGTCCATTAGTATGTTAAGTTAAAAAAGAATAGTGATGAATAAATGAGCATAATGGGATCATAATTGGTTCATGCATCGTGGATGTGAAAGTTGTACTTGCTGTGCAAAAGCTCACGTCTTACGTCTATGCTGTAGGTAAGTAACCTAGCGACAATCTCTAATGTAAGGTGGTGGAGCATGGCGCTGCTAGCTGTGAAATGTGGGATGGTGGCCGCTACGCGTTTGGTTTATTTTATGCGTATTCCTTTTTATGTTCAAAGGATTTTATTTATTGATCAGTTATAAGTACGTACTCTTTCGTGTGTGTGTGCATGTTATATATGTATATAAAAAATTCCGCTTATTTAGTAAGGGTCCATTTGGTTCGTTAGTTTGAGTTGAAATATTTTAATTGTAATAGTAAATTTTTTTTGAATTTTCAGAAAAGACAAAAATCTTTTTGGGAAAAAGATAAAAAAAAGTACAGTTTGAGTTGAAATGAAATGACGAAGTAAACAAACCCTAAGTAAGTACTCTTTCGTGATTAGTTATAAGTACGTACTCCTTTATATAAGGAATTCCGCTAGGCGTATTCCTTTTTATGTTCAAAGGATTTTATTTAGTGATCAGTTATAAGTACGTACTCTTTCGTGTGTGTGCACGTTATATATATAAAAAAATTCCGCTTATTTAGTAAGTAAGTAAGTACGTAAGTATGTGAATAAGATAAGATAAGTTAAGTAAGTAGGTAACGGCCTGCGATAGGCGGGTCCTTACACTTTCTTTCTTTCTTTTTTTCCTTCAAAGAAGCAAGAGACAACATGCTTAATAGAACAAATGTAGTAAGGCATTATTTTGACTGCTATGCAGCACCAGATAAGAGTATAACCAAACTACATAAACATTGATGATGAAATGAATGCTCTAGCTTTTTTTTTTTTTTTTTTTTTTTTAAGATAATACAAAAGAAAAATAATGAATATTTATAAAATAAGACTCTATTATAAAAGATCAACTCTATCTAACCAAAAATTATCCCTCAAACAAAAGTCACAATTTTAAGTAGTGGTGTTCCAAATAATGGTTTTACCAAGTCAAAATAGCAATAAAAGTTCAAAAAGCTGTTTTCTCAACTCTCAAAACTCACCAAAAATGAAACACTTAAACTTGGAAATTTCTCTCAACTAAATGTGTTAACAACCATCTTACCACAAGGTTTAGCATGTGGACAAAAAGAACTCTGGAAATCATTTCTTAATAGTCATGATAGCAAAAACTGACTCAAATCGAACATTTTGAAATCACACTCAAATAATTTTGCAAAAATGTTAACCCAAATTCCAAAATGACAAAAATTAAACTCATGCATGAATTTGCTCACCACCCCCAACCGAAAATCAGACAGTGTCCTCAATATCTAAAAATATGTGCAAATGTGAAGAAGACAAAGAAAGAGAACACCTTAATGATGAACATAGGAACATAGCTGAACCACCTGATCTGATTCTCTAAAACACACAAACAAATATAAAAACACAGAAAAACAAACCGAAAATAAAAGCACACAAAACATACAAAAATAAAATAAACAAGCAAAGCAAATAAACAAAAATATGGTACAAAAACAGTTGGAAGCAAACTATTCATGATTGGTAAACCCGGGCCTCAAGAGTGATTTCTTCAGCCTGGCTCACTCGCTCAATGTAGTGCTTCATTCTTTGACCATTGACTCTAAAAACTCTCCTATTGCTCAGGTCCTCGACCTCAACAGCACCATCGGGTAAGACTTGTTTCAGCACAAATGGACCAATCCACTGTGACCTCAACTTACTTGGGTGGAAATACAAACAGGAATCATAAAGATGCACCCTCTGATTTGGCTCAAAGATCTTCCTCAAATTCATAAGCCACCTTTATTCTAGACTCATCAATTTTGGAGTTATCATATGCATCATTTCTCAACTTCTCAATTTCCGATAGCTAGAGTTTGCGATGTATACCTACAACATTGAGATTAAAGTTAAGGGCTTTGATAGCCTAATAAGCCTTATGTTCAAGCTCTAAAGGTTAATGAAAGGCTTTTCCAAAGACAAGCTTGTAAGGAGACATCCTAACAGGGGACTTGTATGCAGTACGATATGCCCAAAGAGCGTCTAAGAGACGTGAGGACCAATCTTAATGGTCATCGTCTTTTCCAGAATCTTTTTGATCTCCCTATTTGCCAACTCAGCTTGGCCATTTGTATGTGGATGGTAGGCAGTGGAAACCTTATGAATGACACTGTACTTGCACATGAGAGCCTCAAAAGAATGGTTGCAGAAATGAGTTCCTTGATCACTGATGATGGTACGCAGAGTACTAAATCTAGATAACATGTTCTCTTTCATGAACTTCACAGCTATTGCATTATCATTGTTTCAACACGGCATGACTTCTACCCATTTAGAAATGTAATTCACAATGAGAAGAATGTAGAAGTAACCAAAATAAAATGGAAATGGTCCTATAAAATCTATCCCCCAATAATCGGATATCTCTTTCACAAGAATTGGGCTCAAGGGCATCATATGGCGATAGGACAAAGCACCTAACTTTTGAAACCTCAAACAAGAACAACAAAACTCAATAGTGTCCTTGAATAAGGTGGGCCAATAAAGACCACACTGTAAGATTTTTGTGGCAATCTTCTTCATAGAGAAGTGACCACCACATGCGTTATTATGGCAAAAGTTTAAAACACTATGAATCTCGTCATCAGGAATGCATTGCCTCATGATTTGGTCGGGCTAGTACTTGAATGGGTACAGATCATCCCAATAGGAATTAAGCAACTTGATGAAAAATTTGTGCTTATCTTGAGCACTCCAATCAGCATGAAATTCACCAGACACCAAGTAATTGATTATGTGAGCATACCAGGCAGCTTAGTGACAACGAAAAGATGTTCGTCGGGGAAGTCATCTCGAATGGCCGGACCGTAGGCAGAGTCATTGAATTCCAATCGGGACAATGGTCTGCCACCATATTCTCATTACCCTTCCTATCCTTGATGGTTAAGTCAAATTCTTGCCAAAAAAAAAAAAAAAAAAAAAGATCCACCTAATTAATCGTGCCTTAGCATTTTTTTTTTTAGAAAAGTGATACTTAAGGGCGGAATGATTTGAGAAGATGGTGATGGGTGAATCGATCAGATATGCATAGAACTTATCAAGTGCAAACACAACAACGAGTAACTCTTTCTTAGTAGTTGTGTAGTTCATTTGAGTGCTATTCAAAGTTCGGCTAGCGTAATACACTACAAAGGGCTTCCCCTCCCTTTTTTGACCAAGGACTGCCCCAACAGCATGGTTACTCACATCACACAGAATCTTGAATGGTAAGCTCTAATCCAGTGACTGAATGATGAGGGCAGAAGTCAACTTCACCATGAGCATTCGGAGGGCATCCTCACACTCTTGCATCCACTCAAAAATGACATATTTGGCTGGGAGATTACATACCGGATGAGAAATCATAGAGAAGTTATGTATAAACCTCCTATAGAAACTGGCATGCTAGAGAAATGACTGAACTTCTTTCACAGACTTGGGGGTGGGCAAATTAGAGATGAGTTCAATCTTATACTGATCAACCTCAAACCATTTATCAGAAACAACATGCCCCATGACTATGCTAGATGGTACTATGAAATGGTACTTCTCCTAGTTGAGCACGAGGCCTTTCTTTTTACATCTTATCAAAATAGCTTCCAAGTTGAGAAGGCACAAGTCGAAGAAGTCACCGAAGACAGTCAAGTTATCCATGAACACTTCCATACATTTCTCGACCATGTTGTTGAAAATGCACATCATGCACATCTAAAAAGTGGCCAACACATTACACAGTCCAAATGGCATACGCCGGAAGGCATAAATACCAAAAAGACAAGTAAATGTAGTCTTTTCTTGATCCTCCAATGCGATCAGAATCTAATAATAACCTAAGTAGTCATCAAGAAAGTAATAGAAAGGATAACTAGTCACTCGTTCTAGGATTTGGTCGATGAATAGAAGTGGAAAATGATCCTTGTAGGTGGTGGCATTCAGCTTTTGGTAGTCAATGCACATGCACTAACCCGTCACAATCCTTGTAGGGACATGAGCCCCTTTCTCGTTCTCCACAACTATCACCCCTGATTTCTTAGGCACTACCTGAGTTAGACTGACCCATTTACTACCAACGATCGGATAAATGATACCTACATCTAAAAGCTTGAAGACCTCATTCTTCACAACTTCTTTCATTCTCAAGTTTAGTTTTTTTAGGGGATCCCTTCGTGGAATAGCCCTACCTTCCAAATTGATGTGATGGGAACAAATTAAGGGGCTAATACCCTTAATGTCAGCAATCATCTAACCTGATGTAGCTTTGTGCTTTTATAGTATGTCGACTAACCGCTACTCTTGTGATGCATCAAGTTTAGATGAAATGATAACAGAAAAGTTATCACTAGCTCCCAAGAAGACATGTTTCAGACCCTCAGGCAGTTGAGCCAACTTGAGTGTTGGGATCTCTTTGGTGGATGGTTTTTGCTTTTCTCTCTCTCTCTCAAGGAAGCTCTTTGAAGTGTGGTTGCCAAAACTTGATTCCACTGCCTTGTGAGTCTTTGTAGATGGTAGCATTGTTGGCCAACTCACAAGGACTGGAACTCTTAGATTCAGAATTATGGAAGAGATCATCAAGATCATCGAAATCGCTATGTAGTTAAACCTCCTCTGAGATGAGTGTGTCGATCAGAAATGTTTGGTAACATTCATCTTCATCACTGTTGATGACATAATTTGCTCCGACCACAAAATCCTATTTCCAGGGGCTAATCGATCACGTGAAGGTAATGAAATTGTATCCTTCTGCACTCACCGAATACCTCTGGCTTGATTCGATCTAACCAGGAGACTCTTCCCAGGGAACTGCGTTACCCGACTAGATTTTATCATACCATCAAGATCTGCCATATACCCGGGTTGGGTAGTATCTGGGGACGATGTTATTGTAACACCCGGAATTTTCATGGACTCATATTTAGAAGAAATTGAAGTCCACATTAAGTGTTCATGTGCTATTTCATGAAAATTATGAATACCAACGTAAAATTCATAATTTTAGCAATAAATATTCAAGTTCCCATTTAATTAGTTATGAGACTTGATAAATAGTTGTTTAGCCATGTATAGAGCTTTTTATGAAAAAAGGCTTAACAAATTTCATGATTTTGGTCAAAATTTGACCGGAAAAAGTCAAAGTTGACCAAAAAGTCAAAGGTTGACCATAGAGATCAAAGGCATGACAGTATAGTTATTTGATAAGCAGTATAAAAAATATACTGTGAAAAACTGTCATTATAGACAAAATAGCAAGACTAAGCTATGAAACCATCCTAAAAAAATCAAGCACACCAAGTTAGAACCAAGGGCAAAAAGGGTTCGAAGAAATAAGGAAAAATTTTTACAGTCCGTTTTTACACAGATAAATTTTGGACTGCAGTACAATATAAAAATACTGTTGTTAAGTGGATAACAGTATTAAAAATATCTGTGTAGCATAAAAGTGGACTGCGTTGTAAGGAAAAAGCCAAACGAGGCCTTAAGATGATGATATCACCTCACCATGAATTTATGATATCATAATTGATTTAAATTAGCATGGAAAGAATTATGGAAGATTCTAGAAGGGGGTGAGGTGGCCGGCCAAACAAAGAGCAAAAATGCAAAGATTTTGTCATTTTGGGCAAAAGTGTAATTTTTGAAAAATTGATGATGTAAGCAAGTGATGTCACTTGGATGATGTCACCTTGATGAGGTAAGCAAGCCTTGGAGAGCAAGGAGTGGCCGGCCAAGTGACACCTCTTAGGGGTGTTTTTGCAAATATTTTCATTTTTGGGGTCAAAATGTAAATTTTGGAATAAAAATAAATCCAAAAAATTATGAAATTTCAGCTATAAAAAGGGGTTGATGGGGGCGGTTTTAAGCTCAGAAAAATGAGAAAATCTACCCAAACCATGCAAAAATGAATTCCCACAACTTTTCTCTCTAGATCTAGAAACCCAAAACCCAAAGAACCAAAAAGGAAGAAAAAAAAATGGATACCCATTTTTGATGGGTGAAAAGCCGACTGTAGGAGAGGAAGAAAGGGAGAGAAAAACTGAAAAAGATTTAAGGGAAAACCCAAGGGAGAGTGCGGTTTTGAGCTAGGAGAAAGCAAAAAAAAAAAAAAAAAAGTTTGGAAAATTTTTGGGTCACTTTTGGGGTGTGTGGCCGAGTGGGAAAGGAAGGAGAAAGGGAAAGGAAAACTGAAAATTTTGAGGGCAAATTCTTGTAGTGAAACTCGGGTTTGACTGAAACAACCAAGGAGCCAACTAAAATTTTGGTACCCATTTTGTAGGAGGAGCCATGAGCCAAGGAGGGTCAGGGGAAGAAAGGGATTTTGTGACCAAAACCTAACTTTGGTCTAAGGTAAAACTCTAGAGCCCTAACTCTTTAATTTGAGTTCAATTTGGAGTTTATTTATGGTTCAATTTGGTTTGTAAGGACATAAGTACACTTTCCATTTCATGCCCTAGTTTGGTTGTATGTGCTTGATTGGTAGATCTAAGGGTGTATGGCTTAGTTTCTTGATTGTTTATGCTTGATGATGGATTGATTTCATGCTAGATGGTTAGGGTTTTGTGTCCCCTGTTTTGGATGAAAATCTGCCCTAAGGCAGTGCATGATGGCTGCTAGCTTAAGGGTGTATGCTAGAGGCTTGATTGAATGGACCATGCAAACCTAGGTTTTGAGCTCTTCGGGTTTGGTTTGCATGGATCCATTTGAGTTGCTCATGGGTTCATGTGGGACGTTAGAAACACTGTGTGTTTGTTATGTAAGCTCCCGAAGTGGTCGGTCGAGATAGGATCCACGAATTAGGACATAAACCGGACTTAATAACCGAAACTCCCAATTCAGATTCGGAACTGGCCAGTTTCGGGAATGTGAAAATTTAAGGCCTTTAGAGGCCGAACTGGGTAAAATTCAATACATGAAAGTTGCTCAAAACGATGTTTCCTAGGGGGCTATGCAGACAAATTTCTAAAATAAGGCTACAATGGCCTCTGTTTTTACAAAAATCCGTGGCTGGTCTGCCCAGACCCAGTTGACATGATCAGCCAGTTTCAAACAAAAACTGACGTAAATGCAAGCAGAATCAAATTTTTCACAAAACATAGAAGTTTTAAAATTTTTCGAGAGCTACAACTTTCATGAAGAAAATTTTTTCAAATTCGGAGTAGATTTTTAAACTGACACTGTTTTCTGAGGAGTGTGCAGGGAACTGAAAATTCCTGCACATGAATTTTTACAAACGTTTCCGAAAAACTGTATTTTTCCTCCAAAACCACTGTTTTGACTATGAAAACTGTTCCAATGGTAGTTTTCAGTCCTTAATGATTTTAAAGAGCCATGTTTTAAGAAAATGAATTTTTACAAGTTAAGAAAAGAGTTTTGGGATTATTCACCCAAAGTTTTCAAGTTGAAGAAAAATGGAATTTTCAAGCTAAGGGTTAGTAAGCGAATCGATTACGAATGGTAACCGAAAGTTATATCTGAGTTACTAGGCCTAGCCCAAAGCCCAAAGTTTGACCCAAAAGGGGGGTTGACCTTAGTTGACCAAATGTTGACTTTGGTTGACCGAAAGTTTGACCAAGTTTGACCTTCAGGATTACCCAATATAACCCTAAAGGATACCAAGGTTAATAAATTGGGCTAAGACTTAGGGTTATTGATAAGATAATAACCCAATGGATTACGGACCAAGTAAAGGTAAGACATAAGCCTAAGAAGAAGGAAGTAACCAATCAAGTTAATAAGAGGTATTAGAAGGGACATACGACTAGGGTTATTCATGAAAGTTGGTTAAGATACCAACATCAATTGTAATAATTTATGGTAAGATAAGATAACCTTATCTTACACCTTGATTGAAACAGGAATGGGAACCTGTTGATAAGTCACGAGGAATGATAAGTCAAAAGCGTAGGACCTCAGGTAAGTACAAACCTCACCTGTGGTATGGAAATAGTAAAATATTTTCAAATATGCTATGTTTCATGCTATGTTATGTGTAATGCCACGTTCTCAAGATATCATGTTTTAAAAACGCCATGTTTTCAAGTATGCTATGTTTTTAAAGATGTCATGTTTTAAAGATGTTTTAAAAATGTTTTAAGGATGTCAAGTTTTAAAGAATGCCATGTTATCGAAGGTGCCACGTTTTCAAAAAGTGACATGTTTTAAGAAGATCATGTTGCAAAAATGTCATGATTTATGTTATGTAAAATATGCCATGTGTATGATAAAGTATAGTGACATCATGAAGCATGTTCACTAATGAGAAACCACTTGATAAAAATACACAAGTAAAGTGTCGTACCAACCTCCCAAAGGTGGAGGGTTACTCATGTTCAAGTTTTGATTATTAACCTCTCGTTAATGCGTGAGGGTATAATCAGTTATGTTTCCCAAAACTATTAGGGACCTTGCAATCCCTAACTTTATCTGGAGAACGCGCATCTAGTACGTACACAAGGGGCCCACATGTTAAAGAAAGATAATAAGTAAACTTAAAAATGGATTGCATAAATGAACATAAATGGTTCATACATATGTTATGTGATGATTGGTATATTTTCAAGATGTTTAAAATAAAAATGTTTTGTGAGATTAAAGTTTGTACTTGCTGAACGAAAGCTCATCAGATACATTCCATACTGCAGGTAAAGATAAAAGGCCTGTAGCTTTACTTGGTGGGCTTGGAGATAATGCAGCAAGTGAAGGGCGGTGTGGGATACCACTACGCAATATTTTCCGCAAATTATTTAAGTTATGAGGTTTTGCATGTATATTTAAGAAACATGTTATGGTTTATTTTCAAGTCACGATTTTAAAGTAAAATTCAAGTTTTCAAGTTTTAAAAGTAAGAAAGAAAAAAAAAATTTATTTCGAAATTTTCTACAAGGTTTAAGTCAAGCAAGTAAGGTAACGGCCCCCATTCGCGTGGTCGGCCCTACGTGGGTGATCGAGGCGTTACAGTTATTGACTCGGGTAGGTCGTCCCTCGTGACCCTTGAATGTCACCCGGCAGGTCCCTTGTTAATCACGCCACACTATACCGCACATGTTGGCGGCGACGCCTTGTCACAACATTCAGTTCTCAGCCCTGACACCTAACACGCCGCCTATCACTGTGCCTGTCCCATCACCGATATCCACCATATGCCCATTCTAATACGCTGATCAATTATGTCAACACTAGCCCACTTTAGTGTCCCTCGGCGCAAGACTACGGACACGTAGCATCAGCCTATTGGGCCTACGGTCTTGTGCACCTGTAACATGTCTCCTTGCTAGGAACACTAGTCATTTGACCTGATCGGGCCACCCGAATACCCGAGCCCATGGGGAACGACTATAAATGAAGGGTCAACCCATTAATTCAGGTATAGACATTTATTTCTTGTCAAAACTCTGTCTTTTTGCTTACTTATCAGTACCATTACTAATTTCAGCATCGAAGTGCCCATGGTAGACACTCCACTAGTGTGCCTATCACTTCAAGGTGCTTTCTTTTTGCAGGAGGTTAGCCGTAGAATGACTATGCAAGACTGGTCATACCAGACGACCACCTCGAGTGTTGTGCTGATGATTTTCGGCATCAATAATCATGTGACTGCTTCGCAATGTGGAAAACATTCACTCTAAAGTCATGTTCCCGAAAGATATCTTTATGAGACCATTCTTATAGTTGATGAGAGCATTAGTTGTAGCAAAAAAAGGTTGCCAAAGATGATGGGAATCTTGGATTCCATGCTCGTTACAGATTGGGTATTTAAGACAAGGAAATCAACGGGATAATAATATTTCTCAACTTGAACCAAAACATCCTCAACTATACCCCAAGACTTCTTGATCGAATGATTGGCTAACTACAGAACCACATATGTGGGCTTAATCTCTCCAAGATCAAGTTGTGAGTAGACAGAGTAAGGCATGAGATTGACACTAGCTCCAAGGTCAAGCAAAGCTAGGTCAAATTCTTGAGTCCCAATTTGGCACGAGATAGTGGGACAACGAGTATCTTTGTACCTGGGCAGCCATTTTTTGCTCGATCATCACACTCACTCGTTCCATCAAGAAGGCAGTCTTGTTGACGTGGTGCTTCCTTTTGACAGTGCACAGATCCTTGATAACTTTAGCATAAGCTGTCATTTGCTTGATCACATGAAGCAAAGGAAGATCAATATTCACTTGAGTCAAGTGCTCTAGAATCTCACCTTGACTATCCAACACTTTCCCAACAGATCATAGAGCTTGGGGAAAGGTATCTTTATTGGAAGTTTGGTTCACTCATCTTTCTTGGGGGCGACTTGTTGACTACTTGAAGTGACGGTAGTTGTTGATGGATTATCCAAAATCTTGCCACTACGAATGGTGATGGCATTGACCTCTTTGATGTTTTGACCTTCAGAGTTAGAGGTTTGTACCATGTGTTGCCCCTTGGGGTTGGATTGAGCTTGGGAATGAAACTTACCTCATTCTTGAATAGCCAAGTCACCAGTTAGCTTTGCGATCTGGCTCTTCATCTCTTTACTTTCTTCCACCATTTGCGTGAAAAGTGATTCGAACTTTTGGTTTGTCTTAGAATTCACCTCCATGAAAGCTTGCAAGGTATTCTTGAGAAAACTCCTCAGCAGTTGTGTATGGTACTGGGGTACAGATTACGCCTTTGGTGATTGTGGCTGTTGCTCCGATATCCATTGTCTACATGATGGTTGTGTTTGATTGGAATCTCTGCAACTGAAATTTGGATGGTTCATCTAGCCAGGATTGTATGTGTTAGAAAAAGCTTGTTGTATGCTCCTAAGGCATTACATTGCTCTTTGTAAACCCCTCTCATTTTATTATAAGTAGGGTAATCTATAGCTAAATGTTCCACCCCTCCACAAACGAAGCATGGCTTGTGTGTCTTCGCCCTTGTGACTATACGGATTCCTCTACTTCCCTTGGTTTTTAGGGCCTCAATTGTTGGAAAAACGGATTCGATATCAGAGTTACGGTACAGCGGAAGTTTTAAAATTTTTATACCGATTCAGAAAAAAAAAAACTCATGATGTATATAACAATAAATTAAATACATGATCAAACATACCTTATTTCTCGGATTCCGGAATTGCTAGAGCATCGACCAACGTGTCTTCTCTACTATTCTCGAGTCCCCAAGTCTCAGCATGTGTATGGGCACACGTGCTATGAATCCAAGCGACTGGTAATTCTTTCGAAGTCTACATCCCATTTTCTGAATCCCGATGTACCTCGTTGAGAATTCGATCCGGGTTCGTTCTTCAAAACTACAAAATAGAAACTGGTTAACTTTCTATGAAAAATATCACTCAGCTTAACCTTCCTCACAGTTTTGATTCAATGAAAATTTCTCTCTTTTTCTCACACCCAAGAAGGACGAATTTTCTCAGGCACAAAAACCTAGTTTTTTTTGTTTTCTCTCTCCCAAAAAAACCGACCCCTATCTTTGAGTGTATAATGATAGTTAGCTTTTTTCAAGAACCCATAGCCTTTATATAATACTCCAATCCTTTTGAAAAATATCTTATACTTGAAAAATAATTAATAATTATTTTTCTTCATAATCTTTTGAACTAAAGGATCACTCGAATTTTGGGCTAGGTTTTTTAAACCTTATGGACGGTTTTTTGCTTGGAGAATCTTCAAAAAATTCATGCTCCCCCTTATGTATAGATTGATTGTTGGTTCAAATTTAAATCAAGAATCTAGACTAGTCAAAAAGTCCTAATCTTATCAAGATTCAAACTCTTTTTAAATCTTTGAATTTAAATAAGATTTTCTTATTTGAATTTAAATAAATATTTTCCACAAACACTATCCATATTTAATTTAAATAAATGGAATATTTTATATTTCCTTTCGACTAAAAAAAGTGCACTATTCTTTAAGAAAAGAAAATCTATCAAATAAGCTCCATTATTTAAATTAATTAATAATTTAATGTTTGTAATATATTTAAACAATTTTGAAACAAAATTTTCTTCCTTCTAACCTAAAATTCATGCACCATAGATTAGGAGAGAAAAATTTTGTTTTCAAAAACTAAATAATTCAAACACAATCTTATTTCCAAAATTCAATTAACCAAAATAATTAACAAATAATTATTTTATTTGCAACTAATCATACGTTGACAAATCACATTATTTGCCTACATTAATTTCACATGTCCAATCCTTTCGGGATTGCATGTTAGAGAATACCATATCTTAATAAATATTATTAAATTCTCATTTAATTTATCGATATCATTAGGAACAAATCTCGATATGTTTCGTGGAACTATATGAGCTAATAGAAAGACTCAAAAGAAATATTGAAAGAGACTCCTATAATCGCGAAAAATTAATCCCAGATTAATGATTCATCAGTTATCAACTCCAGAACTATTCTCCATCAATTATCAACTTCAGAACTATTCTCCTAAAAGTCTGAAACTGAACTCCCGTTTACATACCGAATTATTAATGGAAATATGTAAAGAGACTCCTATAATTGCGAAAAATTAATCCCGGATTAATTATTCATCAATTATCAACTTCAGAACTATTCCCCTAAAAGTCTGAAGCTAAACTCCCGTTTACATACCAAATTACGAAAGTTCTCTAACGCAGTGCTTCTTCCATGATTTATTCATTACTCGCTTAATCCCCGTATGTTATCCATGATTGAATTAAGGCATTTTTTCGTTTTACCTTTTCAGTCATTTTAACTTAAAGTTCCATTATTCTCCATTGAAAGAACCATCAATTGTAAAGCCATACAATCGGTAAACTATCAGAGAACACAAAGTAAATCGATGGTCAAGATCTTGTTATATTATCTTTCAATTCCCGAATAATGCCTTTAAGTAGATAACATGTACTATCGTTAAGATAGCTATGGATTCTGTATCTATGAATTTTGATTTCTCCATCCATAAGTCATACACCCAAAACACAAGTATATTGACCATCAATTATCAGTGTCTCACCCATAGTGGATCAAAATGCATAAGTTATGGATGCGAACTCAAGTTTCATTTCAAGATTAAGATTAATGCAGGATGATAATCAAAGTATCATTGATTCTTATAAACGGAATTATTAAACCGAATCAATTAATACCTTAGGTCCAATCCAATGTCATACCTCAATACTGGTATACATTAAAACTTTTATTCGGAACCTATCCGATGGTCAAGACAAACCATCCCTCCAAGAAAGTAGATAAGCTTTACAATCTTATCATGAATAAGATCCTCAAATCTTATTCCGTCGATCGCAGACCATTTATTTAGACTGTTATCAAATTACCATGTCTTCTATGTATACCCCGTATACATATGGTAATCTGATATATTTCCAACAGCCTAGGAGTATTTTTTGTTCATTCAAAATAATCATACAATCAACAAATGAAAGTAAATAGGATACTACTTATTAAACATGAATAACCTCTTTTTATTAATATCAAAATGTCATATTTACAGAAAATCCCTAAAATTGATTTTCTATTCTTAGGGCACATATAGATCCCAACATCAATCTGTCGTGTCAAAGACTTGATTTGGGCTTTAAGGTTGTCCTCTTCCCTTAGTTGATAGACTCCAGTAGCTCAGGATCAATTAGTACAATCAGTAGCACTTGGTCCAGTCCATGTATGGGCTTTCTCAGCTAGCTCATTGAGATACTCAAAAGCCTCTTCGAGATCCTAATGGAGAAACTCACCATTGCATACCATCTCCACAAATTGATGCTTTCGGATTTTGAGTCCTTAGTAAAAATATCTGACAAAGCACCAACACTTATAACCATGGTTGGGACATTGATTTAACAAGTCTTTAAACCGCTCCTAGACTTGATAGAGAGTTTCATTGTCCTTCTGAGTAAAGGTCGAGATCTATCGTTTAAGATCATTGATCTTATAGTGTGAGAAATACTTGTTGAAAAACATAGTTATCATCTCTTCCCATGTTCCAATAGACCTAGGTCGTAGAGTGTAGCCAGCTTTTGGCCTTGCCCTTCAGAGAGAAAGGGAAAAACTTTAATTGCATAAAGTCTTCAACCTCAGCTCGGTTGTGGAAAGTGGCCACCACCACTTCAAACTCCCGAATATGCACATACAGATTCTCGCTCTCTAACATGTGAAAGGTTGGCAAAAGTTGAATCATACTCAGCTTGAAATCCAAATTCGACATATTGGGGGGAAACATTATGCATGATGGTGTGGTCATGCATGTCGGGTGAAGGTAGTCGTTCAACATCTTTTGCTGGACCTTCTCGTTTTGAGCCATCGCAAATGGATTTGGAATTGCTAAAGCGGTTAAAGATGGAGGAAGGCTAGATGCAGTAGAAGAAACTTCACTAGGGTCTTCCAGTCTTCTTGCAAATCTCCCTAATTCATCTCTATAACGATTCATTCACCTTCAATTTTTTTTTTTAATTTTTCAATTTTAAATTTTTTTTTTGAAAATTAATTTACAAAAAGAACAATCATGTAGATCCGCGAATCGCAACCTCTAAGAGTGCTCTTAGGAAAGATTAGTGGGGCGAAGCCTCCTTAAAAACCAACCTCCTAGACAGAACAACTTTCCCAAGAAAGATTGATGGCATAGAACGCTAATAGAAACCAATATCCTAAATAGAACTCTCTTAGTTTGTACTTTCCAACATTTCCACGCAGTTGCTTGCAAAATTTATTAAATATTATGGCATGTTTTATGAAATGTTAGATGTTAGATATTAGTACCTTAAGTTAATACTATTCTAAAACCTAAAGTTATACAAATTATGAGACCTAAATTATTCACACTAGATTAGTAACCTAAAAAGTTAAAACCTATAATTAATACTAGGAGTTAAAACAAGCTATAGAATGAAAATCAAATGAAAATTAACAAAGCAATAATTAAAAAAAAAATGAAAGACTAACAAACTGATAAAACGGAAACTAAGAGACTAATTAAGATAAAAAAAGAAAACTAAATTAACTCAATTACTTTGTAAAGAAAACGGAAGAAAACAAAAAGAAACGAACAAAACAGATGTTATACAAAAGTTTCCCCAAAATTTCCCCGAATATTGAACTACTCATACCATAAAGTTACCATAAATATATCTCTGGAATGGTTTCCACTATGGGGTCGTTATTGAAAATCCCAACACCCTATCAAGAAATATGCTTGCGATACGCGACGGATAAAGTAAGAGTATAAAAGGACAACCTGCTAGGCAGGTAAAGTCAATAAAAAAATATATGCAGACCCACATAATTATTTTAAAAATGATAAAAAAAAAAGAGAAAAGATAAAAAATAAAAAAAAAAGTTCATCTTGATTTTTGTTGTTCAGTGATTAGAGAGCCATACTGGTTTTGAAGGCTTCAAAAAGCTCACATTTTGGTCGCTTGCTTGTTTTGAAGGGCGGTTGAGTAGTGAAAAAAAAAAAAAAAAAAGGAGAAATCGAGCAAAAATCAGTAAAGTCTCCTCCGATTACTCTTGCGTTTTGATCATTGTAGGTTATTTGGGTGCCCGTGCTTTTGGAAATTTAACTAATCTGAATGCTTTGATGAGTTTCATGTTGGTTAGTCTCCTAAAACGTAGATTGTGAGGTGTATTAGTGTTGGTTGGGTTATTGTGAGTAGTTAACAGAAGGAGAGCGAGTCTGTGAGATAGAGAGAAAGAAACAAAGAAGAAGATGTTTCAGTTCTGGGTATTTGTCTTTAACAAAAAGGAAAAAAAAAAATCTGGGTATTTACTCTTAAAAAGTTAGCATTTATTTCCTATAAAAAAATAAATTTTTTTCCTAAATGAGTTCCTTTTTATATTTTATTTTACTTTTTTAGTTTTTGAAAGAAGAACAAGGAGGAGAACAAGAAATATAAAAGAAAAAAGCGAAAAAAAAAAAAACAAATGTTAAGTTATAACTTACGATCCCAAAACATATTTCACGATCTCAAAATAGAGAGTGTGATAACTCTAGAAATTAGAGTTATCTTAGGCGCTTTTAGACTTGAATGGTTTCGTTTAGAGAGTTTTTGTATTATTTTTAGCTTGTTTTCCTTTGTTTTGTGTTTTTATGATTTTTTATCTTGGATTTAAATGTTTAGATGAGATAATGGGAAATGTGAAGAAAAAATAGGATCATTTGATGGCTTTGTGAGTGTTTTAATTCTTTTGTGAATTGTAGGTGAGCTTGAGCCGAAAATACTGCAGCATTCCTTGCAGCAAGCAGTAATAGGAGCTGAGTCGAAAATGCTACAGCAAAGTTTTCCAGCTGGCACTTTTCTGAGAGAAAAGCATTAAAAGAGATGATAGCTCATAGCTGTGGGGGCCACTTCTTTGCTTCAGCTAGGATGTTTCACGTGGGCCTTGGGGGTGTTGCCCTAAAGGGGATTGTATTCCAATTGGGAAAAAGGGGGCTGCCGATAGGGAGGAAGAGAGCTTAAAATAGAGTGAAGAACAGAGAGAGGAAAATACACCATTGTTGGGCAAGAGAGAGAAAGAGCTGAGCTGAGATTTTTCTGCCATTTTTTCGACGCTCATTTTTGGAGAGCAAGTTGAGGAGGAGAAGAAGAAAGGACAAGAAGAACCATCTGTAGCCATTTGGAGTTTTTCTTCTTCATACTCTTGCATTGATTTCTTTTCTGATTTTCTTCCTCTGTTAAACAATGGATGACGTTTTTCACTTTGTTTTTGTAATCCGAAACATGAGCTAAATTTCTTTAGCTGGGATTGTTAATGAACCCGAAATTGTGAAGATGATTTGAATGTTTTGTTGATTTGTTGGGCAAATCTATTTCTGTTCATCTGAGTGTGTTGAATGTTATTTTCTATTGTTGATTGGCCATTATTATATAGGAAACTAGGCTTGTTTAATTCTGGAAAGGTTAAATTAAGCTGGATATAACTTGGATGATGCAAGTTCAATATGCTTTGTAAAGTTTATATTGATTTGTGAATGGTATAGGAATGTATTGTTTACCTTGTATAACCCATTGAAATTTATGCTTGAAATTGTGTTATGAGAATTAGATTCACATAGGAATATGTTGAAAAAGGTTTAATGAATTTTAATCATACTGAATTCGGAAGAATTTTATGATAAAATTGAATTTCGGTTAACAGGACAGGTTTTGCTGCAGCATTTCCTACAGCATTCGGGTCTGACTTGCAATTGAGGGGGATTTGGCAAAACAGGTTTTGCTGTAGCATTTCCTACAGCATTCGGGTCTGACTTGCAATTGAGGGGGATTTGGCAATCCTTGTTTAATTCTCATTCTTGATTACAAACTCTTGATTGAATATTGTCCGTTTTGTCTATTTTAGTGCCTTTTTATTTTACCCTTTTTATTTCATTAGTTTACGGCATTTTTCCTATATCAAAAATCGAATTTAAATTAATTTGAGTTTAATTTCTTTTGCAATCTATTTTAGCAATTGAATCCCTGTGGAGACGATATTCTACTCACAATCTATATTACTTGTGCGATTACGTACACGTGCATAGACTTATATACACTAATTAATCGCGAACAAGTTTTTGGCGCTGTTGTCGGGGATTGAAATCGTTAAAATATTTGTAAAAGTTAATTTGTTTAGTTCTTGTTTTTGCATTTTCTTATTGGTTGAGTGTTTATATTTTCAGGGGCTTTCTTTCTCTACATGAATAATCAGCGAAATCAAGAGTTGATGCCCTTGGACCCAGAAATTGAAAGAACATTTTGAGCAAGAAGAAGGGAGCAACAAGGTCTAGCAGGAGTGGAAGAAATACAAAAAAGAGTGGCTGTCAATATGGCTAATGATGGGCAGCAAGTAAATGTCAATAATCTATTGCCTCAACCAGCTTTGTTGGATGACAGAGACAGGGCCATTCGGGAGTATGCTGTACCCATTTTACATGGGCTCAATCCGGGTATCATTCGGCCAGAAATACAAGCGCCACAGTTTGAACTCAAGCCGGTTATGTTCCAAATGTTGCAAACCGTAGGCCAATTCAGTGAAATGGCAACTGAGGATCCTCACATGCACTTTCGACTATTCATGGAAGTGTGTCATTCTTTCAAGCTACCAGGGGTGTCTGATGAAGCATTGAGGCTGAAACTGTTCCCTTATTTCTTGAGGGATCGAGCTCGAGCATGGCTTAATTCATTGCCGCCGGATTCAATCGCAACATGGAATGACTTGGCAGAAAAATTCCTCATGAAATACTTTCCTCCGACCAATAATGCCAAGCTCAGAAACGACATTACTTCATTCCAACAATCAGAGGGAGAATCTTTGTACAGGGCATGGGAGAGATTCAAGGAGTTGCTGCGAAAATGCCCTCACCATGGGATTCCCCATTGGATTCAGATGGAAACTTTCTACAATGGGCTCAATGGGCAAACACGTACAATTGTTGATGCGGCGGCTAATGGTGTTCTTTTGGCTAAATCATACAATGAAACTTACGAGATTTTGGAGAGGATGGCAACCAACAATTATCAGTGGCCCACCAAGAGGCTCAATGCTCGAAAGGCCGCAGGACTTCATAAAGTATATACTATCACCGCACTTTTTGCCCAAGTGTCGAGTCTGACGAATATGATCAAGAATATGAACATGTCGGCGGGTGTTAATTCGGTGCAATCTGTTGGCGTCACTTGTGTCTATTGTGGAGAGGGACACTTATATGAGGATTGCCCGTCTAATCCAGTCTCTGCTTGCTATGTGGGTAATTTCAACCGGAACAACCCTTATTCGGCACCTTACAATCAGGGGTTGAGACAACACCCCAACTTTTCATGGAGTAATCAAGGGGCCAGTTCTAGTGGAGCAAACTCTTACTATCGACCTCCTCACCCACCGGGTTTTCCATCTCAGCAACCAAGAACACAAGCTATGGACTCATCTAGCTCATTGGAGAATTTGATCAAGGAGTATATAGCGAAAAATGATGCTAGAGTTCAGAGTCATGATGCAACATTGAGGAGCTTGGAGAATCAAATTGGGCAGATTGCAAACGCCTTGAATGTTAGGCCGCAAGGTTCTCTTCCAAGTAATACAGAAGATCCAAGGAGGGAAGGGAAAGAACATTGCAAGGCAATCTTATTAAGGAATGGAAGGGAGATCGAGCGAAGGAAAAAGCCAAAAGCTGTTCGGAACGAGCCCACTTCAATCCAAGAAAAAGATGAGCAGCATCAACAAGAAGGAATTCTGGTGAAAAATCAGCCATCAGACTTTGCTGCAGAAAATGCTACAGCATGTACACAGCATTCTGAAGCAGCAGAAAGCAGCGAAATTAGACCTTCTCCACCATTTCCTCAGCAGTTTCAAAAGCAGTAAAAGGATGGTCAATTTCGTAAATTTCTGGATGTCTTGAAGCAGCTTCACATCAACATACCTCTTGTTGAAGCCTTAGAGCAAATGCCTCACTATGTCAAGTTCATGAAAGACTTGGTCACTAAGAAGCGTCAACTTGGGGAATTTGAGACTGTGGCTTTGACGGAAGAATGTAGTGCTATTTTGCAGAACAAACTCCCTCCTAAGTTAAAGGATCTAGGGAGTTTCACAATCCCATGTTCAATTGGAACCCACTACTTTGGTAAGGCCTTGTGTGACTTGGGAGCAAGTATTAACTTGATGCAAATGTCCATCTTCAAGAAGTTGGGAATCGGAGAAGCTCGGCCCACTACAGTATCCTTGCAGCTTGCGGATAGATCTATTGCTCTTCTTGAAGGAAAGATCGAGGATGTTCTTGTAAAGGTCGATAAACTCATTTTTCCTGCTGATTTCATCATCCTTGACTATGAAGCGGATCGAGAAGTGCCAATCATCTTGGGAAGACCTCTTGCTACAGGCCACACTTTGATTGATGTGCAAAAAGGCTAGCTAACTATGAGGGTGCAAGACGAGTAGGTGACTTTTAATGTGTTCAAGGCGATGAAGTTTCCTAATGAGATGGAGGAGTGCTCTACCATATCTGTCATTGATTCCTTAGTGGCTGAAGAGCTTGAAACAAATGACCATTGGGAGTTGATGCAACTTCCCTCGTCCTTAGAATCAGTTGAAGTTGAAAATGAAGCTGTTGAGCAGTTAGCTTAGTTAAACGCCAATACCTTGATACCTAGACCTCCAAGGAAGTTTGAGTCACTGGATTTGGCAAACCGTGAACACCAACCACCCAAGTCATCAAGAGAAGAGTCACCAGTCCTATAATTGAAGCCTTTACCACCTCACCTGAGATATGCATATTTGGGAGAATCTTCAACTCTTCCGGTGATCATTTCGGCTGAGTTGACAGAAGATCAGGAGGAGAGGTTGCTTGATATCTTGAGGGAATTCCAAGGCGCCATCGGGTGGACTATAACAGATATAAAGGGTATAAGTCTCTCATTTTGTATGCACAAGATTCTTTTGGAGGATGATAAGCAAGGTTCCATAAAGGGTCAGAGAAGAATGAATCCAATCATGAAGGAGGTTATCAAGAAGGAGATCATCAAGTGGTTGGATACTGGGATAATTTACCCAATTTTTGATAGCTCTTGGGTAAGCCTGGTTCAGTGTGTTCCCAAGAAAGAGGGAATTACTGTTGTGTAGAATGACAACAACAAATTGATTCCTACAAGGACAGTAACGGGTTGGCGGATTTGCATGGATTACCGGAAGCTAAACAAGGCCACAAGGAAGGATCATTTCCCACTCCCCTTTATTGATCAGATGCTTGATAGATTAGCTGGGAAGGAGTACTACTGTTTCTTGGATGGCTATTCTGGCTATAATCAGATTGCCATAGCTCCTGAGGATCAACACAAGACCACATTCACTTGCCCGTTCGGTACATTTGCTTTTAGAAGGATGCCATTCGGTCTTTGCAATGCTCCTGCTACTTTTCAGCGATGCATGATGGCGATTTTTACTAACATGGTGGAGCAATTTGTGAAGGTGTTTATGGATGATTTCTCGGTCTTTGGAGAAAGTTTTGAAGATTGCCTCACAAATTTGGCAAAGGTTTTGCAGCGATGTGAAGAGACCAATCTAGTCCTAAATTGGGAGAAATGTCATTTTATGGTCAAAGAGGGCATAGTGTTGGGACATCGAGTTTTAAAGAATGGCCTTAAAGTTAATAAAGCCAAGATTGCCATAATAGAAAAGCTCCCTCCACCATCAAATGTAAAAGAGATTCGGAGTTTTCTTGGACATGCAGGGTTTTATAGAAGATTTATTAGAGATTTCTCCAAGATTTCTAAGCCTCTTTGCAGCCTATTGGAGAAAGACAGCAATTCATCTTTGACGAAGCATGTTTGTCAGTCTTTTCAGAGTTAAAACGGAAGCTCATCTCCGCGCCAATCATTGTAGCACCGGATTGGTCATTACCGTTTGAAGTAATGTGTGATGCAAGCGATTGGGCTGTGGGGGCTGTTCTAGGGCAACGCAAAAGCAGGGTATTTCATCCCATTTACTATGCTAGCAAGACTCTTTCAGGAGCTCAATTGAACTACACAGTAACAGAGAAGGAGTTGTTGGCTGTTGTCTTTGCATTTGAAAAATTTCGAGCCCATCTGATAGGAGCAAGGGTCACGGTTTTTACAGACCATTTGGCTATAAAATACTTGGTGGAGAAGAAGGATGCTAAGCCAAGGTTAATTAGATGGGTGCTTTTGCTTCAAGAGTTTGACCTGGAGATCAAGGATAGGAAGGGCTCGGAGAATCAAGTGGCTGACCATTTATCTCGGTTGGAGAAAGCTGAGAAGGGCACAGATTTAGAAGTTATTAAGGAAGTCTTCCCTGATGAGCAGCTCTTTGGTGAACTACCTAGTTAGTGGGTTGATGCCTCCTGATTTGAATGCCCATCAACGAAAGAAGTTCCTGCATGAGGTCAAATTTTACTATTGGGATGAGCCATACTTGTTCAGGAAATGTGCAGATCAAATCTAAGGCGGTGTATTTCTGAGGAAGAAATATAAGATGTGTTGCATCAATGTCACAATTCACCCTATGGAGGGCATTTTCAAGGTGATAGGACTGCAGCAAAAGTCATGCAATCAGGCTTTTATTAGCCAAGCTTGTTTCGGGATGCTCGTGATTTTGTATCCAGGTGTGATAGATGTCAAAGAGTTGGTAGTATCTCACGAAGACATGAAATGCCTCTAACCAACATCATCGAGGTGGAGTTGTTTAATGTGTGGGGGATTGACTTCATGGCTCCGTTTGTTCCATCTTTTGGCAATCTTTACATACTTGTGGCGGTAGATTACGTCTCAAAGTGGGTGGAGGCCGCTGCCTTTCCTATAAATGACTCGAAGGTGGTGATGCAGTTCATGAAGAAGCAAATTTTTACAAGATTTGGCACCCCAAGGGCAGTAATCAGCGATGAAGGGACGCATTTTTGCAGCAAGTACTTTGAGGCATTGCTAGCAAAGTATAATGTTCGCCATAGAGTTGCTACAAGCTATCACCCACAGACCAATGGGCAA